>JANRMT010062789.1:16623501-16639714 GCA_026402145.1 Polypterus bichir lapradei
TAGTTAGTTTATATACACACATAAACACAATCTATACAAATGGTCACAACATGGTGAAGACTCCACATTTGTTTACATCTGCCTTTGCGTATGTGTTAATTACAATATATAAACTAACTACACTCACAATTCTCCCAAGGTGTGCACATTCTACTGCACAGTTTCATTTTAACACTTTCCTAGCATTTTTCCACAAAACGCTCTTTGTTCCAGTGCTTAAATCCAGTTTGAAAACCTGCCACTTCTCCACAGCATTGACATAAGGATTTTCTTATATTAAATGCTGCACTTGTGTCTCGGTGTGTTTTTCCTACCTCATTGAAACTTCATCCCTTTAAACTTTACTGCCTATATGTTCTTTATCCACACAGACTTGCATCATTGTTTGCTTTGAAAAAACAATCCCCAATAACGTGCTTATTGTGAAAGTTGTTACATGAAAAATAAAAAACAAGCAACCCAGTGTCACCACCAGTTTCAATATGTCCATCTACCTATTAATTTATATCATCATTTGTGTATTATCTGAATACTTTTTATCAAGCATGGTCAGTTTATTTTTTTGGCACCACCAAAGGTGGTTTCAAGGCATCATAGGTAAGTGTTTACAGAACTGAACTGTCCATTTGACTCAGTATGTCTTTATCTCCCTCTCTGTTAAGAGGAAATTAAACCTATGGCAAACATGAACCTTCTTATCTTACGTAAATGTGTATATTAAAACATTACCTTCCAATAACAATCCCCTCACATCATTGAGGGGCTTCAAAACATAGACCTCAACTAAGATACAGCATCAAGTCATCGGAGGATCTGATAAAACAAAGTGCTATTGCTGCTGCTTTCTTCTACAAACAACGTCCCCACTTCAAGTTGGTCTGAAAACAGGAAATCCACCACGGGCATAACACCTCAGAGATCACAAGGGAGCTGCCTCAAGGCTCCACAGCACAGCAATGCCAGTTCAAAAGGTTTAAGAGTTTTGCTATCTCTGTTCCCAGCAAAGAGCTACATGTTATCGTGACTTCTAAGCATCCTGTTGTCATTGCAAAAACTGCAACAGGAAAAAAACATTTTCCCAGGGTGAGAACAACATCATTTTGTTAACTATTATTATTTACTTGTTTTTAAACTGCTCCATTAACAGCGTGAAAACAGCATTCTAGAGATTCAAAGTCATGATCAGGTCAATGTCTGCAATTATTTCTGAAGAAAGTGTATGATCATGGAAATGTTTTCTAGGGATAATAAGGTGGGGCACAAATCCATGTGGTGGTGACGCACATTCCAAAATCTCAAAACTGAATGGGGAATTTATATTAGATAAATGTCACATGCAACATAAACCCTAAAGCCCAAGTTACTTATCTTCATATGTACAAAATATAGAACTCTCAGTATCTGATATAAATGTAAATACTTCATTGTACATCGCATCATAAAAATGAAAGGAGGAAGTGGGTTTAAAAAAAAAAAAAAAAAAAAAGAATGAACTTATTTTTGCACTTGTCTCTTGTCGCCATCTGGAGGGATTTTTTGGTGACTACCAACCATATTTAATAAAAAAAAAAACACAACCCATGTTTTTAATAGCACCTCATTGTTTGAACAGGCAACTCAGTACAGTAGGCTGTTTTGATCTTTATTAATGAAAATTTTTACATTTACATCAAGAAACAGCTGTGGATGGGCCTTAGGGGGCCAGGTCCATCATCTGACTGACAGGCGCATTCATTAATACTTTTTAATTATGAAAATAAATACCATTTTGTGTAAAAATATACAGGTAGTCCCCGAGTTACGGACATCCGACATACAACTTATGGACGGGGCCGCAGCTGCTCCATCATCTGTCTGGGGGACGCGACGTGGGCTCCTCAGTAACTGCCACTCCGTCATCTTCGGCCTGGGGACGCTGCAAGCGATGGCTGGAGGGGGGCAGTTTCGCTGCTTGCACAGTGTAGTGTCCCTCAGGTGGCTCCGCTTGATGAATGGGGCGGTAGGGGCCGCACTCCATTCATTCGCAGTGGGCGGCTGGGTGCACAGCAAGCGGTGACCCGGGGTCCATAGTCACTGGGGCCGAAGCTACTGCTCCTGACTGGACGGAGGCTGGATGAGGTGGAGGGGGGTGTTTCACTGCCTGTCCACCACACAGCCTTGCAGTGTCCCTCGAACGGCTGCCCCGTTCATTCTTGGTGGGCAGCTGGTGATGCTGCAAGCAGCGACCCGGTTGTGGCTGAACGGAGGTCATTGAGGGTGAATGGGGCGTTGGGGGGCAGCATTTTAGTGTGCCTCCGGTAGTTGCCTGTTGAAGGGGGTGGGGGGGGGAGGGCGATTCACTACCCGCCTTTGGCCGCACCCTGTTCGTTCTCGGTGGGCGGGCGCTGCAGGCAGCATACTGTATATGCAAGTGGAGGTGACTGTGTGGTGGGCGGGTGTAGAACCGCCCCTCGCTGCCCCCATTCATTCTCAATAGCAAGCCTGCTTGTAATGTTACGTACATAGCAGGAAGTTGTCTCGTTAGTACATCAGACGTGTTGACAACGTGTAATGTACCTGGGTACTGTGTAATAGTGTAATGACATGTTGACTTTATTCACGACATTTGTCATTAAAGTAGAACATCGTAAACTAAACTTCATCTTAAGATGAATATTTCACTTACTAGATTTTCTCAAACCCCATCATAAGTTATGTAGCACATTAAATGCTTTGTGTTAAGTATTCCCCGAGCCATGTTAATCACTTCGTGCTTCTTAAACTGACTTCCTCTTGCAATAAGAGGAGGCGCAGGCAGCACATAGAATACATTAATTTCATGACATTCCTGCTCCCTGAACATTTAGAATGCTAAGATAAATACCTGATATAATTTTCATGATGAAATGCATTAAAGCATGTATTAATCATGTGGGGGCACGGTGGCATGGAGGTTGCACTGCTGCCTCGCAGCAAGGGGGACCCGGGTGTTCCCAGCCTTGAATTTGCATGTTTTTCTGGTGGGTTTACTCGCCGTGCTTCAGTTTCCTTTCAAAATCATGTAGGATGTGGGGTTTTGTTATGCTTTATTGAGCCTGCTAGTGTATGTGTTGCTCATATTCACCCTGCGATGTGCTGGCATCCCTGTTCAGGAATTGCTCCTGCCTCGCAAACAATGCTTTCTGGGATGGGTGCAATCCTGAATGGATGGCATATTTAAACATGTATAACGAAGATTGTTTTTTTAATTCTGAACACTCCGTGGTCTAAGTTTATAACTAGTTTTAATTTCACAAAGCTGTTTATCATGTGATGGTTGGTTATGTGGAGAAAGAAAAAGGAAGGATAGGAACTGGGGGTTTGGTAAGTCAGACAGAGACAGCACAAATGCAATTAAGAAAGTCCGCTCAGATGAACATCCATTGAATTCTGTGTTCGTGTCTCCGACCACCAGATCACAAACCCAACATTTGCACAATATTTAAGTTAAACCTGTGCAATACCCATTCATCCATCTAGTTTTTTGAAGCCTCGTCACACCTGTCTTAACACTAGAATTACCAGAGCCTACGAAAAAACTCGTAAATCCGTCCCACCTTAAATCGCTTCTTAAATCCCTTCACACCTCTCCGCCAGTGTCCTTTGTCCTCTAAATGTGCTGATAAAGAGAAGCTAGAAGCAGCCGGCTATTCCATCCCCCCACCAATTTAGAACGTGCACGAACTTCTCTCAGCTCATGCCTTGATTGAGTATCTGGGAGTGAAGTGAAGTTTTAGAGTGGAAATAATAGATCATTATTTGGAACACACGCATTTCATGTCTGTTCCGTTTCTACAGTAATCTGTGTAAACACATTGTTAAAACAGAAACGTTTTTTATATTCTAGTAGTAGATGACAAAATGTAGGCATAAACTATATAATGTATGAAGCCTGAAGTCCAAATATCAAAGAAACATTTTCACAAAAGGTACAAATATAACACAACAATTGTGCTTTTATTCAAAAATATAACTGCAGAAACAAAAAGCCGCCTTAACATACGACATTGACACCCATTTATTATGAGTGCCTCCGTGGCGCAACAGAATCAGCTACCGACTGGGAAACAAAAGGTCGCGAGTTCGAACCTGCACCACTCCGTTTCGAGAAGTAAACTGCTCTTAGTCTTACTATTTTAGAATAAAAGCATACATTTGATTTCAGTCTGTAACAGCCGGTGTAATTTATGATCCTTGTAAAGGTTAGCTTTGTTTTTTTTTTTGTTTTTTTTTTTTAATTCACTTTTCATTCTCTCAGTCGCGTTCAGAATCAATCCATACAACCCCATCTGACACGGCTGTTTTCACATAAAGACACGCTATAGCTCTGCAGTGTACTTGTGACTGCATTCTCGTACCAATGTTTGTGAAATGAAGTGTCTGCGTGCACTTTTCGTGGCATTACACGTGTATTTTTTGAGCATGCCCGTTTGAGCGTGCTCAAACACAGGAACATATGTTGGTGTAAAAGTATAACAAAACAAGTGCACTTTTATTCAAGACTACCTGTATAACCGAAGAAAAAAGAAAGCAAGTTACAGTAGGCGATTGATATGACAGCTTGCATGGTGCAATGCTAAGAAGTGCTGATTTCCATTCCGTACTATATAAAATCATCACATTCAAATATTAACAGATCCCACACACCCAAGGACCGTCCTTCCTACATTTACGACACATGTACTTGTCGCAGTGTACACACCTCTCTGTGCTATGGTTCCCATTACACTGAATGAGCACCTGACACTGTACTTTCTTCCCTGGGGGAAGGTCCAACATCAGAGAATTTCCAGTTCCTGCATAAATTCACACCCGATCTGACGCTGTTCGTTTTCAAATAATATTGCATTAGTGCGATAATGTTTCACATATATTGTCTCTTTCTTTCAGGTGTGTAATAGAAACCACAGCATAGAGAGAAGTGTGTACATTGCTTCTTACAGGAAATACTTTTACACCAACATATGTTCCTGTGTTTGAGCGACACTTTGCGCCTCCTCTTAATGCAGAGGAAGTCAGTTTAAGAAGCGTGTAGTGATTAACAACTGGGTCGGGGAACACTTAACACAAAGCATTTAATGTGCTACATTAACTTATGACGGGGTTTGAGAAAATCTAGTAAATTAAACACTGATTTTAGGATGAAGTTTAGTTTACGACTTTCTACTTTAATGACAAATAAACAGCGAGAATAAAGTGGAAATGTCGAGAATAAAGTCAACATGTCGACTTTATTCTCAACATATAGTTTTTTTTTCTTCACCATGGCCCTAATACGTTTCCGTAGGGCTATACCACAAATAGCATTATAAATGCAAGTTGCAGTTTTATTATTTATGTATATAGCTTAGCTTGAAGCAAGGTCCATATTAATGCAATTTGCCTCAGTGATGGTTCAGTTTGTAAAGATGTCATCACCAAGTTGCACTTGTTTTATTTTTTAACTTGGTGGATATTGTGTAATGCACCTGGGCTTGAAAAAGTCTTGAAGTAATAGGAGTATTACTGGAAGTTGCACTATTATTTATTAGTTTAAATATTATGCAGTTTAAGGATAGTAAAGTTGTTTAAAAAGTCACTTTAACATGTCAGTGGACAGAGATTGTTAACATGAACAGAAAGTGTAGTTGGTTTACAAAAAATATTTACTATTCCTTTTCTAAGACATGTTCAGTGCAATACAACTTTTGACAAGCACCTCCGGATATTATACTGTCTAAATGCCTCTTTGGATGGTTGAAAATATGTTGTCAAAATTTTAGCTTAAGTTGTTTGCAAAATTTGTTCAATAAAAAGGTTCTATATTTTGACTGCAACTGTCATGCAATGTGATTCCTTCTCTTCATTAGTGCCACCCCCTTGAAAACTATCACTTTATGGGGCCATGCAAACCTGTATTAATACTTGTGTGCACATTAAAATGTTTTTTTGTACAATGCTCATGACAGTGGAAAAGGTTATTCTTGGCCAGTCTTCTGCAGTAATTGCAGTGGAAAATATGGTTAACATCCACTCATGCATGGGGAAAAAATACCGTAGAATACCGTGAAACAGGTATAATTTAGAAAAATACCGTGATATAGAATTTTGGTCATACCGCCCAACACTATGACAAAGTACAAGTGAAATGCCTACACAGTCCCAAGAAAGGTACGGAAACTTTGCATTCGTTCCTTGATCGTAATTACCACATTTACATGTTTGTCCAGACATCCAACCATTTTGCAACTGGTGGATACAGTCCAGTGTTGCTGGTGAAACCATCCTGCAACGCAACCACTTACACATACGGGCACAGAGCCAGTGACAATAACAGTCATAGCAACTGAAAATCGAGGCAAGTTTCAAACAAAGTGGTTATTTGGCTTGTCAGCATCACTGATCAAATGAGCTGCTCCATTTGTTAATACTAACATAAAATGTTTTTAGGATTTTTGTGCTTGAAGCGCATCTCCCAGTTAATACGATATGTACATGTACAGTACAGCAAAACCGTATTGCTTCACTGCTGAGAATGCATACTCAAACACTACATTTGTGTTATTTGTTTGCTTTTTGAGGGCAAACTAATGTTTATGTGCATAACCCCTAAAATGTAAAGAACATAGTAATACCACTTACATCACATACATTTTTTGGTAACATCTTACAGAGGCATAATTAAGGCATGTTGAGGGCCACAAAACTGTGATGACAGACCACAGCTGCCATTATCTGACCAAGACCTTTTGAAGTAAATCCTCTCTACACCTACTCTTCATTTTATGTTCAATAATCACTACATGTGGTTTGGCTCATTAGTGTGCATGTTAGTATAAAAGTTTAAAGGTACAGTATAATCTGTGCATATTCATATGTGAAATAAGATATCGATCAGATTTTGACTGTTTGATTAACTTACTTTTACTTTTTGTCAAACGAAACCAATTTACTTTTATCTTGACTAGAATTAGTTTACTTTTTGTTGACTAAAACAAACAATAATTAAATGACTAAAATGTGACTAAAACTAAAATGCAATTTAGTTAGAAGACTAAAACTAAAACTAAATCAAAATCTACTGTCAAATTTAACACTGTTATGCATGCATAATTAGCCATGTGGTGTTGGGTTAGAGCAGGAGTTTCCAACTCACGGTACTCGCGAACTACCAGTAGCTCATAACCCCTTTCCAAGTAGCTCGCCAAAGGGTTAAGGAATCCTACATAAATTTGAAAACTTGATTAGTCAAATTAGGGGTGGGCGATCTTTCCAAAAAATCATATCACGATCCTTTAGACACAAAATCATGATCCACAATCTGAATTGCACTCAATCTTTTCAATGTGACATACACTTAAAAGAATACACAGGCTCAAACTCATCAAGACCTAAGTAACACTTTATTTTAAATATCAAACAAAGTTGAATTCAATTGTTCTCTCATTCGTTAGCTAAGCAGAGTTAAGGAACACGCCCCGAAGCTGGCAAGTGAGTGAGGAAGGCCCCGACCCCATCCCCCCAGCCCGTTGCGTGTTTCATGGATTTGTGCACATAAATCAGTACCGCAAGCAAACTCTGATACATAACGAAATGAGAGAAGTTGCAAAATCAAACGGAATGTTCAAGCAAATTATAGGAAAAAAACCCAATCTAAATCAGCGAAGTAGTTCTCTTGTGAAAACCGGACAGACAGACAGACAGACAGACATTGGATTTTATATATTATATATTAGTCCATCCATCCATCCATCCATCCATCCATCCATCCATCCATCCATCCTCTTCTGCTTATCCAAGGTCAGGTCGCGGGGGCAGCAGCTTGAGCAGAGAGGCCCAGACTTTCCTCTCCCCAGCCACTTCTTCTAGCTCTTCCGGGAGAATCCCAAGACGTTCCCAGGCCAGCCGGGAGACATAGTCAGTTCAGCGTGTCCCGGGTCTTCCCTGGGGCCTTCTCCCAGTTGGATGTGCCCAGAACACCTCACCAGGGAAGCGTCCAGGAGGCATCCTGATCAGATGCCCGAGCCACCTCATCCGACTCCTCTCGATGCGGAGGAGCAGCAGCTCTATTCTGAGCCCCTCCCGGATGACTGAGCTTCTCACCCTGTCTTTAAGGGAAAACCCAGACACCCTGCGGAGGAAACTCATTTCAGCCGCTTGTATTTGCGATCTCGTTCTTTCGGTCACTACCCATAGCCAATGATCATAGGTGAGGGTAGGAACGTAGATCGACTGGTAAATTGAGAGCCTTGCCTTACGGCTCAGCTCCTTTTTCACCACAACAGACCGATGCAGAGCCCGCATCACTGCGGACGCTGCATTGATCCGCCTGTCGATCTCACGCACCATTCTTCCCTCACTCGTGAACAAGACCCCAAGATACCTGAGTAACAGTCCTGACTGTTTGTGCGTATGCACCGAACAGCAGTTTGGAGTACCCACACTTTTTGGAGTCCCTGGAGGAGGTGCTAAAGGGCATACCTTCTGGGGACTCCCTCATACTTCTGGGAGACTTCAATGCTCATGTGGGCAATGGCAGTGAGACCTGGAAGGGCGTGATTGGGAGGACTGGCCCCCCCGATCTGAACCCGAGTGGTGTTTTGTTATTGGACTTCTGTGCTTGTCACGGATTGTCCATAACAAACACCATGTTCAAGCATAGGGGTGTCCATATGTGCACTTGGCACCAGGACACCCTAGGCCTCAGTTCAATGATCGACTTTCTGGTCGTGTTGTCGGACTTGCGGCCACATGTCTTGGACACTCGGGTGAAGAGAGAGGCGGAGCTGTCAACTGATCACCACCTGGTGGTGAGTTGGCTTCGATGGGGGAGGATGCTGGTTAGACCTGGTAGGCCCAAACGGGTTGTGAGGGTCTGCTGGGAACGTCTGGCAGAGTCCTTTGTCAGAAGTCAGAAGCTTCAACTCCCACCTCCGGCAGAACTTCGACCACGTCCCGAGGTAGGTGGTGGACATTGAGTCCGAATGGGCCATGTTCCGTGCCTCTATTGTTGAGGCGGCTGACCGGAGCTGTGGCCATAAGGTGGTCGGTGCCTGTCGTGGCGGCAATCCCCAAACCCGTTGGTGGACACTGGTGGTGAGGGATGCCGTCAAGCTGAAGGAGGAGTCCTACCGGAACCTTTTATCCTGTGGGACTCTGGAGGGAGCTAAGAGGTACCAACAGGCCAAGCGGAATGCGGCTTCGGTGGTTGCTGAGGGAAAAACTCGGGCATGGGAGGAGTTTGGGGAGGCCATGGAGAACGACTTTCGGACGGCTTTGAGGAGATTCTGGTCCACCGTCCGGCGTCTCAGGAGGGGGAAGCAGTGCAGTGTCAACACTGTGTATGGTGGGGATGGTGCACTGCTGACCTCGACTCGGAACGTTGTGGGTCGGTGGGGGGAGTACTTCGAAGACCTCCTCAATCCCACTAACATGCCTTCCAATGAGGAAGCAGAGTCTGGGTACTCGGAGGTGGGCTCCCCCATCTCTGGGGCTGAGGTCACTGAGGTGGTCAAAAAACTCCTTGGTGGCAGGGCCCCGGGGGTGGATGAGATACGCCCAGAGTTCCTTAAGACTCTGGATGTTGTAGGACTGTCTTGGTTGACACGTCCCTGCAACATCGCATGGACATCGGGGACAGTGCCTCTGGATTGGCAGACCGGGGTGGTGGTCCCCCTATTTATAAAGGGGGACCGGAGAGTGTGTTCCAACTACAGAGGGATCACACTCCTCAGCCTCCCTGGAAAAGTCTATTCGGGGGTTCTGGAGAGGAGGGTCCGTCAGATAGTCGAACCTCGGATTCAGGAGCAACAGTGTGGTTTTCTTCCTGGTCGCGGAACAGTGGACCAGCTCTACACCCTTAGCAGAATCCTGGAGGGTGCATGGGAGTTTGCCCAACCAGTCTACATGTGTTTTGTGGACTTGGAAAAGGCGTTCAACCATGTCCCTCAGGGAATCCTGTGGGGGGTTCTCCAGGAGTATGGGGTACCAGACCCCCTGATAAGAGCTGTTCGGACCCTGTACAACCAGTGTCAGAGCTTGGTCCGCACTGCCGGCAGTAAGTCGAGCCCGTTTCCAGCGAGAGTTGGACTCCGCCAGGGCTGCCCTTTGTCACCGATTCTGTTCATAACTTTTATGGACAGAATTTCTAGGTGCAGCCAGGGTGTTGAAGGGGTCCGGTTTGGTGGACTCAGGATTGGGTCACTGCTTTTTGCAGATGATGTTGTCCTGTTTGCTTCATCAGGCCGTGATCTTCAGCTCTCTCTGAATCGGTTTGCAGCTTAGTGTGAAGCAGCTGGGATGAGAATCAGCACCCCCAAATCCGAGACCATGGTCCTCAGCCGGAAAAGGGTGGAGTGGCCTCTCAGGGTTGGGGGAGAGATCCTGCCCCAAGTGGAGGAGTTCAGGTATCTCGGGTCTATTATATATTAGTAAACCTTCAAAATAATGATGCAGTTAAAGTCTCAACAGCATTCTCAGCATTTCTGGAGCTTAGCAGAGCCAGATAACTATAAGAATCTTCACCTAGAAGCTCTGAAAGCTCTCTGCTTTGTTTGGGTCTCCATACCTCTGTGAGTCTGACATGAATGTCATGAAATCAAAGTTCAAAACAAGACTGACAGACAAACATTTAAACGACTCCATAAGAGTCAACCTAAGTGGCTCCACTTCACCATACACCTCAGTGCCAGTCATCTCACTAACTAAAAAAACACATCACACATGCAACTGGACTTGTGAATAAAGTGACACAGTGACATGGAACAAAATGACAAATGAATAAGTCATATCTGCGTATTTGGAATTTCATTGTTTTGTTTTGACAGCATTCATGTTTTAATTCAATAGGGTGAGATACACTAGAAAATACATACAGAAATACAAAATACACTTACAGGTGAACTAAATATTTTTTGTGATGTTTTAATGCAAAATGTGAATTGTGGAAATGTAAATGCTCAGGCAAAACAAGCTTATTCAGTTTGTTTGGGTTGAAATAAGATATGAGAATAAATGTTAGAAAACACGAGTAGCTCTCGGCCATTTTCATTTTCTAAAGTAGCTCTCAGGGGAAAAAAGGTTGGAGACCCCTGGTTTAGAAACTGAGTTAGTGCACATGGATCGTTGTTATACATCCTATAGCACAGGGGTGGCCAACCAGTCAGAGACCAAGAGCCACATTTTTTACTGTGTTACCGCAAAGAGCCACATCATACACATGGGCACACATGAACATCACCCATCCCTTCCACACACACACACACACACACACACACACACCTCTGCTCAGCCAGATTTATTGTAAATGTCACACACCAACATGATAATGACAGAAATTGACTCCTACAGTACTAAAACCACAGGCCAGTCATTTTCAACAATGAACATTGTGTGCACTGTCTCACACACACAAACTCTCAGTTCAACCAAGTCCACAAACAAAAATATAATAATTTACAATAGCGTTTTTCTTTTACTATGCATGTTGCTTAGTGGGACTTCTGGCATTCCTTGCCTTGAACAATCCTCTACAAATCTGGCTTGTATTCCGTTGTTGCCACTCGAAGCAATTCTTTCACATGGGTGTCAGTCAGAACAGATCGATTCTTTGATTTCACGTGTTTCAGGGTAAAAAACACAGACTCGCAGACGTAAGTTGACCCAAACATTGACAGTATCTTAAGCGCAGCCCGTTTGACATTGGGGTATTTTTCCATTGGCAAACTTTTCCAGAACTCAATGGTCCCTTCCCTTAAAGCAGGTTTCAGTTGGTCCTCCTCACAAAGATGGATCATCTGCAACTCATCCGCAGCCTGATCTGTGACTAGCGGGGCTATCAAACAGTCAATCTCCGCATTAAATGGGTCGACGAGGAACGTAATCTGTGGCCTTTTCAGTTGTAGATCACGGAACCTGGTCACAAAGCTTTCGTGCAGGTTTTCAACCAGTGTTGCATATCTGGCTCTTTGCTTATTCAGGGTGGCGCTGGTGACTTGCCCGCTGGCTTTTAGAAGAGTGGGAAAATGCGTTAAATCTCCCTTTTGAATATGCGCCTTGAACAGCTTCAGTTTGTTGACAAACACAAACACACTTTGCACCAAGTCAGGCAGCATTTTTAACTTACCCTGCAGGGTCAGGTTCAGTCTGTCCAAGTGACACCGCTGTATGGTCTTGGCCACCGTGCTGCTGCTCAGTTTCAGGGTGTTAGCAATCTTCTTATAGCCCTGGCTATCTTTGTGTAGAGCAACAATTGTTTTTTTCAGATCCTCAGAGAGTTCTTTGCCATGAGGTGCCATGTTGAACTTGCAGTGACCAGCATGAGAGAATGGAGATTGATAACACCAATTTTAACACACCTGCTCCCCATTCACACCTGAGACCTTGTAACACTAATGAGTCACATGACACCAGGGAGGGAAAATGGCTAACTGGGCACAATTTGGATATTTTTCACTTTTGTTGCCAGCGGTTTAGACATTAACGGCTGTGTGTTGAGTTATTTTGAAGGGACAGCAAATTTACACGTTATACAAGCTGCACACTGACTACTTGACATTGTATCAAAGTGTCATATCTTCAGTGTTGTCCCATGAAAAGATATAATAAAATATTTACAAAAATGTGAGGGATGTACTCACTTTTATAAGATACTGTAACTCTCACTCTACAACTACTGGGAATAAACAGCTGACAGCAGTGGCACGTAATACCATATTCTTGTACTAGCTCCCAGCTGTTTAAAATTTCACAAAGTACCTGTAGACAAGATTGTAAATCTCATCAAATAACTACACAGGGGAAAACAACTAGTTCATTATTTTATATCCAAGATGGAATGCACATTATTCCTTCCAAATCTGAGATTCAATTATCCGATGAAGTTTCTGGTCCAGAACCAAGGCATAGGCTATCCCTGGGAGGTGAGAAAGTGTGATCCTTTGGTAAAAGGCACACATTCATGCTGTCCTTTTAAAAAATAGAGATCATCGCTCCATTCTGTCTATCCCAAGGCACTTCCCCTGCCTTCTATGCAAAAATGAATAGTGTGTCAGGAAAAAAAATGTTATGTTTTTAGTATTATGTCCCACCTACACTTCCTCTATCAACAAATGGTTTGGCAGAGCCTCTTAAAAGTAATCTAAAAGAAGTGACCCAAACACAGACATTCAGTTTGCTTCATGTTTTAAAAGATACAAAACAAATCTATTCACCCATCACCAAACCCTGTTAAATTCAATTCTAGACCATGGAGGCTAGAGTCAATAATACCAACAGCATCTTGTGGAAGGCAGAAATGAACCATGAGAAGAACGAAAGCACATAACAAAGAACATTTAAACCATTTTCTTTTATTAGAAACTGTTGACATCAGAGGAAGCCGATAAAACCTGATCTCAAGATGGTTAACTGACAGGAGACAAAGAGTACAGGATAGAGGAGAATGGGGACAAATGGTGAAGTCCCCCAGGGGACTTTTTTGGCATGCTACCTTTTCTAATTTAAATCAATAATGTAGATTATGGGTTAGATAAACCAATTTGTGTAACTTGCTGATGATATTAAAATTGTAGGGTCAGCGGATAGAGGATGATGCAAAAAATAATTCAAAATGACTTGGACAATCCTCAGAACTGTGCAAACAAACACTTGGAAAACTCAGTTTCACATGTAAAAGTGCAAAGTGTTACATATGGGTAAAAGGAGCATCAATTAAAAATATATGAAAGGAGACACTGTTCTTACAGGACGCAACCTCCGAGAAATGACTTAGGGGTTAACAATGACACAACATTCTCATTATCTAAGACAGGGGTCCCCAACCATCTGACAGCCGGGCCATGGGCAAATTGCCGGCAATGGAGACTCACTCAGTGAAGGGCTACAGCAAATTGGCTGCCCCCTTCCCTGAGGACACTTTTCAGAATGCTGGGCGGGCGGGGCTTTGCAGCGGCACAGAGAGACAGAGAGAGGAGTGGGACCGAGAGAGAGTTACAACGTAGTATTTTTATGGTCCCGACAGTTTCCTCATATGACACGAATCTATAGAAATCTCGTTACTACGAAGTACATTCAGCAGATACTTTCATTACAACGAAGTGACCTTGAAATGCTTGAATGAATCATTCACAGAGCAGTTAGATCTGTGGTCGCAGCACAGTTGTGCACATTTGCACAACGATCCCCAAACAGAAACATTGTAAAAAAAAAATTTCTTTCTTCGAACTTTCCTCATACTTTTTTTTTGCTGTTCTTGCCTTCTGTGGTTTTCAGTGATACCTTTTGCTTATTGCTCGTCAACATTTGAAAAACATCCACTAGAATTTAACTCATTGTCACCGTCCTATAGAAACGGCAGACGTGAAAATGCAATAACAGTGTTAATATTTGTGATATGCAATCTGTTGGAATGACAATGCAATGCATATGTCTTTGTTATATGCAAAAAAAGAAGAAAAATCTCGGGTTGCAAACGTATGCGAACTGCTGCATTTGAAGACTGTTTTTATGTGGTTCCGTGATGCTGGTTCAAGAAACATGATGAAATTGTGAGGTTTCTAAATACTCTTGGGATCTCCGTCGACAGGACAACATGCTGAAGAGCATCCCGATGTGCAATCACCACTTGATTTATGGGGCCGACGAGTGTACATTGGGATTTTTGATATGCTTCAAACGTTAGCAGAGGTTGTTAAAGATACCAAGCCAGGGCCTTCTTTCTCCCAGCTGGTGCATGATCACCTATCTCAGCTTTCAATAGAGTTTGAGCATTATTCCCAACCACCAAAGATCCCCAAAATGGGAAGGAATGGATCTGTGACCCATTTGTGAATAAGCCAGGTGAATCAACTTTGTCTGTGCTTGAAGAGGATCAACTGCTTGAGGTTGCAAATGATGGTGGCCTTAAAAGTATGTTTGAGACAACTTCAAATCTCCATACGTTTTGGATTAAAGTCAAGGCGGAATATCCTGAGGTTGCCACCAAAGCACTGAAAAGTCTGCTTCCATTTCCAACATCCTATCTTTGTAAGGCAGCATTTTCAGTGACAGCAACCAAAACGAGATTACAGAGTAGACTGAACATAAGCAACACACTTCGTATGTCACTGTCTTCCATGGTCCCTAAATGGGATCGTCTGGTTGCAGTAACACAAGCTCAGGGCTCCCACTGATTCTGTATTATGGTAAGTTGTATAATTTCTATTACGATATTATAACTTAATAATAATAGAAATGTAAATTGTGTATAAAACTGCCCTACAAACCCGCCCCAAATCCTCAACCCCCCCCTACCGGTCCCTGGAAAAATTTGCTTCTAGTAAAGTGGTCCTTGGTGTCAAAAAGGTTGGGGACCACTGATCTAAGCAATGTGCAGAAGCAATCAAAAAATCAAATAAAAACAAGAGTACAGGGACCAAGTTGAAAACTCTATTAAAGGTAAAATTTTGCACAAACATTAGGAAGTTCTTCTTCACATAGAGAACCATAGACACATGGAATAAGTTACCAAATATTGTGGTATACACTAGGACTTTAGGGACCTACATAACTCGACTTGATGTTATTTTGGAAGAATTAGGTGGATAGAACTAGTAAGTTTTTATGGGCTGAATGGCCTGTTCTTGCCTAAATATTTCTAATGTTCTAAAAAATGTTAGGTTATTTGATATTAATGTCAATATCAATTGAAGGATTTTATGCTTAGACTATATATTTTATTAGGGAGACCACCCCTAGAGTACAAAGTGCAATTCTCGTGACTAGGCTACAAAAATGACCTACCAGCAATTGCAGAGAAGAGACACTTGAGCAGGGCAGACTGCATTGGGCCCTAATCTAGGTCTTGAAAATCATCAAAGGCATTAATAAATTAGATCCAGATTAATTCTTTCAATTAAACAGTTGATCACATACCCAGAAACTCCAGTGGAAGTTAATGGAAAGTGTGTTTAGGATGAAAGCTGGAAAGCAGGTCTTTACTTAAGGAGTTGTGAGAAACTACCAAAACATTGAGTTGAAGCAAAAACCTTAATCTTTTAAAATGTTTCGGGATGAGATACTGGAACAGCTTAGCTATTAGTTAAACAAATAAGCCTGACGGACTGAATGGTCTCTTCTCATTTGTCGAATTTCTTATGTTCTAAACACAGACACTCAAAGCTGGCCAAGAAATGGTGACAAATTATCCCAATATGCTCATCCTCAAGATATAGTAAAA
>JANRMT010062789.1:16648956-16684753 GCA_026402145.1 Polypterus bichir lapradei
TTTTTTTTTTTTTTGGAAATGCACATAGTTTAATGTCTTAATGTTCCATGAAATCAAGGCATAGAACAAATAAACAATGGCAAATAAGAAAAAGTCAAGGAATCATCAAGTGTACAAAATTGCATTCAAATTTTTGATTTCATCAAAGTAGCCACCTTTTGCTGATATAACAGTCAAACACAAACGTGGCATACTTTCTATAAGAGAAATCAAATATTGGACAGAAAGATCTTCACAACACTGTTGCACAACTTCCAACAAATGTGTTGCACTTGTAGGTTGCTTTCCTTTCACCCTTCTGTCCAGTTCATCCCAAACTAACTCAAAGGGGTTTAAGTCTGGAGACTGTGCTGGCCAGTCCATGCTTTGAAGTGTGCCTTCTTGTTCTTTTCTTTTAACATAGTTCTGACATAGCTGGAGGTATGTTTTGGGTCATTGTTTTGCTTTAAGATGAACCCCTAACCTACTAGACACAGATCAGAAGATACTGCATGTTGCTGCAAAATGCTGAGGAAGCCCTTTTGATTCAGAATGCAAGTCACCATTTCTGCCTCCAGCAAAAGAACCCCAGACCATCACAGTTACTCCTCCATGTTTGACAGTTGGTGTCACCCACTAAGGAACCATCCTTTTATCATGTCAACAGCGGACAAACTCCCTGTGTGATGAATTGAAGATTTCAATTTTTGATTTATCAGTCCATAAGACTTTCTTCCAGTGTGCAGTAGTTCAACAGCCGTTATTTTATGGCCCAGGCAAGTCTCGTTTTCTTATTTTGTCCTTCAATGAATGGCTTTCTTATTGCTACTCACCCTGCCAAACCTGCAGCACAAAGTCTATTCTTCACTGTAGAAACTGAGACTTGCTTTTTTAGACCTGCTGTTATTGAAACTGTTGTGCTATTAGGCGCCTGTGATCAAGCAAGCTGGTGACCCTCGGAAACTTGTCTTCGGATTGGATTGCGACTTTGGGTTTACCAGATCTCTTCCTATGAGAGTTTCTTCCAATTTCCAGTTTTCTTTAGATTGTGTAGGGCACCAATGTATGCTTTGATTTTTTTTTTCCAGTTTCTCTAAATGAAAGGCCTACACTTCTAAGGGTAATAATGCTCTGTCTCATTTCATTTGTTAATTGCTGTTTTCTTACCATTATCACTGGTATTTACAACTTTCTACAGAGTAATATTGCAGAGGCTGTAGTAACACAGTCTGTTCCAGCTCTGCTTTAAGACAGAAAGAGGGTTTTTAAGCAGTCAACATAAGTAGGGACACCTATGCAAATTGTTTGCTTCAACTTGCAAGGATGAATTTACTTTAATTTCTGCAGACTACCTGAAGGTTGTAACCTAAAAGGCCCAATTGCAATATTATGAGATTTCCTTTGTTTCGTTTTCTGCTAACCTAAGCTTTAAATTTTAACCTCTGGCACTTTACTGCTTACCTATTCGCCATTTTAGGTCATTCGTTGTGTTTCAACTGATTAAATTTGAAAACTGGAAAAATTGGGGTATTTAAAAACTTTTGACCAGTAGTAGGTATGTGTGTGTATATACATATATACAAAGAAAAAGGCAACAAAATCATCTAAACAGTTTTGAAAAAGGCAACTGCAGGTTCCTGATAAATTCAGACTATTAATAAACTATACAATAGTGTCTATTGTATTCTCTATTTTGAATTCTCAACACTACATCAAAAAGAAATGAGTAGTAATGAGTACACAATATCTAATGATTTTCTTTATCCTTGCCACTTAGCTATTGTTGTATTTACTTATTTTTGTCAATAAACATGCAATATTAATAATAAAAAAAAAAAAACTATTTAAGCAGCGTTAAGACTTTGACTGAAAATACTTTGTTTTGCAAAAATAATGGGGTTTGCCAGTATTTGTTTTCTTGGCATGCACCAGTATCATCTGCTTTTATTTTGAATATAAGACGTAATGATTTGGCGACATACTGAGGTCTCTAGATAACAAAGCTAAACGCTAATACTTTCCTGTATTTGAAATACTGAAACATTAACACAATGAAATAGCAGATATTAATTAACCTTTCAAACTCCACAAAGATATATGCAAATAATGTCTTTAATATAATTTATAAATTACACCATAGTAGGAGGTGTCAACAATACTGTGTAAGTATCCAATAACAAAACTCGATATACTGATATTTTGCAATAAGAATGCATTTACCTTACAGTAACATTTAATAATTCACAATATGGACCCCATGATCATCAGAGGTGACACTGTGCAGAGGGTGCAGGCCTATAAATACCTGGGAGTGCAGCTGGATGATAAACTGGACTGGACTGCTAATACTGATGCTCTGTGCAAGAAAGGTCAGAGCCGACTATACTTCCTTAGAAGGCTGGCGTCCTTCAACATCTGCAATAAGATGCTGCAGATGTTCTATCAGACGGTTGTAGCGAGCACCCTCTTCTACGCAGTGGTGTGCTGGGGAGGCAGCATAAAGAAGAGGGACGCCTCACGACTGGACAAACTGGTAAGGAGGGTGGACTCTATTGTAGGCATGGAGCTGGACAGTTTGACATCTGTGGCAGAGCAACGGGCGCTGAGCAGGCTCCTGTCAATCATGGAGAATCCACTGCATCCACTGAACAGGATCATCTCCAGACAGAGGAGCAGCTTCAGCAACAGACTGCTGTCACCATCCTGCTTCACTGACAGACTGAGGAGATCTTTCCTCCCCCACACTATGCGACACTTCAGTTCCACCCGGGGGGGTAAACGTTAACATTATACAAAGTTATTGTCTGTTATACCTGCATTTTTATCACTCTTTAATTTAATATTTTTTTTTATCATTAGTATGCTGCTGCTGGAGTATGTGAATTTCCCCCTGGGATTAATAAAGTATCTATCTATCTACACTGTGTGCACAATTATTAGGCAAGTTGTATTTTTGAGGATTAATTTTAATATGGAACAAACACAGTGCTATCAGTCAATCCAAAATGTTAATAAACCTGAAACCTGAATGTTTCACAACAGAAATGTGAGTGTGAACATCATCAGGGGAATACATATGTGCGCACAATTATTAGGCAACTATTAGTGTGCAGATTTATTATGCAACTAAAGGAAAAATGAAAATTTTCCCATCTCACTTGTTTATTTTCATCTGTTATAGTGAGAATAATAAACAAACACCTCAAAATTTACAAATAAACATCTCTGACATTTCAAAAAAAATAAATCAGTCAATCAATGACCAATATAGCCACCCTTCTTTCCAATAACAGTCATAAGCCTTTCCATTCATGGAGTCTGTCAGTTTCTTGATCTGTTGACGATCAGCTTTTTGTGGAGCAGTGACTACAGCCTCCCAGACACTCTTCAGAGAGGTGTATTGTTTTTCTCCCCCGTAAATCTAGCGTTTAAGAAGTGCCCACAAGTTCTTGATAGGGTTTAGGTCAGATGAGGAAGGGGGGCCATGTCATTATTCCTTCATCTTTAAGGCCTTTACTGGCTGGCCACGCAGTGGAGAACTTCGATGCAAGCGATGGAGCATTGGCCTGCATAAAAATCATGGTCTTCTTCAAAGATGTAGACTTTTTCCTGTATCACTGTTTGAAGAAAGTGTCTTCGAAAAACTGGCAGTAGGTTTGGGAGTTGATTTTGAGTTCATCTTCAATGCAAAAAGGTCCAACTAGCTCATCTTTAGAAATACCAGCTCATACCAGTACCCCACCTCCACGTTGGAGTGGAGCTCTGTGCCCATTACTGATCCACAGGTCCATCCATCTGGTCCATCAAGAGTCACTCTCATCTCATCGGTCCATAAAACCTTTGAAAAAAATCTGTCTTCAGATATTTCTTGGCCCAGTTTTGACGTTTCAACTTATGTTTCTTGTTCAGTGGTGGTTGGCTTTCAGCCCTCCTTACCTTGGCCATGTCTTTGAGCACTGAACACCTTGTACTTCTGGGCACTCCAGGTAGGTTGCAGCTCTGGAATATGAAAGCACTGGAGGATAATGGATTTCTGGTAGCTTCACGTTTGATTCTTCTCAAATCTTTGGCAGCTAATTTGCGTCTTTTGTTCTCAACACGTTTCTTGCGACCCTGTTGACTATTTGCAACAAAATGTTTGATGGTTCTGTGATCACACACCAATATCTTAGCAATTCCAAAAGTGCTGCATCCCTCTGAAAGACTTTTTACAATTTTTGACTTTTCAGAGTCAGTTAAATCTCTTTTTTGGCCCATTTTGCCTGAGGAAAACTAGCTGCCTAATAATTCTGCACACCTTGATATAGGGTGTTGATCTCCTTAGGCCACACCCTCCCTCATTACACAAATACACATCACCTGACGTGCTTAAATCCAATAAGCATTCAAGTTAATACAGCTTGGAGTTGGAATATACACATAAAAATGATGATATGGTCAAAATACTCACTTGCCTAATAATTGTGCACACAGTGTATATGAATCACAAAAAACAACAAAGAAAAACAAAGAAAGAATCTTTAAATTTGCAGTTAACAAAAAACAACTTTCTGTGTTCATGACCTTCTTTGGCTATACATTAAGTAAAATGTTTTTGATTTAAAATTTTTTTTCAGCAGATGATTAAATTGTGATCACAATCATCATTATTATATATCTGCCTAACATCTTTATCCACAACAACTTACAAGGTCAAGATAAGTTAGAGTGGTTTACCAGTATTTTTTCTTACAGTTGAAGTTCAGAAAGTTAACCTGCTTAGGGTTAACCAACGAGGTAGATGTGTAAAAGTCTTGTAGTGTAAAATCCAATGCCTTAACCACTACTCTAGACTGTGTAAAATATACAGTATGCGGAGTATGCTGTTAATTGATTGCTTGTTTAGTGCAAACTTATTTTCAAAAGCAACATTGATGGTTAGAACAATTTTACAAGAACAAGCCTCTCAACCCAGCAAAGTTCATTAACCCTATCCAGATAAGTTCTTCAAAATAACATTGAGTCAAGCTGTGGAGATCTCAAAAGTCCTATGGTTCTACTACTACTACTAGGTAACTTATGCCAGGTGTCTATAGTTCTCTGTGTGAAACTGAGACGTGATCAATATTTTAAACAGAGTTTCTCCATGGTACAGAGCATTAAGTAGCTAGTGGTTGCAGGGACACTTCATCCTGTTTATGTCAAGTATGTCCTTTTGAAGAGTGTTTTTCTTTAAAGGGCACTTAATATGATACACTTAGAATTCAGAGAGAGCAAAATCTTTGGGATCTAAGGGGAAAGGGGTTGCCAGAAAAGATCAAATTAAAAATTTCAAAAATAGATTATTGTATGAGACAACTGGAGACAGTAACTATACTATTATTCCAGCATACATATTTACATTTACTTAATCAGGTCCATAGGTATTTGGACAGTGACACAATTTCCATAATTTTGGCTCTGTACACCACCACAATAGATTTGAAACAAAGCAATCAAGGTGTGATTGAAGTGTGGACTTTCAGCTATAATTTAAGGGGTTTAATAAAAATATTATGTGAGCTGTTTAGAACAGACAGACATTTTTATACATGGTCCCCCAATTGTCAGGTGTTACAAAGTATTTGGACAAACTAACATAATTATAAATATAACAACCTTTTTCAATATCTGGTTCAAAATCCTTTCCAGCCAATGGCTGCCTGAAGTCTGAACCCCTGGCCATCTCCAAGTGCTGGGTTTCCACCCCAGAGAGGCTTTGACAGGCCTTTACTACTGCTGTCTTCAGGTACTGCTTGTTCATTGGACTTTCTGTCTTCAGTTTCGTCTTCAGCAAGTGAAATGTATGGCCAGTTGGGTTGAAGACACTTGACTGACTTGGCCATTCAAGAATATTCCACTGCTTTGCCTTGAAAAGCACTTGGTTTGCTGTTGCAGGATATTTTGTCTCCTTGTACATCTGTAATGTGAAGTGTCGTCCTGTCATGTTTTGCAGTATTTGGCTGAATCTCAGCATTCAGTAGAGCCCTGTACACTTCAGAATTCAGCATGCTACTTCTGCCAGCAGTTATATCATCAATAAACACCAGTGACTGACTTCCATTCACAGCCATGCAGCATGCCATAAAACAGCCTCCACCCATGCTTCACAAATGTGGCCTTCTCTTCTCCATACTCGTCTCTTTCCAACATTCTGGTATATATTTGATCTTAGTTTCCTTTCTCCAAAGAAAACTGTTTCAGAAAAGGACAGGCTTTTAAAAATGTTTTCTGGCAAAGTCTGTCCTTCCTATGCTTGAGGTTTACCAGTGGTTTATACCTTGTGGCAAACCCTCTGTATTTACTTTCATGAAGTCTTTTCTTGATTGTAGACTTTGGCAATGACAGATTGACCTCCCAGGAGTGTTCTTGGCTTGGCTAAATGTTGTGAAGGGGTTTTTCTTCACCAAGGAAATAATTCTGCAATCATCCAGCACAGCTGTCTTCTGTGCTTTTCCAGACCTTCTGGTGTTGCTGAATTCACTAGTGCATTCCTTCTCTTTTACGAATGTGCCAAATGGTTGATTGGACCACTCCTTGTCTTCCTGCTATCTTTCTAAAGGGTCTGTTTTGTTTTCTCAGACTAATGATGGCCTGTTTTTACTTGCATGGACAGCTCATTGGACCTCATATAGACAGCTCACAGAGACAGCTTCCAAATGCAAATTCCAGACCTTTTACTTGCTTAATAGTTAATGAAATAATGAGGGAACTGCTCCTACCTGGCTATGGAACAGCTTATCAGTCTGATAAAGTCAAATGTCCAAATACTTTTGAGCCCCTGGAAATGGGGGGCTATCCAAAAAAATGGCTGTCATTCCTAAATGACTCAAACGATATTTTTGGTAAACCCCTTAAATTAAAGTTGAAAGTCTACACTTCAATCACATACCAGACCCAAAATTCTGAAAATAGTGTCACTGTCCAAACACATATGGACCAAACTGTATTTGGCTGACGTCTTTATCCAAAGAAACCTAAAACACTTGAGATACACATGGTTACATTTCTTTTGTTTTTCTCAGATGGAGCACAGGAAAGTAAAGTGACTTGCTCAGAGTCATAGACTGTCAGTAGCAGAATCTGAAAACACATCCTCAGTGTCTGAAGTTCAAAGCCTTAACCAATATGTCAAATTGCCTGCTGAGTAATTAACAACAAAGTCAAAAACTTAGATAGCAAGAAAATCACAATAGAAAACAAAGGGCTGTGATTTAGGATCAAGAAATGGCCCAGAAGTAAAAGAAAGTACATTTTAAACATTACTTTTAATACAAATGCAGTTCTGTTGTGAAACAAGTTTACTTCAGCTGTGAGTATGTTAAAGAGCTGATGCCTATAAATAAAATAAATCTGCTGGTATCGAGTGCATCTGTCATTTAAAATTGTCCAAAATGTTTTCAGGACAAGTTCCAGCCTCATTGGGCGTGTACCAAATTAACATCATTCTGGACCAAAATCTTTAAATGCCTATCAGACAGCCTTGGGGTCACAATCTCTCCTAATCCACTAATGGCTATGACTGGTGTACTTCCAGATGGGCTTAAAGTGAAGAAGGACAAACAAATTGTAATTACCTTTAATTCACTGTTAGCACGTAGACTTATCTTGCTCAACTGGAAGAATCCTAACTCTCCGATTCTAAGTCAGTGGGTAACTGATGTTATCTACTATTTGAATTTGGAAAAAATCAAATTCTCACTTAGAGGGTCTGTTCAAAACCTGGCAGGATCTAATCAATAGCATTTTAGAATAATCATTTAAATTGAGGTAGTGGATTCTCTTCTCTTTTCTATTATATTTATATATATATTTACTAGGGGGATCCCCCCGCTCACTTTGCTTGCCAGCCACTTCGCGTCTCTGCAGCTTGTGCTGTGAAGAGGGGGCTGAACGCACCTTCAAGGAGACACGTTCGCTCCTCCGAAACCCCCTCTTAAACGATGATACAATGGGAAGCAAATACTTTTTTTTTTTTTTTTACCTCCTCTTTGCTCGATCGGCTGCTGGCTTGCTGCTGCTGCCGTGCCACGTGATCTGCATCTCGTGTAGCGCTTCAAACATTTGAAAGCCTGTACAGCAGCTGTCCTACTCTTTGTGTTTTATTTCCGGCCCCGGGCATGGTTGAATCTCTCGGCAAAAAGTCCCTTCTCGTGGGTCACAAGTTCTTGATAATTTTTAGTTTATAATTTAAAAACAGAATAAGAATCTGAAAATCTAACAACATCATATTAAAGTTCAATAAATTCTGAAAAGAATGATACCAAACATATATGTAGGTTTTAAAATAAACCCAGTTTTGATCCAACCTGCGAACGCTGCAAACTAGTTCCAGCCTCACTGGGTCACATGTTCTGGGCCTGCACCAAATTAACATTATTCTGGATGAAAATTTTTAATTACCTTTCAGACAGCCTTGGTCTCGCAATCCCTCCTAACCCATTAACAGCTGTGTTTGGGGTTCTTCCAGATGGGTTTAAGGTGGAGAAAGACAACCAAATTGTGATTGCATTCACTACAATTTTGGCACGCAGACTTATTCTGATAAACTGGAAGAACCCAAACTCTCCTCTTTTAAGTCAGTGGGAGACCGATGTGTTATACTATTTGAATTTGGAAAAAATCAAATACTCAGTTAGAGGATCCGTACAGACTTTTTTCAAAACATGGCAGGATCTAATCAGTAATATTTTAAAATAAGCTCATAAAGCACAAAGAATTTATTAATTTAGGTATGTTTACAGGTCTTAAATTTCACACCGTTTGGCTTGCTCTCTCTCTCAGGGGTGGGGATCGATTTGTTCTTAACTCAATTTTTCTTTTTGTAAAAACTTGATTAATTTGTATGGATTGCAATAAAATTAGCCCAGTTTAAAGCGTGACAAAAAACATGACAAAAAAACCAGGGCTGTGGAGTCGAGAAGTCGGGAGACAATTTTGGGTACCTGGAGTCGGCAAAAATGTACTGACTCCGACTCCTAATAAATTTAAATTGTAATGAAAAAAAATACAGCAAGTTTAAATGTCACATTTCACAAACAATAGCCATAATTAAGTATTTATCTGATGTAAGAATTAAGCCCAGTGCTTAGTTGTTTTACTACTAGTGTGAAGTTCATCTGAGCGATTATACAACCTGACATTCACAAATTGTAATCTGGATTACGGTATATTACAAAAAGTGTTTTCATTTTATTTCAGAAATAATGTGTTTAACAAGTTCTTTTGAGTTTAAACAATTGTAATGATGTAGGTTGAGGTGTGTGCTATGGCCTGATGTGTGTTCAGGGGTTCTTGTCTTTTGTTTAAACTGGCCAATATGGTAGAGAGTCAGCTTCCTAGCCAGTAGTTCTGCGATTAAATGACATATATGTTGCCTTCCTTTAATCAACATGGAAAATACATTAGCATATTAAATACAGAGGAGTTGGGAGTCGAAGGATTTATCTACCAACTCCACAGCCCTGATAAAAACATCACCATTGCACTTTTAGGCTTAGGATTTTATATATAGAGTAGATTTATTATTTTTTTCCCCCCCAACTATTAAAGTTTTACTCGTTAGCCTAGCTCTCTTTCTCATGGATGGGGGCTGATTTGATTTGAACCTAGGTTTGTAAAACTTGCTTGTATGGAATGTTTTTTGATTTTAAATGAATTCAATAAAATGTAAAAAAAATAAAATAAATCTACCGGTAAAATGAGGCACAGCTACAGGCAACAGCATTATATAAAACAACATGACATGACAATTTAACCTTTCAGCTTTCAAGACAGATATTAAATATGTTTTGCAGTTGCTGGTATCTTCACTAGGTAGTTAAGAAAACAAATGTTTCATAGCAATAAGTTAAATACCTCGGGGTATTGATCTACATTAGCCAAACATTTATTACTTTGTTGCTCATTGACTCTTCCATCACTTCAGTCAACCACAGGGTTGACAAAAAAAATCATGAGTTTGGGCTTTTTTGATAAATTACTATGGTGCAGGTCTAGGCATCCATTTATAAAACAGAAGATATTTATGATGTCACTGTATTATGTTAAAAGAAGATATTTAAATACTCATTCAAAACCAATAAAATATTATTCAGGGCTTTTCATGGGAGTAAGATTCTAATTGTCAAACCTCTGAAAGGACAAAAAGGCTACAACATGCATTTACAGAAAAAAAAATTACTAACATCTGTTTTACAATCCATAATATCTTAAACCTTCATATCCTACTTTTGAATATAAGTTTAAAAAAATAGGAGTTAAAAACTGAAGTAGAGCTTTAAAAACAGAACACTACCATAGTAATGCAATACTCACAACTAAGAAATCATTTAAGTATAGCATTAGCAGTAAAACCTGAGAATTAAAGCAAAAGTATGCATTATTGAGTAAATAATACATAATGGTTTAGTTTATCTCCTAATTTGCCTCCATACTATAGATAATATTTTACTGTTTTTGTTTAAGTTTGAAATGTAATGTGGAAAATACATAACCTAATAGCTGTCATCATGTTTCAGAAAAAGCATATCAACCCACATCAAGTAAAATGAGCGATTGTCTTAAACGTTAATTTAAGAGCAAAAAAAGAAAACTGTTTAAGCCACAAATAAAGTAAAAATACATAAATAACAATTAACAATGTACATTACAAATAATGGAGCAGTCAAAGAATGGAGAACTGTACAACAGGCAAGGACAACACTCACACGACGCATTTCAGTTAGTGATGCCATGTCAGGCGTCCCAGGGGTCATGTATCCTGAAAGACTCTATGAGAAAAGACAGAAAGCAGAGAGAGGTGGCAACAAAAGAGAGAGGGAGAAAGATAAAACACAGTTGCAGTTAGAGTCAGCAATGCAATGCTTGTGAGAGTGAATAGTTTAATTCGGTTCAGAAACAGCCTTGCACAAATAAGAATAAAGCACAAAGACAAGAATGCATTTAGGGTTAAACCTTTAAATTTAAATCAAGCAGAAGGGGTCACCTAAGTGTATGCCAGTTTCTCATTGAATTTTGTAAATGTACATGGCACCTGCCTCGTGCCTCTAACTATTGGTTATCTAAACATTCCATTTCTTCTTCTTCTTCTTCTTTTGGCTACTCCCGTTAGGGGTTGCCACAGTGGATCATCTTGTTCTGTATCTTTAAACATTCCATTTCTAAACTTGCCAAACTACAAAAATGACACTCACTGCATTCATCGTACCTTTGTATTACTTCACTCTTGGCTGAAGTTGCACAAAATCAAACGCCATGTGAAAATAAGTAGGTGAGCTCTATAGCACTCTACAACTTTGGGTGACAAGAGACAATCTTTTAAAAAAAAAAAAAACCTGGCACCACTTCAGGAAATCCATTCCCTAACTTGATTATGCTTCACTTCATAAACTTAAAGAAGTTTAAAAGTACCAAAGAGACCAAGTGCCTCTTACCGATACGGGGGTTGCTCTTTCAGATGGGGGAATCATGTCTGGAGTGAGAGCCTGAGGCGGGTCAATTCCTTTGCTGACTTTTTGCTGGATAAGGTGCATGGCTAAAGTGAACTGTTCTCTGGTCAACTTGCCCATTTGCCGAGTGTCAGCCAAGGCCCTGTGTAAAAATAAATAAAAAATAAACTATTTTGATTGCTGCAGTAGACCAGTAGTCACCGGTCAGTCACTTGTGATTGACTGCCCAATTTTCTAGTATATTCACTTTAAAAAAAACAATAAAACACGCAAAACATGTTAAAAACAACAAAAAAGTATAAATACACACATAAATAAAAATGTACATCCCTCTGTGTATGGAGGAATACTAATGGAAAAAAATAAAAATATACAAATAAATGCATCGTGAAATGTGACAATAAATACATAAAAACAGTAATACATGAGCATGAATAATTAAATGAGTAATGTAATGTTTTTGTTGCTTACTTCTTTATTTAGTCATTTCTTCATATTTATTTATGTAGTGCAACATGAAATGCATCTTAAAATAAAAAACATAATTTTCACCCTTGAAAAGTTAAAAGGCTGGACTCTAGTGAGTACTGCACTTGGATTTGAAAATTGTTGGTAGCTGAGACATTCAAGATTACAACTTCCAACACTAGGTGGCAACATCATGTAAATAAACAAAGTAAACATATTTACTTTTAAATATCTAAATTTATAATATAATATTTCTAATATAACATGCCTGAAACCTACTGGGGTGTAAAAAGGGAAACCATAGGAAAAAGACAGAATTACCAGTTCTTTTAACAGTGAAATTAAACATATTTATGCCTTTAATTTGTTCTTCTAAAAGGCATCAGCAGCAATCCAGCGGGTTTACAAGACCAATAAAATGTGAGGTTGCAGTATGTTTAAAAAAAATCACTTTTGACTGATGTTGTGTAAAACTGTTAAATTTGTTTGACCCCAAGTGTAACAACCCACAAGCAGGGCTTCTTTTGTCTACATAATTGTTTTTTGTCTTTTGCATATATTAGTGATTATTTACAACATGCAGTTGACTAGACATACTGTATAAATATTTGTTTTTGTTTACAATACATAATGTTTTCTGCATGTTTCACCATGGTGTGTCATGTGTATGCTATATGTGTTATTCTCAATATATTTGTGTAATGCATTGAGCTTATAAGTGGTAGTGCAGTTGACAAGAATAAATGTAAATAGACTCATTTATCTTTTTTCCCTGTAGTTGTTACTTGCATTACCTTCATTAAACTTGTCTAGAACAATCAGAAAGAAAAAAGAAAATAAAATAAAAGACAAAAGGCATGTCTGTATTTTCAAAACAGCAAATCAAACACAGTGCATGTGTAAATACACTATTCAAGCAATGAGAGCATTTTATTTGCTTCTATTAATACTCTTAGGCAAGAGATGCTGCTTCTTATGAATATTTTGCATAAACCTGTGAAACGTAATTGAGAAAATAGACAAAAAACTTAATGTGCCAACATTATGAACCTCTAGTGCCCCTACAGTCATATGAATAAGTTTGGGAACCCCTCTTAATTCTTTGGATTTTTGTTTATCATTGGCTGAGCTTTCAAAGTAGCAACTTCCTTTTAATATCTGACATGCCTTATGGAAACAGTAGTATTTCAGCAGTGACATTAAGTTTATTGGATTAACAGAAAATATGCAATATGCATCATAACAAAATTAGACAGGTGCATAAATATGGGCACCCAACAGAGATATGACATCAATACTTAGTTGAGCCTCCTTTTGCAAATATAACAGCCTCTAGACACCTCCTATAGCCTTTGAGGAGTGTCTGGATTCTGGATGGGGGTATTTGTCTCCATACTTCCATACAAAATCTCTCCAGTTCAGTTAAATTTGATGGCTGCTGAGCATGGACAGCCTGCTTCAGATCATCCCATTGATTTTCGATGATATTCAAGTCAGGGGGCAGTGACGGCCATTCCAGAACATTGTACTTGTCCCTCTGTGTGAATGCCTTTGTAGATTTGCAAATGTGTTTTGGGTCATTGTCTTGTTGGAATATCCAGCCCCTGCGTAACTTCAACTTTGTGACTGATGCTTCAACATTATCCTGAAGAATTTGTTGATATTGGGTTGAATGAGTACTGAGAAAAGCGCTATATAAATGTAATGAATTATTATTATTATTATTGAATTCATCTGACCCTCGACTTTAACAAGGGCCCCAGTCCCTGAACTAGCCACACAGCCCCACAGCATGATGGAACCTCCACCAAATTTGACAGTAGGCAGCAGGTGTTTTTCTTGGTATGCGGTGTTCTTCTTCCACCATGCAAAGCGCTTTTGTTATGACCAAATAACTCAATTTTTGTCTCATCAGTCCAAAGCACTTTGTTCCAAAATGAATCTGGCTTGTCTAAATGAGCATTTGCATACAACAAGCGACTCTGTTTGTGGCGTGAGTGCAGAAAGGGCTTCTTTCTCATCACCCTGCCATATAGATGTTCTTTGTGCTGAATTGTAGAATGATGTACAGATACACCATCTGCAGCAAGATGTTCTTGCAGGTCTTTGGAGGTGATCTGTGGGTTGTCTGTAACCATTCTCACAATCCTGCTCATATGCCGCTCCTGTATTTTTCTTGGCCTGCCAGACCTGCTGGGTTTAACAGCAACTGTGCCTGTGGCCTTCCATTTCCTGATTCCATTCCTTACAGTTGAAACTGACAGTTTACACCTTTAGATAGCTTTTTGTAGCCTTTCCCTAAATCAGGATACTGAACAATCTTTGTTTTCAGATCTTTTGAGAGTTGCTTTGAGGATCCCATGCTGTCTGTCACTCTTCAGAGGAGAGTCAAAGGGAAGCACAACTTGCAATTGACCACCTTAAATACCTTTTATCATGATAGGACACACCTGTCTATGAAGTTCAAGGCTTAACGAGCTAATCCAACCAATTTGGTGTTGAAAGTAATCAGGATTGAGCAGTGACAGGAATTCAAATCAATACAATTACATGGGGACCCACATTTTTGCACAGCCAGTTTTTCACATTTGATTTAATTTCATACAATTAAATACTGATTCACTAAAAATCTTTGTTCAGAAAACACCCCAGTACTCAGTTGTTTCTAGAAAATGAAAGACATACTATTTTCATCTTGTTTGTTGAAAGCAGAATAAATTATTATGCAGGCTGAGAGGGGTTCCCAAACTCTTTCATATGACTGTAACTACTAGATGGTTCATCTTCTTCTCTAAACACAGATTAGTATTTTGTTGCAGTGACTGTCCTACTGTACAAGTTCAAATAAACACAAGAATAATACCTACAGTAAATAAATAGAGACAAGCAAAATAACAACTGCTTGCTTAAGGATAACTCATAAATTCAGAGTCCTTGTCAGTCTTACCAGATATGAGCCAACATGTTTTGGGGTAGACCAGAGTGCATAAAGATTTCTTTGACTTCATGGCCACTAACAAAGCCATCCAAGTCAATATCCGTTTTGAGGAAGATGTCATCATATCGGCCTCTGTCAGAAGCTGGCACCACCCAGTTGACAGTTTGCTAAAAGTGAAAATGCACATGGAGTTTTACAGAGAAGAACAAAGATTACCATTACTGACGATGATGATTTATTAATAGCAAAACATGAAAATTTAAATTCACTAAACTAAAAATATAGTTTAAATGTAAATATGTATACATATGCAAAGGTCATTTTTGTCATACTTATTTCTTACTCAAGTTGTACAGTCTCGTTTCTATTTTTTTGTTTTTAATTAAACATATTTTCAGATGAGAAGTTCTCTACCATGGTGTGTTTTTTTCTTTGTTAATAAACCTATTCTTCTGGTGGAGAATTTGTTATAATCCAAGATCATCAAGAAGACCCTTGCATTTCTCTACAATAATACGGAAACAATGTCTTGATCCACTGTGTTCTCAGAAGCAGAAGTGGTCCAAACCATACTCATTTACTAAGGCTTTCAGAGATAAATGAAATAATCACTTAGAAGAAAAAAAAAATCGGGATTGGTCTCCCCTCGACTTTCTCGTATACTCAGATATGGGGATAGATATTTGAGGAGAAAACAGCAAGACAATGATTATATCTTTTAATTATATACATTAAAGAACCATCGACAACAACTAAGATCAAAGCAAATTAATAATATATTGAACAATTATTATAAAAGTAAAGTTGAATAAATAGGACTCTGCAGCTGCATGAATAAAAGGTAAAGTAACATTTCCAGTTAACAGAAATAACCCAAACGTTGATAGAAATCTGTTTTGTACCTAATACTTGTATGCAAAATTTGGTTGACCTAAGTGAAAGCAAACTCAGGTTATTGTGTTTACATACATACACAGACATAATTCCAAACATGGTATTTTCAGACTCAGAGAGGTCTAAAACGTTGAGGTTCCTCGAAATGGAATTTTTGGAGGATTCCAATATTCTTCCTGTACTTCGTATACGAGAAAGTCAGTGAGGTCTAAAACGTGGACATTCATCAAAATCTCGCCATCGAATTTTTGGATGATTACAATACTTTCCCTATACTTCGTATTGAGAAAGTACAAACAAACACACAACCAAAATTAGAAGAATTATGATCACATGTAGTTCACTGTAACGTGATCTTTAGAATAACAGGACCATAAACACATACTGCATATAAACCCCTGACACATATTTTTTTCTAAAGTTTCCACACACTGAGGACATGCCTACCGACAGGAATTTAGCAAATATTATCCCATTGCACACCAAGGTAGATAGGGCTTATCCAGTTAAGTACAGGCCAGTCGGCTTAAAGTGCATCACAGATACATTAAAAGAAGCAAATTATTAAGGAAGAGGTTGAGCAGTACATGCTTTGAACAAGTGTGTTAGCAAATACTGAACATGAGTTCAGACATGGAAGGTTGCGTTTCACAAATATGCTGGAATTCTATGAAGAAGCATCAAAGGCATGCAATAACAGAGGTACATATGGTATTATTAAGTATTATTTTTCAAGAAAGCTTTTGATAAGTTACCACATGAAACGTTAGTGATCAAACTCATAGGAATATGGATTCAAGACATGCATGTAGGTGAGTTTAAAACTGTCTGAAACACAGGAAAGCAAAGGGTTATGATGAGGGAAACTTTCTTAAAATTAAGTGATGTTAAAAGTAGTATCCCTCAGGAATCAGTTCTGGGAACACTGTTCTTTTTAAAACAAAGACATGAAAATAATGAAACAGATAGTTAAATTTGCAGATGAAGCCAAACTTGAAAGATGAACAGATAATGAAGAAACAGTTAAGTTGTTGCAGAAGGACTTCAACAGCATGCAGGCTTAGGCAGATGTGTGGCGTATGCGTATGAAATATAATGCAAGTAAATGTAAGATATTACAAGTTGAAAGTCTGAAATTCAACTTTATAAGAAGCCCCTAGGAGTCATATTGGACTTGTCACTATCTACATAAATACAGTGGACAGAAGTGATCAAACGGCTAATAGCATACTAGTGTACAGTGGACATAAAAAGTCTACACACCTCTGCCAAAGTAACAGATTTTGTGTAATAAAAAAATGAAATCAAGATAACTCCTGTCAGAACTTATTATTTATGGCAAAATAGCAATCTATACAAAGAAGGTGGGCGGCACAGTGGCACAGTGGTAGCGCTGCTGCCTTGCAGTAAGGAGACCTGAATTTGCTTCCTGGGTCTTCCCTGCGTGGAGTTTGGATGTTCTCCCCATGTCTGCGTGGGTTTCCTCTGGGTGCTCAGGTTTCCTCCCACAGTCCAAAGACATGCAGGTTAGATGCATTGGCGATCCTAAATTGTCCTTAGTGTGTGCTTGGTTTGTGCCCTATGTTGGGATGGCGCCCTGCCCGGGATTTGTTCCTACTTTGCACCCTGTGTTGGCTGGAATTGGTTCCAGTAGACCCCTGTGACCCTGTGTTAGGATATAGAGGGTTGGATAATGGATGGATGGATGGATGGATGTTAGGAGAGAGTTTAGGAGCACTGTAGGATTATTCTGATATGCTCTTGGTTGCAACATACTCAAAAGGCCATGGTCCACAAAGAGCTTTTAAAACATGAACAGGATCTCATCATTAAAAGGTATCATAAGGACAGAGGTACAAAAAGTATCTAAAGCATTAAACACTGAGACAGTCATCAACAAGTGGAGAGAATATGGCTCAACAGTGACTCTACCAAGATCACGACTTCCCTCCAAGACTGAGGAGAAAACTGGTCAGGGAGGCCACCAAGAGGCGTATGGCAACATTAAAGGACCTGCAGGATTTCCTGGCAAGTACTGGTTGTTCCCTACATGTGACATCAATCAGTCATTTTCTTCATATGTCTGGGTTGTGGGATAAGGTAGGAAGACGAAAACCTTTTCTCATAAAGAAAAACATCCAAGCCTGGCTAAACTCTGAAAAAGGTACACCCAGTTTTCAACAACCATGTGGAAAAATGTATTATAGTCTAATGAAACCAAGGTTAAACTATCTGGCCATAAATCCAAAAGGTATGTTTGGCGCAAAAGTAACAACACATCATCAAAAGAACACCATACCCAATGTGATGCATGGTGGAGGCAGCTTCATGCTTTGGGACTGCTTCTCTTCTGCTGGAACTGGGGCTTTACTCAAGGTGGACGAATCATGAATAGCTCCAAGGACCAATCTATTTTGGCACAAAACCTTCAAGCATCTGCTAGGTAGGTGAAGATGAACAGGAACCTCACCTCTCAGCCTGACAATGACCCAAAGCATACATCAATATAAACAAAGTACAGTGGAACCTTGGATTGCGAGTAACTTGGTTTGCGAGTGTTTTGCAAGACGAGCTAAAATTTTTTATAAATTTTGACTTGATAAATGAGCGATGTCTTGCAATACGAGTAGTACGTATACGCTTTGTCTGCCAAGAGTCACATGATCACAACTGAGCTGATGGTTGTTCTCTCTCTCGCTGCGGGATTGTGGGTAAATGTCTCCCATTCTCCATCTGAGTCAGCGTGCCACACTCATATAGTCAACATCTGTACAAGCGTATACTGTTTACTATAGCATGGTGACCACATGTGTGTGTTGTAACGTGCGAGTCCCTGTCTTGCACCCCAAAACACGAAGCCGAGTCTCAGTACTTTAGCAACACCAGCTTTATTCAGCTTGAAACAGGAACAGCACGGTTATTTATTGTAGCGGGATCTGCCACTAACTATGCACAGACACAGGAGTCAGGCAAGGTCGGTAATACTGTAATACTGTGCCCTGCGCATTTATAATTTTCCTGTATTAACCATCAATGGCAGGCGCTTATAGCATGTCCGCAATCTTTTCGGATTCGTTTTAACGGCAAACTGCTACAGCGCTTGGAGCCTGCGGTTGCTTCTGGACACCCTTCCGCCTGTTGTCCCGCTGGGTGGAATCCCAAAAGAGTTTAGAAACTCACTCACACCAGCCATGATTCTTTTCAAAGGTAAAATGCAGGTTATTTTGTTTAATGTATTTTTAATTTATATTTTGTATTAATCATTTTTATATGAATAGGTTTGGGTTGTGGAACGAATCAACTGAGTTTCCATTATTTCTTATGGGGAAATTCGCTTTGATACACGAGTGCTTTGGATTGCGAGCACATTTCCGGAACGAATTATGCTCACAAACTGAGGTTCCACTGTAATGGCTTCATCAAAGGAGAATCAATGTTCTGGAATGGCCCAGTCAGAGCCCAGTCCTTAACTACTTGAAAATCTGTGTGGTGACCTCAAGAGAATCGTGCATAGGAGATGCTCTCGTAATTTGATAGAGCTGGAACTTTTTTTGCAAGGAGGGGTGGGAAAAAATTGCCAAGTCCTGAGGTGCCAAACTGTTACAGACTCTTTCCTAAAAGACTGAGTGCTGTAATAAAATCAAAAGGTGCTTCAACTAAGCATAAGTTTAGAGAGTGTGCAGACTAATGCCAGGTTTTTGTATGATTTTTTTTCCTTTTATAACTAAACAGTTTCTGATTAGTTTTCACCTTCGTTGTACAGATTGTAATTTTGAATAAAGGTGGAATAAGTTCTGACAGGATTTCTCTTAGTTTCATTTTTTTATCACATAAAACCTGCCATTTCACAAGGATGTGTAGGCTTTTCATATCCACTGTATATACAATGTAATTAGAATAAGACATGGAAGGCATTCTTTAATGTATATAACACATTTGTGAGGCTTCATGTGAAGTATAGTTAATAGTTTTAGTCTCCCATTTACAAATAAGATGAAACAACACCAGAGAAAGTCCAGAGGTAAGTGACTAGGTTGTTTCTGGCACTGAGAGGTGTGAGCTGTGAGGGGAGATTGTAGGAGTTGAATATTTTTGGTTTAGGCAAACATAGATTAAGAGGTGACCTGACTCAAGTGTTTAAAATTACAGTATCTCACAAAAAAGTGAGTACACCCCTAACATTTTTGTAAATATTTTATTATATCTTTTCATGGGACAACTCTGAAGATATGACACTTTGATACAATGTCAAGTAGTCAATGTACAGCTTGTATGACAGTGTAACTTTGCTGCCCCCCCTCAAAATAACTCAACACAGCCATTAATGTCTAAACTGCTGGCAACAAAAGTGAGTACACCCCTAAATGAAAAATGTCCAAATTGTGCCCAATTAGCCATATTCCCTCCACGGTGTCATGTGACTTGTTAGTGTTACAAGGTCTCAGGTGTGAATGGGGAACAGGTGTAACACTCTCACACTCTCTCATACTGGTCACTGGAAGTTCAACATGGCACTTCATGGTAAAGAACTCTCTGAGGATCTGAAATAAAGAATTGTTGCTCTACATAAAGATGGCCGAGGCGATAAGAAGACTGCCAACACCCTGAAACTAAACTGCAGCATGGTGGCCAAGACCATGCAGTGGTTTAACAGGACAGGTTCCACTCAGAAGAGGCCTCACCATGGTCAACCAAACAGGTTCAGTGCACGTGCTCAGCATCATATCCAGAGGTTGTCTTTAAGACATACGAGTGCTGCCAGCATTGCTGCAGAGGTTGAAGGGCTGGGGGGTCAGCCTGTCAGTGCTCAGACCATACGCCGCACACTGCATCAAATTGGTCTGCATGGCTGTCGTCCCAGAAGGAAGCCTCTTCTAAAGATGATACACAAGAACGCCCGCAAACAGTTTGCTGAAGACAAGCAGACTAAGGACATGGATTACTGGAACCATGTCCTGTGGTCTGATGAGACCAAGATAAACTTATTTGGTTCAGATGGTGTCAAGCGTGTGTGGTGGCAACCAGGTGAAGAGCACAAAGACAAGTGTGTCTTGCCTACAGTCAAGCATGGTGGTGGGATTGTCATGGTTTGGGGCTGCATGAGTGCTGCCGGCACTGGGAAGCTACAGTTCATTGAGGGTACCATGGATGCCAACATGTACTGTGACATACTGAAGCAGAGCATGATCCCCTCCCTTCTGAAAATGGGTCGCAGGGTAGTATTCCAACATGATAACAACCCCAAACACACCTCCATGACGACCACTGCCTTGCTAAAGAAACTTGAGGGTAAAGGTGCTGGACTGGCCAAGCACGTCTCCAGACCTAAACCCTATTGAGCATCTGTGGGGCATCCTCAAACAGAAGGTGGAGAAGTGCAAGGTCTCTAACATTCACCAGCTCCGTCATGGAGGAGTGGAAGAGTGAAAGAGGATTCCAGTGGCAACCTGTGAAGCTCTAGTGAACTCCATGCCCAAGAGAGTTAAGGCAGTGCTGGAAAATAATGGTGGCCACACAAAATATTGACACTTTGGGCATAATTTGGACATTTTTCACTTAGGAGTGCATTCACTTTAAATGCCAGCGGTTTAGACATTAATGGCTGTGTGCTGAGTTATTTTAGTTATACAAGCTGTACACTGACTACTTTACATTGTATCAAAGTGTCATATCTTCAGTGTTGTCCCATGAAAAGATATAATAAAATATTTACAAAAATGTGAGGGGTGTACTCACTTTTGTTAGATACTATATGAAGGGAATTACTACAGTGGATCCCAGCTGTTACTTTAAAATAAATTATTCAATAAGAGCACAGAAACACAGTTGGAAACTTGTTATGGGCAGATTTTACAAAAATGTTAGAAGTTTTTCTTCACACAAAGAACTGTAGACATATAGAATATATTACCAAGTAATGTGGTGGAGAGAAGAACTTTAAGGGATGTTTAAAACTCTTTATTTTGGACAATCTAGATAAACAGGATGAACGAGCTTGTTGAGCTGCATGGCCTGTTCTCAACACAACTGTTTTAATGTTCCAGGAAGACAGAGACAAAGAAGGGTCATTGAAAATATTACCAGGTAATCCATTTAATTATACCAATTTGTAATGTAATAAGGAAAGTACTCTTTGATGACAATGTAATTTGGCTTGAAGGGAAATGAAGATGAGGCAATGAATAAGAGGTGTGAATGATAGAGTATAAGGACTAAGAGTTGGAATACTGGGAGTATGAAGGTAACATTGGGGAAAATAGTGGAAGTACTGAACAGAAGATGAGTTCATTCACGTTGCATACAGGAGAGAGGAATGGAAAGTAAAGGTGGGAAAATGCTAAGTGGAAATAGTGCTAGGTACAAGTTGTTTATTAATTAATGCAATGCAGAGGTGGACAAAATGGTGGACATAAAGAGGGGAAACTAACATGTTTTAAGATGATTGTTGGTAAATGATTCATGAGTATAGTCTCAGCATTTGTCCACATAGGCTGGCAGAAGCAATTAAAACAAAGATAAGTTTTGGGTAAGGTGATGGTGGCTGGTGCCTGTGAGGCACCTACAGAAGGTAACAGCACTAAGTGGTGACTGGAATGGTCATGCTGGATCCAATAGTGATACTAATTAGAAAGATAATGGAGGTTTTTGTATTGCTGAGAGAAAAAAGAGACAGAATGTAGTAAGTCTGGGACTGTGCATGGGATCCATTCTGAATCCACTGCTTTCTATAACAGTGATGAAGTAAGTAAGCAAGCAGAGAAACATGTAAATGACTGATATGGGACTTCTTGTAAGCTAATGATCTCATACAAATAGATAAAACCGAAGGAGATGATGCTGAAATGAAAACTTTAAAGGTAAATGCCGGAAAGACCAAAGTGATTGTTGGAGGTTTAGGCAGGAAGGTGGATGCATGCCCATTCAGCGTGTGTACTAATAATGTTGGAAGAAACTCAATCCAATGTTTCCACAGTTTGTCGGAAGTGGGCTCATAAAAGATGTAGTAGTGTGAGAGGCACTGTGCAGGAAAGGCAAATGAAAATGTAGATATTGGTAATGGGAATGCTTTAGAGAAAGTAAGGAAGTTCCGTCACTAAAATTAAGTGTTCAGCAGAGGTAGAGGTGGGGCACAGTACTGATAGCCAATGTTAGAACTGCATGGCAGAAATTCCGGGGAGCTGTCCTCCATCATGGACTTCTAAAGGAGCATCTTTGGCATTACAGAGAAGGGTTTAGGAAAGCTGTGATAAACAGTATACTCTACAGAAGTGAAACAAGGCCAATGAAGGTGGAACACAAAAAACAGATATAAGAACGATAAATTGAATCTATGGAGTTTAACAAAGTGAGAGGAACATTAATGCAGACTTTAACTCTGTAAAACAATAGAACTAAAAGAAGGTATACATATTATTTCATAGGACTTTGTAGTTTTTATCTTTCATTATTTGTATGTTTAGTTTTATCTTTATAATGCAGCACTGAGACTAATTTTAAAGTGAACATGGGCAGCATGGTGGCACAGTGCTAAAGCTGCTGCTTCACATCTCGGCTGCTCCCAGCATGGAGAGTTTGAATGTTATTCTCATATAACTTTACATATTTTTAGAACCTATATCCCTGTAGTTTTACATTAAATAACCAACACTATATCACAATTACTTAAAATTAACAAAATTACAGAGCATGCTGCTACAATGTAAATAAAGTATTTATCAAAACAAGCCTAAGATGGTTATCCAATGCACTATCCAGACTAAATGAAATTAGCCCTTACCTACAAATAAACAGATGTGGTAAGTTAAAATTCTACTTTATGTGGAAGTAAGCAGACCTCACCTGAGTGGACTTTACAGAATGTTTTGGTGAAAGACTCCCAGTACTGTTTAAGCTGGTCATACTACCATGAGATGGTGTGGAGCGTAGGCTGTCCTTCGGTGGCGGACTGGCAGGTAGTACAGGCACAGAACCAGGAAGTACTGGTACTGAGCCAGGGAGCGAAGCTGGGCTTTTCTTTCTCTTTGAAGGAGGAATTAGAGAACTAGGTAATACAGAAGGAACAGGCTCCTTCTCCAATGCTCTGTACACAAGGTGCATTGCCTACATGATATGCAAGGGAAAAAAAAAACAGGTAAACCTTTAAGATAACCTTTTCGAAATCAAGATTATATCTTAAAAATTTTCACAAGGTACAGTTTTATCTGTGAGATTACTTACTCATCAGGTTGGCTTAACAGATTTAGGTTTTAGGTACGTGCTACTTATTTTAATGAAGTTCCTCTTATCTGAGGGACAATGCACACTCACCACAGCAAACTCCTCTCTGTCCAAATGTCCATCTTTGTCAATGTCACTCAGGTCCCACACCTACAAGAAATATTAAACTTTATTAATACAGCAAACTAGTAAGTTCTAAAAACAATATCTTTTTTTAAATGATCACAGATGTTAAAAACATCTACACATTGCATGACTTAATGGTTATTAGTTCAGTCCACTCTATCATCTCAACCTGCATTGCCACGTCTGATCAACCAACCTATGCTTCAAAGTCTAGAAGTTTACAAGAACAATTGCACTTTGCACTTGTAATTTTTAAATTACTTTAGATAAATGTGTGATATAATACTTCATATTTAAACGAATATTTCATAAAATGTACTACACTTCACAACATATTCACTGTATCTAAGAGTTTCTAACTTTAAGTGGACATATAAGCAATGGCTATACTATACCATACCACTATGAAAGTCACTATATAATGATTAACTGCCTTTCTGATAAATGCACTACAAGGTGTCAAATCCAGATCCAAGCTTATTAGAGATTAGTAGCACCAACTACATGGGGAACTGACTGCTGACAAAAACATTGATCAATGAAACAATGGTTCACCTTTGTACAAAACCGACAGAAAGCTACAAAAAAAAAATGGTACATAAGAGGATGGCATCCTTTATAATAACAGTATATTAGAAGAGTCTGCAAGAAACTACTGTATAGTATCACAGGAAGGGAATGTGATCTAGCACCTAAGAAGTTCAAACTAAAATCAAAAGTGAGGTTTTAAAGACTATTGCTGGCTTCCTAAGCATAACACTTTAAAAGAATCTTCCACCCAAAAAATGATATTTTTTTTTGTCACCTACCCTGTGTTACCTGTAGCAATGGCCAATACATTTTTTATCTTGTTTTTATGAAGATAGGACATAAGAAAGTACCTGACACAACATGGAATGAACACCAAACGATTAGCAAGCAATTATAAACCATCTGTGAAAAAATCCCAATTTCCTTGTGTCACATAATCCACAATCCATGTCAGATATCTAGTTGTATGCTCAAAAACATGTATTTGGCTAACATATTGCTAAATATTTTAAAATAAAACAGTTCTGGGAAATCTCGTCATGAATGGTTGGGGAATACACTGAAAAATGAAATAACATTTGAATTGAAGATCAGCCTCCCCACTAATTCATTGGACAGGAGTCCTGCCCAATAATAGTTCATCATAGGTTACCATTGCGGTTCATGTCATATGAATACTGTAGAGCAAGTCCTGAGAGTGGAGAATAATTAGGAAAGAAAAACAAGTTAAAAACATTATCAGGTGACAAGTTCGCCTCAAATTTGTGCACATCGGAGGTGGTTCGATAAGGATAAAGTCAATTCAATCATGCTGTTTGATAAGCTGCTGTTGAAAAACCTAGAAGTGTGGCACTGCTGCTAAGTGACCGATGAAGGGGGTTGGAAGGGGGGGACGTCAAACTCAAAATCTCACTTTTATTTCTGTACACTCCCTAGCCATTCACGGGGGATTTTTCAAGACATGTGTTTGGATCATTATGAACATACAACTGGATATCTGGCATATGGATTATAAGACAAATTGAGATTTTCTTTTTTTTTTCCCCCATGGACGTTTTGATTTTGCTTGCAGTTTGTTTAGCATTTGTCCCAACAGAAGCCTACTGTGTCTGGAACTCTGTTATCTATATACTTCATAAAATAATATTTAAAAAAAAAATTCTCAGCCATTACTACAAACAAAGAAGGGTTAATAACAGATAAAGGTATTATTTTTAGGTGGAATATTCCTTTAAACGTTGGTTGCTTAATGAAATGAATATGCACTGTTAATGTGTTTTCAGGATATTACAAACTAATACACAATACAATTATTTCTGTAGTATAAAGGTAGAAATAAAGGAATATGACACCCAAAAAAAAAGATTTTTTTTTTGTATGTTACGTACCACCCCATACAGTTTGTAGCGATGGCCAAGATAAATTTTTAATCTCGTGTTTTCATGCAGAAATAAGATAATAAATATTTATGATATAATACAAGCCAATATGGTGTCCACCTATTTTAAAGTCTGCAGTGACAGTGGGTGGAGACTTCAAAAGTCTTCTCACACAACAAGTAAATACTGAATCTTATCTCACTCTCACAATACAGTAAATATTTTTAATTATTTTTTCAAATAATTCCAAAGCTTATTAACACAATCACTACAAAAGCACACATGCAAAACATCTAAAGTAAGATCACTTGGTAAATCACATATGGAGGAAAGGCTGCAACCTTGGGCTTTACAGTTAAATATCTTACCCAGAAACATGATAAGAATATTTTTTTTTTTTTTAAAGTGCATTATCCCATCGTGGCCTTCTCCCAACAGAACTAAAAACACAAACTTACCCGTCCCAATACATCAAGAGGTAGCTTTGAATTTATCAACACTGGCTTCACCTTCTCCCCAGACAAGAGGCCATTGATGGGTAACAGACTTTCAAAGATTCCATCAAATTTCCCCTTCTCTTCTGGCTGTATGGAAGAAGACACATACGGTCATATGAAAAAGTTTGGGAACCCCTCTCAGCCTGCATAATAATTGACTTTACTCTGAACAAAAAAGATAACAGTGGTATGTCTTTCATTTCCAAGGAGCACCTGAGTACTGGGGTGTTTTCCAAACAAAGATTTTTAGTGAAGCAGTATTTAGTTGTATGAAATTAAATCAAATGTGAAAAAATGGCTGTGCAAAAATTTGGGTCCCCTTGTAATTTTGCTGATTTGAATGCATGTCACTGCTCAATGCTGATAACTTGCAACACCAAATTGGTTGGATGAGCTCGTTAAGCCTTGAACTTCATAGACAGGTGTGTCCAATCATGAGTGGTAAAAGGTATTTAAGGTGGTCAATTGCAAGTTGTGCTTCCCTTTGACTCTCCTCTGAAGAGTGACAGACAGCATGGGATCCTCAAAGCAACTCTCAAAAGATCTAAAAAACAAAGATTGTTCAGTCTCATGGTATAGGGGAAGGCTACTTAAATCTCAGAGGTTTAAACAGTCAGTTTCAGCAGTAAGGAATGTAATCATGAAATGGAAGGCCACAGGCACAGTTGCTGTTAAACCCAGCAGGTCTGGAAGGCCAAGAAAAATACAGGAGCGGCATATGAGCAGGATTGTGAGAATGGTTACAGACAACCCACAGATCACCTCCAAAGACCTGCAAGAACATCTTGCTGCAGATGGAGTATCTGTACATCATTCTACAATTCAGCGCAATTTGCACAAAGAACATCTGTATGGCAGGGTGATGAGGAAGAAGCCCTTTCTGCACTCACGCCACAAACAGAGTCACATGTTGTATGCAAATGCTCATTTAGACAAGCCAGATTAATTTTGGAACAAAGTGCTTTGGACTGATGAGACAAAAATGTAGTTATTTGGTCATAACAAAAAGCGCTTTGCAAGGCGGAAGAAGAACACAGCATTCCAAGAAAAATACCCGCTACCTACTGTTAAATTTGGTAGAGGTTCCATCATGCTGTGGGGCTGTGTGGCTAGTTCAGGGACTGGGGCCCTTGTTTAAGTCGAGGTTCAGATGAATTCAACCCAACATCAACAAATTCTTCAGGATAATGTTCAAGCATCAGTCACAAAATTGAAGATACGCGGGGGTTCGATATTCCAACAAGACAATGACCCAAAACGCAGTTCGAAATCTACAAAGGCATTCATGCAGAGCGAGAAGTACAATGTTCTGGAATGGCCGTCACAGTCCCCTGACTTGAATATCATCGAAAATCTATGGGATGATTTGAAGCAGGCTGTCCATGCTCGGCAGCCATCAAATTTAACTGGACTGGAGATATTTTGTATGGAAGAAGGTCAAAAATACCTCCATCCAGAATCCAGACATTCATCAAAGGCTATAGGAGGACAGCATCTAGAGGCTGTTATATTTGCAAAAGGAGGCTCAACTAAGTATTGATGCAATACCTCTGTTGGGGTGCCCAAATATATGCACCTGTCTAATTTTGTTATGATGCATATTTTCTGTTAATCCAATAAACTTAATGTCACTGCTAAAATACTATTGTCTCCATAAGGCATGTCATATATCAAAAGGAAGTTGCTACTTTGAAAGCTCAGCCAATGATAAACAAAAATCCAAAGAATTAACAGGGGTTCCCAAACTTCTTCATATGACTTTATATAGATACAAATATGAACTGTAAAACCTTCAAAGAAACTGGGGCTGTCACCTAACCCTAAAAGTTTGCAGTTGTCTGAATATATATTTGAATGTGGATTCAAAATCCAAGGGGCTACAAGTACACATTTACATAAGATACATGTAGCCCACTTACATACATCAAACTTCCACAAATGCTTTAGTTCATAGCAAAAAGAACATATTTAGCTGTTAATTCCAATACAATTTCAGTGCCAATTAATTCTTCTTCTTCTTTCGGCTGCTCCCATTAGGGGTTGCTGCAACAGATCATCTATTTCCATATCTTCCCGGTCCTCTACATTTTGCTCTGTCACACCCATCACCTTCATGTCCTCTCTCACCACATCCATAAACCTCCTCTTAGTCCTTCCGCTTTGTCAATTAATTATCAGGGCAAAAAACACTCCAGGGAAGTTTAGCATCTTTCCCCATTTATAGCTATTATTAATTTGCTTTTGTGGAACTTTGTTGCACCTCAAACCAGACTTATATTTCACATATGTCTGAACATAGCTCTATAAAGTGTGAATTGTTTACAGTTTCTGGCCTCTCACTTTAAGGTGACTGCAGTGGTCAGAATATGGCTCTTATATATGTGTCCATCCTCATAGAATGTTTAACACTGGTCAGGATTTCTAGTTCCTCTTCTTCTCCAGGATATACAACTGCCTTGAACATAGAGACAATCAAATAGCTGAGGACTGCCAGAGTGCTTGTTTATGTCTCTCATTAAGGCTAACTGCTGAGCTAAGTTTCAAATGCTCCAATTTAAAATTCTTCACATTTGCTAACTTTCTATTTAATTTGCCAATTTGTTTTGCCTGCCTAAGGTAAAGTGACCCTGATGGAGGATTGCAGGAATCGTTGGGTAGAGGGGTCCTTTCATCGAATTTGGCTGGCCCAGCGCTGTTTCAGTTGTTGAATGGCCAAATAGGGGAGGCAGCTTGATGGCCAAGGTCTCCAGGACTCGAAACTAATCCAAATCATATTATGTGATATCATCTACTGTTAAATTCTACTCCATACTTGTAAAATTTTTATTTTTATACTATATTAAGGATTTGTTCTGTTCTGTGTATTGTATTGTATTTGACCCCCTTCTTTCTGACACCCACTGCACACCCAACCTACCTGGAAAGGGTCTCTTTTTGACCTTCTTCCATTTTTTCCCTACAAGGGTTTTTTTGGGAGTTTTTCCTCATTTTCTTAGACAGTCAAGGCTGGGGGCTGTCAAGAGGCAGGGTCTGTTAAAGCCCATTGCGGCACTTCTTGTGTGATTTTGGGCTATACAAAAATAAATAAATTTGTATTGTATTGTAATTGCTAATAAGTGAAAAGTCTTGTAAAATCTTATATACCTGTAAGCCAGTTATTAATCATTACAATACAATACTTAATCCATTCATTTGTTTCATTTATGAAATACACAAGCACTTAATGTACTAGTTTCCACAGAACAGAGGCAGTGACCTTATGTGTTGTAACCTGTAGAAGCACCCAGAAAGAAGTTACAAAACAACGGTGTACAGTTATCCCTCCTCAATCGCGGGGGTTGCGTTCCAGAACCCCCCGTGAAAGGTGAAAATCCGCAAAGTAAAAACCATATGTTTATATGGTTATTTTTATATATTTTAAGCCCTTATAAACTCTCCCAGACTCTTATAAACATTTCCCGCACAGTTATACAGCATAAACCCTTTATATTCTCTTAGATATTAGGTAAGATTCGTTGAAATTATGTATGTAAACACACTGTTTATATACTATGCACAAACATACATATCGTATATCATTGAGGAGTTTTATTTAATACGTAATACAGTTTTAAATACATTGTAATTGATTAGGTAATATAAAAATAAATGAAAAATCTACAACATGTAAATACATAAAACCTAAATGTTATTTTAAAGATATCGAGTGTCTTCGATACAGTATCACATGTTACAGCCATTACTATAGACAGGCCACCAGAAATAAATACGTACAATGCATGAAAAATTGTATAAAATGTGTGTACAGTTACACTAAACGTATGTACATATACTAAGTAAGTGGAAAATTAGTTATGGGTACTCACCAACAATGACATGACGACTTGTCCGATAACAATGACATTTACTGCACAACAAAGGAGAATGTTACAGCTCTTCTAAAGGAGCCTCTTCAGGCGACTGTCTAGCACGACCATTGTCGTCTGGAGTTTCTTCTTCCACTGAAGGCGTACTAGGTGGTGTTTTGCGGGTAAGGAACATCGTGATAAGCAGTTTCTGGCGCTGCTTTTTCATTTGTGTAAGGAGGTTTTTATACACTTCCGTGGCGCCGTCAAGAGCATTTTTTAAATTGCAAAGAACGAATCATTTGTGGGTCCCATTCTTCAACCGATGTCTGGAGATCTTTTGCCATTCATAGAATGGTCGCCAGACGTGCGAGAGTTAGGCCGGCGTCTTCTTCTTCCTGTGCTGGGTCATCTTGTTCTTTCTCGACCCCTTCCTTCAACATATCTAACACTTTTACCTTTTCGGCAATCGTTAGCATCTTCCGTTGGTGCTTGGGCACGGCCCCAGAAGCAGTAGCAGATCGTTTTGCAGACATAACGAAGGGCTTGACTACTGTACGCACAAAGAAACACGTTGATGCTAAATGAGCAAGACGAGATGCCGGCTAACGCAAACCGAAATCGAATTCTGCGCTCTCCGACACTGAGCCAATCAGCACCCAGGAACTTAACTGCGTGTTCTGATTGGATAGCTTTTCAGCCATCCGCCAATAGCGTGCCTTGTATGAAATCAACTGGGCAAACCAACTGAGGAAATATATACCAGAAATAAAAAGACTCATTGTCCACAGAAATCTGCGAAGCAGCGAAAAATCCACGATATATATTTAAACTAGCAAAATACCCGCGCTTCGCAGCGGCGAAGTACTGCATTAAAGTTTATATTAAGAAGAAAATTTAACCTTTGTAAACTGAGGGAAAATATGCCAATAATTATTTGTTAAAGATCTCTTTGTATACCATGTTGTCAGTTCGGCCCTCCGGTTGTAACATGACCAAGCTGTGCGCTGAGCTTACTCGTGAGCATGCAACTTACAGTTGGCCATGTGAACAGTAATCTTGTCTCAAATCTCACAGCTTGGATTGCTGCTGTCATAATCAGTTTGAGGTTCATGGTTTGTTTCAATTACGATAGTATTTGCAGGACTTGTGTTGAAGTGACATTCGGCATCTGTCAAGCGTTGTAAGCTTACAACCGGTTTCATCGATAACTTCACATCCAGCTTTTGAGAGTTTAAACATTCATAAACATCAAAGTGTCCACTACTGAAATCGTCACCTGTCAATCTAAGATGTTTAAGATGCATTGGCGGTTGTCGAAAGGTGTAAAATATTTGGCCATTTCGGTACACTTGAAAGCACCAACCGAACAATTCAGCGGCAGCCATTAACTCACATGCTGAACCATAGGTGAAGGGCTTAAGCATTTCACTCTTCTAGTGCTCCTGTGTAGTATAATTATCTCCTGTACCGTCATCAGTCCACACCTTGAACCTGTCCCAGTCATTCAATACATAAGACACAATGTTCTTCCGGATATTAAGAGTGAGCCTGATATGGCCGTGCAATATGTAACACATAGAATGGAAAAGGTAGGTGCCATCTCCGGGCATGGAAACCACTCGGTAAGTGACAGTTCTTTGATCGATGGTGATTACCTCGATAGACATGGTAATGGGGGTTGGAATGATGAAGGAAATGGGTACCTGAGTAATGTAAAGTAAGTGTAAAATACCTATACAATAACTATAATTGTAATAAATAAACAATAAAACAGCGGAGAAGCCGTGGATTAAACAAAAAGGCTGTAGTTATCAGCAGGGAGACATGAATCCCGTGGTGAAGCAAGGAAGGGAATGTAGAGACTGGCGCGACGGACGGCCTTATATAGGCAGGCAGCCAACAACGTGGGAGGCGTTGGGATGGCGGACCCAACGCCGCCTCACATGGTGACCAAGCTGCAGGCTATGGACGTATATATGTACGTAAGTAGGATTCAGTTAGCGTTGGGAACCCGTGTACCAAATTTCTTGAAGATGGGCCCATAAGTAACAAAGACTGTTGAAAAGTTCAATATGGCGGCCAACAGTGGCATCATACCACCGAAATAAGTACATACATTGGTTTCGGTTAGTGCAGGGGAGCCGCCTACCAAATTTCGAGAAGATGGGGCCATAAATAAGAAAGTTCAACATGGCGGACGTTGTTGACCGTTATGACCGCTACGCGTAGAATTTCGAAATGAAACCTGCTTAACTTTTGTAAGTAAGCTGTAAGGAATGAGCCTGCCAAATATCAGCCTTCTACCCATACGGGAAGTTGGAGAATTAGTGATGTTGGAAAATTCAATATGGCGGCTGACAGTGGCGTCATACCACCGAAATAAGTATGTACATTGGTTTTGGTTAGCTCAGGGAAGCCACCTACCAAATTTCATGAAGATGGGGCCGTAAATAAGAAAGTTCAACATGGCGGACGTTGTTGACCGTTATGACCGTTATGCGTAGAATTTCGAAATGAAACCTGCTTAACTTTTGTAAGTAAGCTGTAAGGAATGGGCCTACCAAATTTCAGCCTTCTACCTACACGGGAAGTTGGAGAATTAGTGACGTTTGGAAAATTCAATATGGCGGCCGACAGTGGCGTCATACCATCGAAATAAGTACGTACATCGGTTTCGGTTAGCGCAGGGAAGTCACCTACCAAATTTCGTGAAGATGGGGTCAGCCTTCTACCTACACGGGAAGTTTGAAAATTGGTGACGTTGGAAAGTTCAATATGGCGGCCGACAGTGGCGTCATACCATCGAAATAAGTACATACATCGGTTTTGGTTAGCGCAGGGAAGCCGCTTACCAAATTTCGTGAAGATGGGGCCATAAATAAGAAAGTTCAACATGGCGGACGTTGTCGACCGTTATCGACCGTTATGTGTAGAATTTCGAAATGAAACCTGCTTAACTTTTGTAAGTAAGCTGTAAGGAATGAGCCTGCCAAATTTCAGCTTTCTACCTACATGGGAAGTTGGAGAATTAGTGATGAGTCAGTCAGTCAGTCAGTCAGTCAGTGAGGGCTTTGCCTTTTATTATTATAGATATGCTTACATATAAAATCCACGATAGAGTGAAGCCGTGAAAGTTGAAGCGTGATATAGCAAGGGATTACTATATAACACGCAATTTTAACAGGTGTTTTCCTGCGGCCACATTGTGGAAAAGCAGTAAACAAGACTACAGTGCAAAGCATAAACATCTCCACTTTTGGTTTAATTACATCAATCAGTCCATGTGCATATTCAAAATTTGTAACCACAGTACATGAACTATAAGACAGCTTTAAGCTGCCACCCTACCCTAAATGTATCACAAGGCCTTGAAGAACTTGCATTTAAAAATTGATGGCTAGTTTCTTTCACTGAAGGATGACAATTTTCATCAATGACAATAGCAGCAATCTACCCAAAAATATGAAAATGTATGAATACAAGAAGGTACTCTGAAAAAAAATCCAAAAATACTGACTTTCGGAAGTAAAATACACTGACTGGAGATATTTGAAATTTTCAACTACATTTTGAACATTCAAACTGCAATACACATTCAAATGCATTTACAATTCATAAATGAATGAGACACCCCTCAAAAAAATTAATTTTTTTTTCACGGACAACAGACACCTTTATTCTTTAATGTTTTACAATCTTGAAATTTGCTTAGATTAACCTTAAAAAGTTGAACAATAGTAGTTTATAAAATCACTAGCAGAATACCCGCGCTTCGCAGCGGAGAAGTAGTGTGTTAAAGAAGTTATGAAAAAGAAAAGGAAATATTTTAAAAATAACGTAACATGATTGTTAATGTAATTGTTTTGTCATTGATATGAGTGTTGTTGTCATCTCTCTCTCTCTCTCTATATATATATAGCAAAATACATATCTATATACATATCTACATATACATATATATATATATATATGCATACCTATCTACATCATATATACACACACATATACATACATACATACACAGACACACACATATATATAATTTGTGTGTGTGTATGTATGTATGTGTGTGTGTGTGTGTGTGTGTGTGTGTGTGTGTGTATACACATACATACAAACATACACACAGGTATATATAAATATATGTGTATATATATATATATATATGTATGTGTCTATATGTGTGTGTATAGCTTTGATCACTGAGTGCAAGGGAAAAATAATAAAATGTAGTCTATAAGTTATTAAACAGTAAAACATTAACGTTTTAAGAAGTAAAGGTACATTGAGCACTACTGGAATGGTTGCGGGTAAACTACATTTTAAAGACGGTATAACAGAAGAGGTAAGTAGTACTAACAGCAGCTAAAATGTATATGGATCATCTCTCGGTAGTAGATCCCTTTTGAAAGGCGCTACACGACGGCTGTGGTATAGAAATTACATTTTCTATGTGAAAGTCCAAATTTCTGCCTCTAATAATGTGCCTTACCAGCAATTAAAGAAAATTAGTTTTGTGTCCTCTGCAGTGTTAAGAGAGAAAGGCTTTGGTTTGGGATAAACGGAAAAAAGGTGTAAAGAAAGGAAAGTTGCCTTTTTCTTTTCTTTTATATAGTATAGAGAGATGTGTTCGCTGACGATATGAGCGCCTTTTGGGGACAGTCGCGGTGGGTCTTGTGCAGACTGGTGAGACGTCCCAGCTATTAATCGGCTGTGATGGCACTGTCAGTCCTTCACTCGTGTGCGTGTCTTCATAAGAGCTGACGACCTCATAATCGTATACTTGCAAAATAAAGTGCGAAGCGCCTTAATATTATTTTGCCGCAGAAGCGCAGTCAGCGTGTGAAAGGCCGGCACAGCTATGCGCGTGCGCCGGCTGCTCGACTTTTGCTGGGCAGGAGACGCCAGTTTTTGCAGACACGTTCACATGATCAAAAGTCTCCGCGCTCTTTGGAGGTCATTCATATACAAAATACCCGCGCCTCGCAGCGGAGAAGTAATGGGTTAAAGAAGTAATGAAAAAGAAAAGGAAACATTTTAATAATAACGTAACATGATTGTCATGAGTGTTGCTGTCATATACATGCCTGCCTAAATAAGTCACCCTCGCTTCGCTCTTACTTTTTTACCGTTCATTTAATCATGGCTAGTGGCGGAAAAATTATAAAATGGAAGGAGGATTACACTGAGTATGTCTTTACCAAAACAATTATTGATGGCGAATCGATTATTCATAAAGCTTGAATTGGTGATCTGTTTTTGTGTGTTAACCTCATATCTTTTCATACTTCTTCTCAAACCAAGGTGGTGCGAGGCTAAAATGAATTGGGATGCGCTGATCAATGTTATCGGTGTACCAGGAAATCATGCATTGACAAAAGTTCCCCTTTGATTGTAATGCAAAGTGTGATTAAATGCATTATTTTTTAACGCGTTATGGAGCACATGCATC
>JANRMT010062789.1:16700533-16725968 GCA_026402145.1 Polypterus bichir lapradei
AGAGAGAGAGAGAGAGATGACAACAACACTCATATCAATGACAAAACAATTACATTAACAATCATGTTACGTTATTTTTAAAATATTTCCTTTTCTTTTTCATAACTTCTTTAACACACTACTTCTCCGCTGCGAAGCGCGGGTATTCTGCTAGTATATTATATATTAGTAAACCTTCAAAATAATGTGCAGTTAAAGTCTCTAGTCTCAACAACATTCTCAGCATTTCTGGAGCTTAGTAGAGCCAGATAACTATAAGAATCTTAACTAAGCAGCTCTGAAGATGTCTGATTTGTTTGGGTCTACCTACCTCTGTGAGTCTGCCTTTTCTGTCATGAATGTCATGAAATCAAAGTTCAGAACAAGACTGACAGATGAACATTTAAATGACTCCATAAGAGTCAACCTAAGTGGCTACACTCTACCAAACACCTCTCTTGTTGACTCCATGTTTTAATTCAATAGTGTGAGACACACTATAAAATGCATACAGACTTACAAAATACACTTACAGGTGAACTAAATATTTTTTGTGCTGTTTTAATGCAAGATGTGAGTTGTGGACATCCAACATTTTGTAACTGTTCAGGCGAAACAAGCTTATTCAGTTTGTTTGGGTTGAAATAAGCTATGAGAATAAACATTAAAAAACATGACTAGCTCTCTGCCATTTTCATTTTGTAAAAGCAGCTCTCAGGGGAAAAAAGGTTGGCGACCCCTGGTGTACAGTAAATACCTGAAGATCATTATTACACAACATTTATTACTGTACATTCAGTTGTTTCATTTGTGAAACATGTATAGACTCCCATTACCTCAGTTATGCAAAAAGGAAGATGTGCAGTCATACTACGTCTCCTGACTAATAGCACAGCCATAAGAAAAAAATATTAATGCCTGCTTGAAATGTGAACGAAAAATCATGAGTTTTTTTGGGTTCCTTATGTACATTACAAGCAAAGTGAAGTTTTCTCTTTAATTACATCAAGTTGCTCCACACAGAGAATCATATTGTTGGGATGAGATACTTTTTTACGTATAAAAAATGTAAGAATAGTAACACTATAAATATGAACAAACACAAAGTACATGCACCCTAAGTACTTTTAACCTATGCTTGAATATATCCAAATATATAGTTACGTTTATTTTTTTGATTCACTAGAGAAAAATAGAATATTATTTCTCTCTATCATTACTAAAAGTGCAGAAGAAAATGCTAGTATGAACACAGTTCAACAAAATACGAGGGACGTTCAAAAAGTTTCTGCAGCTTTTTCTAACTATTTATTAAGAATTTCAAAAATAAATTGCATCATCTTTCGACATAGTCACCTTCATTTGCGATGCAATTATACCAGCATCATACCAACTTTTTAATGTCCAATCACTACTCTTCTTGCCTTCACCGTTAACAACAAAAATATAAACGTGCTGAAACTTTTTGAACGTCCCTCGTAATAGAAAGAAGTTTGGAATGCAATAGTAGATAGTAGACGGCTGGATAAAAAAAAAAAAAAAATCTGCAGGGGTTCTGAGACCACCCAGAACCCTCGAGACAATTGACCTGGTGTAAATTATCTCAATCCGTCCTCATGGTTTTCAGGCTTCACATGGAAGAATTTGATGATGATGGTCAAGTGGACCTCTGGCCTTCAATCCATCAACGTAGGGGCAGCATGGTGCTTTGATCAGGTAGTGGTGGTGCAGATCGGCACCACAGCAAACCAGAAAAAGAACAGCAGAGATAGTAGGTAGCTTCAGGTATTCAGAATTCAATTGAGAGATACTGAGAAACTGTAAATACACCTGCTCCACCAGTAGCCAAAGCAAGAAACCTCTGTAATACAGCAAATTTGGTGACGTCATGCAGAATGATTGTCAGGTGGCCTCACAGAGGATCTGGCAAACCATTTGATAACTAAGGAAGTCTAATGAAGATGGGTCTGTGTTTATAAACATTAGGTTTGCATGAAGACAAAAGAAGAAAGGTAGAAGCAGCACTTTAAGAAACTCCTTAATATGGCAGATTAATTCCTAGGAGATGGGATTCCTTGAAGCAATGGATGGGACTGAGTTTCTTTCTTTGGTTGAAGTCACTATAGTGATTAAAACCTCCAGTCCATGACAAGAAGATGTTCTCAGCAATTTAGGAGGATGTTTGTGTATAGCCACTGTGTCTCCCTATAAACAGTGATTATTAGTTATCTATTATACAGCCATGACAGGCACTCTTTATCTATCTAACCATTCACCATTCACACAGGGGTGATCTATTAATTTGCCAATAAACAAATCCTTGGGAAAAATAATAAACATGTAGTGCTTTAAACAAGTTAAAAAAACAACCTCATTATGTATCTTTCCTTCTAACCCTATTGTTCTGAAAAGACAATTAGGCAAACAGCTAGAAACTTTCAGAGCAGATAGAAATAAACAAACAAACAAGCTAACAGGACAGGATGGGTATCTTTACTTGGAAATTCAGTTTACAGTATTGTCAGAAAGCACAATGCTGTAAACATGTGCAAAAACAGAAGAACTAAAGAAAAAAAATACATGTAAAGATACAAAATAACACTGAATCCAAAATTAATTTACATAAAATTACATTTGCACATATTTTTTAATTACTTACTAAAAGTGCATAAAATGCTATAATAAAGTGGAACACACACATTGAGTAGCATATAAAAGAGTAATAACAAAAATTAATAAATGACACTGGGCTCCTTTATAGCAACAGCAAAATGCCTGCATAATGCCTCACTGTGACTGGTAAATCTGAAGGTTTCTTTCTTTTTGTATTTTTTTTTTCTGTTTAGTCATTCTGGAGTGTGTTTAGAACATATTGCATGTGTGTGCATTTACTTCTGTATTTATTTATGTATTTATTTATGCATTTATTTATTTAAAGAGCTTCTGTAAAAAGCCAAATTTCAAACTGAGGAGAAAGTGTCGACCTCATCAAGAGGTATGCTTACCCCAGCAGCAACATTCAAGTCTCTGGTGACTCTTCCTATGAAGTCAGTTGACGGATTGGGAGAGCATAGGGGGGTCATGAGGTGGCTGGAAAGGGGTGCCAACTGGGATCCCAAGCTGTTTTGCTGTGTGGTGGGCGCAGCAATGCACTGTACCACTGCATGCTCCCCAACGTGACCTGACTGACAAATAAAGTTCTATTTACCATTCTACAGAAACGCTTAAAAAAAATTTCAGGAATCGGTATGCTGCCTCACTGCTCCAGGGTTCGTGATTTAAACAGCAACCTAGGCACAGTCTGCTTCACAAACAAATCATTTCCTCAGGTCAATGTGAGCCTCTTAAATTTATTGTCACTTTAAACTGACCGTGTATGAGTAAGTGCAGCTATAAAAAGTGGTGTTTTGAAAGGTCATTTTTCTGTTCTTCATGCTTTGCAATCAACCCTGCTGCGCCTCTGAGCATCCACAAAAATGTACCATATTAGGATAGACAGGTCTGTAAAATTAATAAATAAATGATGGCAAATGAATGTATAGATGAATGGTTCAAGTAAACAACAGAATATTGACACCTTTTTATTGTTAAATCATTTCTATTTTTATTGTACTACAAAGGCAGCTGGGTTTAATAACTAGGCATTGCTGTCTGAACGATGCCCCTTTAATTATAATAATCCTTCATGTGCAGGACACAGATTTAGCAGGAACCTAAGCGGTCACTCGTGCATACAACACAATACTGCTTCCTTCCAGTTTTCAAAGGGAACTGCTGACTTAGCAGATAACTGCAGTAAATCTGTCACAATAATCTGTTCGGCTTTTCTCTCACCATGGAACAAAACGGCAAGAGAAAACATCCTTCATTCAAAAGGCAATAACTGGCTGTAAAAACATGTGACAGAAATAAGCTCTGAACTAGTGGTACAAGCGTGTGAAGGGTCAATGTGTACTACAGGAAGCAATATTTCATGTTGCCACTTCACGCAAAATGAAATAGAATACACTAGAGCAGGCATCTCCGAACTCAGGCAAAGAGTACTCACGTGGTTGTTGGTTTTAAAATCGGGGAGCTTCTGCTTGAGAGGTAACATTTTACCAGCAGTTAATGTCTGTGTTAAATCAGTTGCAAAGTTTCTGTTTTCAATTAGAAATTTATAAGAATTTCTGAGCACTTGCTGTTGTGTCCTAGCTATAGGATAAGGAGGTAAGAAAACTAATCTTTTAAAAATCCTGCTAAATCTCATAGCACACAGGATGCACTTTATGTTCTGTATTAATTGTCATGTTAACATTTCACATTGTGGTTGAGTTTGCACCTTTACTTGTTATAATTAATACTACTGTGTACTAAGAATTCATCAATTGAACCTGCTTAATTCAGTTTTTACGATCATAGTAGTCAGAGCATATAGTGGGATCAGGCACATGGCAAGAACAAACCTGTGTTGGGTGCCAGTTTGCGTACTAAACAGATGCTGCTATACCAAACTGTACTGACATCAGTATAGCCTTAACACTGAATTGGCTTAAAAATTGAGATCACTGCTAAATTCTCAAGAAAAATCATACCAACATAAACTTAAATTCACATATACTAGGGGGCTTCGCTCGCCCAACCGGAGCCTGCTACGCACCAGCCACTTCGCGTATCTGCCGCTCGCATTGTGAAGAGGGGGACTGAACGCAAGCTAAGGTCGGATCAGCTGCTGGATTGCAGCTGCTGCTGTGCTGCGTGTTCTGCTTGTCACATTGTGTGTCGATCATTTAAAAACCTGTACGGCAGCTGTCCTTTTGTATCACTGCCTTGTCTCGTGGGACGTTAAAGTATCTCCGAGAAAATCACGTCACATCTCCTTCCAAGATTTTTTTTTTATATAATAGAGAGACCACAAAAGCATACAGAAGAACAGGAGCAAAAAGACACAGGTTGGTGGCTGCAGGTCAAGTCTACGGTAGTACACTATTAGCGCTGTCAGTGTCACAATAATAGTAAAACAGCCTATGTGCTTCTCATAGATATGGTGTTTATGGATTTGTAGAAGGGTTATGATAGTCTGCCACGTTAAAAGGTTTAGAGGCACATGAGAGACAAAGGAGCACCAGAAGTATGTGACGATTGTCCAGGATATGTATGAGGAAGTGAGGATTCAGGTTAAAGCAGTGTTGGAGTAGCAGACAAGATCCTGGTAGATCCGCACCAGGTATCTTTTTAAAGTCCTTAACTCTTTGATCGGGTTATGGAAGTTTTGCATCATGGGATAAAAATCCAATCCCTCTGGTGCAGGCTTTGTGTTGATGACATTGTGTTGTGTAGCACCAGAAAAGAGGAAGTGGAGAAGAAGTTGGAAGAATGGAAAAGAGCTTTTGAAGATAGAGGGTGGAAGATAAATTTGATTTTGATTTGATAAGAGTAATAAGACAGAATATATGAGTTTTAATAATGATGAGGATTTAGAAGTTAGCATGCACCTTGAGCTATTTAAAACAGAGTATAAATTTAAATGTCTACTACAATCAGTGCTAGCCCAAGACAGAAAACCAGAAGATTAGATAACCTATAGAGTGCAATGTGGACCAAACAATTGGAATAAGCTTTCAGAAGTACTGTGCGGTCGAACAATTAAAGCAAAATATAAAGGTAAGATATTAAGACCAGTAATGACATGTGGAGCTGTGACATGGACAGTAAAGAGAGTGCAAGAGTAGAAGTTAGATGAAGCAGAAATACGAATGTTGAGATGGATGTGTGGAGTTACAAAAAAAGGAAAGAATAAGAAATGAGACAATCAGTGATTCAATAAAAGTGGGAGAGATATCTAAGAAAGTACAGGAAAGTTTGAGAGGTATGGGCATGTGAAAAGGAGAGACAACAAATATGTGGACAAAAGAGTGATGGGAATGGAAGAATATGGGAAGAGAAGCAGAGGTTGATGAAGAAGTAAAAGGAGATTTGAAGGAAATGTATTTGCCTGGTGAGGAGGTGCAGGGCCGAGCTGTTTGGAAAAGGTTGATAAAGCACATTGAGCCCACACAGAAGTATGAAAAGATCAAGAAGAAGAAGAAGAAGTGGTGCTGTCACTGTCAACTATATTAGTGTGCACCAGCATTACCTCCCTGAATTAGGTGAACAAGATCCCTGGGCATCTTTTGTAAAGAGTAGGGTGTTTCTCAGTGTCTTGGATAAATGACTTATTACGGCTTGGTCATTCTGGCCAGCTATCCATCCCCTGTTTCTAACCGGCTAACTATCTCTCTCAACTCTTCACCACCTCATAACTAATGTGTGGTGAAAGTACTGGAGCAAAAATGGCTGCTGTCACATCATCCAGGCAGCTGTTGCACATTGATGGTGGTTAAAGTGGCTCCACCTCGCTAAGTATAGCACTTTGAATGTTTTGAAAAGCACTTTAGTAGTAGGGTGATGAACTGTGTTAGCCACTATGGATACAATGAGAAGTCAAGCAAAATAACTTTCATTGGCTAACTAAAAAGATTACAAGATTCAAGCTTTCGAGGCAACTCAGGCCCCTTCTTCAGGCAAGATGTGATTTCCTGAAGAAGGGGCCTGAGCTGCCCCAAAAGCTTATATCTTGTAATCTTTTTAGTTATCCAATAAAAAGTGTCATTTTGCTTGACTTCTCCTTGAAAAGCACTTTAAAAATTCAATGTCTTCTTCTATGTAAGAAATAATAAGCTTTGTGAGTGTGGGACTATGTTTAGTTCTTTGAATTTTACATCAACATTTTTCTGTGCATGGGATACATGGAATTCAAGTGACCTTGCTGATGTGTCATCTGTATTTCACATAATGTTTTAACAGCAGTATCTACAGTATACATTGCCACATATTTATGTTGTATTTACAAATTTAACTGTCCTTTATGACCACAGAGATCTACATAACAGTTTGCCACATCACTTCTGAACATGTTTTTTCAGGTACATGCGATAAGCTGTAAAGAGGCTGGAAACATGTTGGGGAAACCGAGCACCACTAGAAGAAGACATATTGGAATTGAGAATACTGAATCTTAATGAGAGTTTCTGCTGTCAGTCTGGGTATTATGAATATATACATTCTATAAAAATCCTAAGTCTAAACATATTCTTGGAGAATAAGTTTGAAACAGAAAGCAAACGGATGCAGTCTACCACATGCAAAACATATATTTATACCCCACACCATCATTTGCTTGGTGAGGCTGCTCATCATAGTATACTGGCTAATGTCTCATTTAATGCTGTTCCTTCAAGGCTTTGTAATTGTTTGTGTGGTAAGCGGCCACCACTGTTGCAAATCTTTAAAACAGGCTGTACTTTCAGGTTTGGTATGGCTTTGTAAAGTTTTGGCATTCATATTACTAGGAGAAAGAATGCTGTAAGGGAAAAGCGAAAGGAGAGCTAGTTGACTTGTTTCAGGAAGGGACAAAATTAGTTACTCAAGGAAATGAGGGAAAATGGGAGACTTCTGTGGGCTGTGCAAGCAAAGTAATTTTGGAGAACACAATTAATCATACATGGCATGCTGAGGAACTGTGTGGCGTGTTATGCACATCCAAGACAAATGGACACTCCTCAAACAAAGGAGTGCGACATTGCCGGTGTTTGGTCATAAACTTTGCATACAGGTAATAATTACAGTAGGGCTGCAACTAACAATTATTTTAATAATCGATTAATCAGGTGATTATTTTGTCGATTGATCAGTTAGTTGGATTGTAAAAAATTAATTTGAAATTAGACACAAAGTACATGAAATCTAGCTTTTCACCAAATAAACAGATTTGTACAAAATTTTCAGAATTTTTTAAATGAACTACTTGTAGATTTTTTTTTTATTAATTTTATTGCATTCATTCCATACAAATCAATCAATTTTTACAAAAAGTAAAATTGAGTTAATAACAAATCGACTCCCACCCTGAGAGAGAAAGCAAGGCAAACAGCGTAAAATTTAAGGCTTGTAAACATACCTAAATTAATAAGTTTGATAATTCAATAGAGATTAATGCAAAAGACAAAGAAATATGGAAATAGTTGCTTCCTCTGTGCTTTAAGAGCTTATTTTAAGATATTACTGATTAGATCCTGCCATGTTTTGAAAAAAGTCTGTACAGATCCTCTAAATGAGTATTTCATTTTTTCCAATTTCAAATAGTATAACACATCGGATTCCCACTGACTTAAAAGAGGAGAGTTTGGGTTCTTCCAGTTTATCAGAATAAGTCTGCATGCCAAAAGTATAGTAAATGCAATCAAAATTTTATTTTAAAATTTAATTACTTGTAGATATTTTAAACAAAATATAGGTTTTTATACAACCTTTATATAATAATACTAGGGGGCACTGCCCCCTGCTCGCTTCGCTCGCCCACCCCTGGGTTTGGTTTACCAGATATACAATTTAAAGAGATTGTTATTTTCATGGGAAATGTATAAAATTATTGTCCTGATAAAATTTATAAGAGCTGACAGCGCAGGAAGTGTTTCTGCCAAAAGCATTCGCAAGACTGAGGTTAGATGACCGTGGTCTTCTTTGAAAATAGTTGTAAGAAGGGCGTGACTTGAAAGAAACTCATGTTAAAAGTCTCTGTCTCATGAGATTTCATACCTCAACAACGTTTTTGGAATCTTTTAATTCTTGCTGGCAACACAAATTAGACGATCTACAAATCTCTGACATAAAGTTTAAATCCGAACAATATATTCAATCACTTTTCGCTGTTCCATTATGTCACCGAGTAATAATTTCCGTTTGTTTGCGCTAATGCAATCTTTCCTATCCTTTTTTTGAGACTTTGGTATTTTTGTACTTCCATTATCTCTAACCTTCTGTGCATGTGTACCGTGCCAACATTTTTGAATTCTTTACGACGTTCTACTTTCTCATCTACTCTTTGTCCTTTATTTCCAGCCCCAGGCATGATTAAATCTCTTTCTCAAAGGATGTATCATGCTGCTCGCGTTGTGAAGGAGGGGGCTGAACGCACGCTAAGGAGATGCAGTCAGATCAGCTGTTGTCTAGCTGCTGCTGCTAGTGAGCTGCGTGTTCTGCTTGTTGTGCTGCACGTCGATTATTTAAAAGCCTATACGGCAGCTATCCTTTTGCCACTATGCGTCTCTGCCACTCTCGTGAATTTCGGGGGAGAGCTGAACGCACGCTAAGGAGATGCGGTCGGATCATCTGCTGGCTTACTGCTGCGTGTTCTGCTTGTTGTGCTGTGCGTCAAACATTTAAAAGCCTGTACAGCAGCTATCCTTTTGTCTCACTGCCTTGTCTCGCGGGACATTAAAGTGTCTTCCGAGAAGATCACGTCACGTCTCGTCTCCCTCCCAAGATTTAATTTTTTTTAATAATAGAGAGACATTGAAAATAAACAACAATAAATAGAAATGAAACAGTAGCACTTTTGGCTCTGGTTGTGGAATGAAAACACACACTCACATAAGATTTCCTTATGTGACAGCTTTCAATAAATTAACTAAACTCGCAATCTGGCTTATGTATTTAGACTCATATTAAACAAACACTTCAAAATTAAACATGTAATATAAGTTATTTATTTATTTGTTTATTTATTTTCAGTTTCTAGCAAAGCATCATGTAAATATCTGAGCAGCACAATATTCCACCACAGAAGAATCTGTTGCACCATCATGACTTCATTGTTTTTTTTTTGTTGGTCTGCAGTAATGTCTGTTGAGGAAATGTTTAGACCGCTTTTCCTTTTGCAGCAAAGCATATGGTTTTATTTGTGTGAAACTACAGTTGCATGAAATGTGGAAAAATAGAAATTGCACAACCAAATTTAGTTAAGTCCCCAATGCATTGAAACGAAGGAAGAAAAGGAGGGCAAAAGGAAGGAACAGACATCTGCTTAGTACAGGACAGAGCACTGTGGATAGGCCAGGCTACATGGAGCACCAATCCAATTATCTTTTTTTAAAAGAGTCACAGATAGTTAAAACCAAACCTGGCAGCATTATCCTCAGAAAGCAGGCTGCCTTTAACGTTCATGGAGTAAACAAGTTAGCAGTATTTACCAAGAAGTCAATACAAAACAAAGCCAGCTTAGCAGTAACTATAAACATGGTATGATATGGGACCACAATGTATGTTTAGGGACGATCTCATCAAACTGCAAGAACAGAAGATAAGGAAGTTCTGCAAAAAAACATTTCTGACATGGTATGACAATCTCCTACTGTTTTTATCATGATTGTAAGACATTACTACATCTCAAAAGGTTTAAGATAAGAAAATTGTTTTCAAAAAATAACATCTCAAACTTATTTTGTGATATTTCAGACCTCTAAGCCCTTCTGTTTTGAGTGAATGGTGATTTAAACAATGTGGAAGAAAACAATGAACACTATAAACATGAATCTTAATAATCTCTTGTTTCATATGAAATATTAACACTGTAATATAAAAAATGTGTTTTAAACTGTTCATATTAATTACACTAACTATTCATTTAGATGTTACACATTTGCAGCATATTTTCTTCATAAACTTTCAGTTGTATGTTTTCACACATACAGTACTATGAAAAAGTATTCAGCCCTTCCTGATATTCTCAGTGCCAATATTTACACTGAATGTTTTTACGCCTTCTACTAAAGGTACCTGTATGAACAAATAACACTTTTTAACTTAATTTGTTAATCTAATAAACAAATATATTCAACAACATGTAAAAAGTAATATTTCTCTAGTTAAATCAATCCCAATAGTCTGCTTACTGAACAAAAGAAGTAAAATATAAACCTCACTTCTTATGATGCTTACCATCAGGATGAAGTTTCAACAAATACACAATGCAAGGGACAAAAGAAATTCTTCAAGGCCAGAAAAAACTATTGCTGATATTGAGCAGTCTGGACAGGCCTACAAAATCATTTCTAAGGCTTCAGGACGTAAACCACAGAGACAACAAGAAGGCCCAAATAGAAAGCACTTGGAACAGTGCTGAATAATAGCAGGAATAGCCAGGCTGACAAAATACCTTCCAGGGTGAAGCATAAAATAAATCATACTGGAAGTCATCAGTAATCCTAAAAAACATTCAAAGACCCACAGGTTTCTATTGCCTCAGCAAAGACATGACTCCACCATCAAAAATCCTAATCAGTGACCTGTTTTCACTGCTAATTCACATTTTAATAGCCCTGTTTTTAAGGATTCAGTCCTCTGAATTGATTCGTTTCCTCATTAAAATGCAACCAAACAGAAATGAGACGTGAAACGAGCCAACAGATGACCAGCTAAAATGGGGCTTCAAACTCCAACCACTTTCTTAATGAGAAGCCAATTCTTGCCATTAATTAAACTTGTTATTTAATTCCACAGCTTCTTGTTACTCTCATTCTGCCAAAACTGTTGATTTTCTGCTTTTCATAAGAACATCATCAAAGTGTTTTGGTGAGTTGAGAGATCAACCTTACTGAGACCTCCGCCTTTCTTTATTTTCAGATATTGTGTGATGTGGCGGCTTGTTTTGTGTCTCATTATTGTTTGGCTGCTAATTAAGGAAAAAGAAACAACTAAAGGGCCTAAGTCAAGTTAATTAAAAGAAGTAATTAGCAGCAAAAACTGGTCACTAATTAAGAAGATTGTTAGAATGAAAACCTGCAGCCACTGCGGCCCTCCAGGACTAGAGTTTGACACCCCTGACCTAGATGATCACCAAGCCTTTTGGGAGAATGTTCTATGTTCCATTATGTCTGGAATAAAGAAAGAACAACCTTCCACAGTAAAAACATTATGGCAACAGTCAAACATGATTGTGAGAGCATGTGTTGCTGGCCTGGACAATTTGACATAACTAAAGGAACCATAAATTCTACTTTATATCAGAAAATTTCTAAAGAGAATGTCCAGATACCGGTGAGTTTGTTTACATAGCAGGGCCAAGATTATAAACAAACAAAAAAAAAATTCCTCATCACAATCTTCAAAAAAAAAGAAGAAGAATTAAAGTACAGTACTGGCCTGGCCAAAGTTCAGGCTGAAATTCACAAAGAAATCTGTGGCACAACCTAAAACAAGTGGTTCAAGCTTGATAATCAACCATGCAAAAAATACTGGGATGAACTTCCACCACAGCAATCTGGAAAACAGATGCTGAATTATAGGATACATTGGATAGCAGTCACCGTGGCTAAAGGTAGTGCAACTAATTATTATGAGAAAGTGCAAATTAGTTTTTCCACAATACTGTTGGTATTCCTGAACTTCCATACAACAAATCGCATGAGTTCAAAAAGAAAAAAAGTGTTATTTATTCACCCAAGTGAAGCTCATATAAGATTTTTGTTGAAGAACTGAAACAGTCAAAAATACGTAATAACCGAGAAGCTGTTTACAAAACGCTGTACATAACTAAAAAAGTTTCATTCCCACAAAATATTAGAATTAGACAAACCTAACCTATTGTTTTTTGTTTAATAAAAAACAGTACATTAAAATTGCTATGTACTGTTTATCAGTTCTATTTTAGGAACAGATGAGGACTAGAGGACTGGGATGACCTAAAAGACAAAACCGCAGACCCTTAAACAGTTAATTACAGGAATTACACTTTGTAATGAAAAACTGCAGTGACCATTGTAATTAGAATTCATGTGCCAGGTGAAATAAAAATATACAGGGTAAACAAAACAGAACCAGTTGTTGTCTTTTTGCTTGACCCAAGTCGCTAATCTTAACTGCCACAGGCATCAAACTCCACTTACAGTGCTTCCATAAAGCACAGTATTGCAAGTATGTTGACAAATTATTTAATGCACATTGCCATAGCAGACCTTTTAGAAAGGCGTATCATAATTCAATTTTTTGACAAAACGTTCTACATATAAATAATAATGACACCCTACAGGAACCATAAATTCTACTTTATATCAGAAAATTCCTAAAGAGAATGTCCAGATACTGGTGAGTTTGGTTATGTTGCAGGGCCAAGATTATAAACAAAAAAATAAATAAAAATTCCTCATCACAACCATCAAAAAAAAAAAGAAGCAAAATTACAGTACTGGCCTGGTCTGGTCAAGTCCAGACTGAAACCCACTAGGGATTCCATAAAGCACAGTATTGCAAATATGTTGGCTGTGATAAATACTTAATGCACATTACCACAGCAGACATTTTAGAAACACGTATCATAATTCAATTTTTTGACAAACTTCCTACACTTAAATAATAATGTCACCCTACAGTCATCCTTTGACATTCCACCAACATAAAGGAGCAAATGGTTAAAACAATAAATGTGTTGCTTTTTTTTTGGCCGGAATTTTAATTTGAATCTTCGTATCCTTGAGCTATAAACAGTGACAAATAGTATTTTCTATTGTTTGCATGTAGGTTAAAACATCACATAGTTTTCATTTTGTTACAGCACTTCCCAAGATGTACAGTACATTTTAAATAAGAACAACAGACTTATTTCTATGATTCAGATATATTTGTTTAATTCACATAGTAGTTTATATGATGGGTTACGCTGATAAGAGAATATTTGACAGTTCCTGCAAAACTGCTCCATAATATATACTACAGAAATAAGTTCATTTTGCCGTGGAGACAATAACATTTCCACATCAGGTGACTTATGTTCTAATTACAGTGAACATTTTCATTGTTTGTACCAGATATTTGTAAGCTTGCTCTCTTCTCTGCCATTTAACAAGGACATTTGACTTACCTGCTATATAATAAAACACTAAAATTCTTGAACAAATAGTGGCTATTCAACTTCATTCTCATTTATCTCAAAATAATCTTTATGAACAGTTCCAGTCTGGTTTTCGCCCCCTCCATAGTACAGAAACGGCACTTATCAAAATTACTAACAACCTCCTTTTGGCAGCTAATTCTGGTTAAATTAATATTCTCATCCTCCTTGATCCGAGTGCGGCCTTTGACACTATTTGTCACACTACTCTTCTTAATAGATTATCTTCGATTGGCATTACCCACACACCACTAAATTGGTTCAGATCCTACCTCTCAGGCCACACTCAATTTGTTCAGCTTAAAACTTTCACATCCCAACCCACCGCTGTTACTTCAGGTGTGTCCCAGGGCTCTGTCCTGGGACCTCTCCTTTTCATTATTTACCTCCTTCCCCTTGGAAATATCTTTTGTAAATATAACATTAGCTTCTACTGTTATGCTGATGACACCCAGCTCTGTCTCACTAGCAAACCTACTTTTTCCTTTCCATCCTCCTCGCTTATTAATTATATAGCAGAAATCAAATCCTGGCTCCCAAATCAGTAATTAAATAATGTCCAATTTAATGGAAAGTGTTAAATACAGCCTTAGAAACTTCCAAGGTTCCAAATTATTTATTACAACAGAAGATGTATAAAATAAAGCTTTAATATATTGCAAAATATGTGAATATGCATAAAATCTGCAGACACGTGAAAAGAATACGATGCTACTCTGTGTTTCAGGAATTTTAAATGATAATCAAATTGGCCTTGCCAGGCAGAAAGGCATACTAATCAAGACCCTGGATTGTACTGTAATCCACAGCATTGTCAGTTCAATACTTGCCGCTGTGAGACCCTGAAAGTATTACTTTTGTTACTATAGCAATGTATGAAATATGTAAACAGTTTTACTTCGCACTTGTGATTTTTTTTTTATTGAAGACTTTGCTAAATACATGAATTTAAATATAAGGCAATGCACAACCAAAACTTTTCCTATTGATAACAATTTTTTTTACTGTTCTCTGGAAGAAAAGCAAGCAAAATTACACTGATACTGAAAGTTGCAAAAATCCATACTAAATATGCAATACACCCAATTACTGTAAGGTGTATTGCTAGAAACAGAGCTGGAGGTTGAAAGGCAGGCTTGGAAGAAATGAAGCAGAGCACATAAGGCCACCAGCTAGATGCAAATCACAAGGGCCACCATCTGGCATGGCAGTTTAAACGAGCAAAATGATGTATATAAACTGAGCCTCCATCTTTGCAGTTGCAAGCCTCCTAAATCAAAAGCATAAACCAGCCATCATAAAGTGAATCAAGCCCATAACTCACCTGCCTATAAAGTGTCTCGTACACAGGATTCCCACTGGAGAGCTAAAAAACAAAAAAGGCATAGAAGGGAATTAAAACAGACTCCTAAACTAAAGGTGATTTCACTACTTATTTGCTGATTAGAATTTGTAGCACTTCAAGAAAAGGTACCATGTGTACAACAAAACCTTTGACAGACAATATGTCTAATATTTTGATCCATTCATCCATCCATTATCCAACCCGTTATATCCTAACTACAGGGTCACGGGGATCTGCCGGAGCCAATCCCAGCCAACACAAGGAGCAAGGCAGGAAACAAACCCCAGGAAGGGTGCCAGCCCACCGCAGGGCACACACACCAAGGACAATTTAGGATCGCCAATGCACCTAACTTGCATGTCTTTGGACTGTGGGAGGAAACCCACGCAGACAACATGCAAACTCCACGCAGGGAAGCGAACCCAGGTCTCCTTACTGCGAGGCAACAGCGCTACCACTGCGCCACCGTTCCGCCCAAATATTTTGATGTATTACGCATTCATATCTAAAGCAATTAGTATTTTTAATTACTAGATTTTATATATTTCAAAATATAAGACAGTTTTTTTTTTTAATATATTTATTTGTACACTGCTTAAACTGATAGCACTATGAATGTCCATAACAACTGGGCAGAAACGTTAAAAGTCTCACTGTTCCCAAGGACCATTTATTCATTTCCTTGAAATATGTCATTTTCACAAACACCGTCCTGCCACACAAAAGAACTGACATTTGACATAATTACTAAGAAACTACCAAACCAATGAAAAAACACTGGGCTCCGTTTTCTATATCCTTGTTAAATAGAATGTAATGTTGCCTGTAACCAATAAAAATATTTTCTGGGTATGCTAAATGTAACTATGGTATACACTTCACAAGATGAAAACTAAAAGGCGTAGACCTTAAGGACCAAAAGGTTTTTTCTTTTTAACATGAGGTTTTAAAAAATTGTTACAAGAATATACAGTAAGCATTAAAGGTTTTATTTAGGTCTGCAGTAAACCTCGGGAAAGAAAAAACGTGATTGAACAATAATCTTGGTGAACAGAAGAATTTATTCATATAGCCACACACAACATGAGAAAGAATGGGGGAATCTACCGCCTACAATTTTGAACAAGAAGTGGCTTGGTTTCTAAACATGAGGAATAACGCTGTCTTTAAAGGTCATTAGAAAGGAAGGAAAAAAAATGCATGCAATTCAAACTAAATCTACTCTGATATGTGAACGCATCAACCATGACCGCATTTCAGCAGAATGGTTCAGGCCAGCAGCTCTCTGTCTCTCTCTCTGCTTCAGAGCTTGTAAAATATTTATCACCAATTACTGCTTTTAAGTAAGGGTGTTAAGGCGCTGAAAATAGAAAAACGGAGGACATTAAGCCAATCAAGACTGACTGCTTGGGCTTAACTAGACATGATGGGCTTTGCAACAACAATCGATTTAAAATCCCCAATAGAATATAATACTGTCAATCAACGGCATTATCATTTTAACTATTTAATATCAAATATAAATGTCTTTTTCTAATTTGGATTCAAAACCTGCTTTTTCAGTTAGATAACCTGTATCTGCTAAACCTGGAGCTAATGTAAAGATAACACTACGCTGTTACAACGCACAGGACTGTTCATGGCCATGTGTGAAATAACAGATGTTGCAGCAGCTGGCCTTTCATTTCAAGAAAATATCGTGGGTGGACTGGGACTTATACTACACACTCATAAGTATTTCCAGTTAAACAACAGAACACCATAGAAACAGAAATGGCATTGAGTTGGAACATAATTGTGGATAGGTTTGAAAGTGACCACAGAAAGACAAACATGAACCCACACTGACAAGTGGAGAGCACCTTTCCATGCTAATGTGGACAGACCTTGTCATGGGGTTTAAAGGACACTTCTTGTCTTTGTTCCAGCACAGCTCTTCTCTTTATGATGAGGAATGGCAACTACAGACTCCAAAGGGAAGAAGCAAGCTGAAGCAGCATATGAAGCCAACCAGAGGAATCACAAACACCTGTGACCCCAAATGTCCCAAACATTATGGGACCCTGAAATCGGGGGGGGGGGGGGTTCATGTAGAAAACATGTTGTCATCTCTACATGGTGTGACCAAAGTATATGCAAATCCCCTTAAATGAAAGTCTGAAATGTACACTTTAATCACAATGTCTGAATTGTTTGATTTGTAATTTTTAACTGTGGAGCAGAAGGGGAATCAAGGGAAAATACGTCTTTATCCCAAACATTAAGGATGGCACTGTATAAAATACCTTCTTTTATATTTAATTATTCACCTTATATTCATATACTAGGCTGACCCGCCTTTTAAGGCGACCGACTTTTAAGTTGACCACTTCTTAAGGCAATTCAATATGTAGATCAATTTGATATTTTATACAAACTCATTAATTTGGTTATATTGCATTTGAGCGGTATTACTTTAATACTCGTAGTTTCTGTTATTTTTGTGATGAAATTTAAACTTTTTTTCTATATTGAGGTCGCCCTTTTGAACCCCCCTGATATTTACTACGCGGTGAGGCATTTGTACTCCATCAACATTAATTATTTCCAGAGACATAATTTTGTCTATTTTTCCAGCGCATCGCGCACAAAAGCAAGGGAACGATGGGAGCACCAGGACTCTGCTCACATCATGTTGCTTCGTACCGCAAGCTGCAAGTAGTAAGTCTGTGATAAGCGGAATACCGCTACGCTTTCCACTCACAGGACGGAAGGACAATCCCGACCGCTTTTATATAGTAAGAAAGAAGAAGAAGATATCGCACAGTCTGGAGCAGAAAATCATCTTTTACCTGGAAAAATGAAACTACAAATCCCATCGTGCATTGCAAAATGGACGGGGCGTGTGTGAAACTCTGCGCCTGCGTAGCACTCACGGGATGGAAGGACAATCCCAACCGCTTTTATATAGAAGGATGGATTGCGCTAAACTATACTTATCAATCACAGCTAACCAAAAGATACCATAATTTCACTAATTAACTGCTGCACTGAGGTAAAATATTGAATGAATAAAATTTAACTTTAAATCACAAAAACTTACTGAACGACAATTTGCATATAAAAGGCAATACTAAAGACTCTTAACTGAACAGATTTGAAATTTTTTTTGGATGAATCCACTTGGTGTTTTTTTTTCAGTTACTCATTCAAATACAGACATTTTTAACCTAAACATTCTAATCAGAATTACTGGTTAATATGTCCGGTCCTTGTGATATAGGTGCTATTGTTGACGAGGATTTAACCATGGAGATACCGCATATACTCAAATTTAAGTTCTCCCATGGATAAGTCGGGACTTGATTTTACCGTATAATTTCCGGTATTTTATAATGTCGGTTGTATAAGTTGAATGCAGAAAACTCAAGCTATTGGTCTAAGAGATTATGATATTCTAACACTCACCTGAGAGATTAACCACGGAGCACACGGCCTTTTGTTTCTATGTATTGTGCCTATGTGACCACACAGTAATACCAGAGCTATTCTAAAGCGACGTTTGCTCTGATTTGTGTTTTTTGCATCTCACACCCTCATACACCTTTATCGTAAGAGCATCCCTTATCTACGATGGAGCATTCGACCAGAAGAAAATATGAAGCTGGTTTTAAATTAAACGTCGTTGAAGTGGCAAAAGAAATTGGTAACTGCGCTGCTGCAACAAAATTCAATGTATCTGAGAAACTGATGTGTGATTGGAGCAGGCAAGAAGATGTAAAAGAAAAAATTAAGTGTCATATTTTTGAATTGGGCATATAAGTCGGGGTCTTTTAATGGGCATATAAGTCGGTGATTTTATGATCGATTTTTCTGTTTTTAAGACTCGAATTATACGCGAGTATATACGGTACTAGCAAAATACCCGCGCTTTGCAGCGGAGAAGTGTGTTAAAGAAGTTATGAAAAAGAAAAGGAAACATTTTAAAAATAACGTAACATTTGCTTTCTATTCTTTTGCACAAGCACAGTCCTTCACCAGCAATTATTTAATGTTAGCTCAGACCCGGCACTTAAAAGTTTCTGTCGCACTTTTGCTGTCCGTTACAGCAATTTTAACTCCGTTACAAAGTGATCCAAAGTCTCGTTTATACCTCGTGTCTTCTCGTTAGGCTTGTATCTCGCAAATATCATATTCGTCGTAGGCATGACAAACACCAGCGGCAGCGTGTCTATAAACTCAATTTAAACTTACGGTTTACACCGTGCTTTGTTTCCACAGTAGCTGCACTTATGAATATGCTTGTATGCGTCACTCGCTTCATATTCTTTTGCTGCCTTCTCAATTGTGTAATGCGTTTTTTGTTCAACGCTCTCTGGAACTCTTCCTTGTTCTCTACGTATTGCGTTTACAGTCAGTTCACGTGAGCTGCTCTCTTGTGTGATCTTGCGATGTCCATAGCTTTATTTAATGTTAGCTAAGACCCAGCACTTAAAAGTTTCTCTCGTCCTTCACCCGCAAATATCTACCTTATATGGGCAGGCACTCAATTACGTGGGAGGCGTGACGACGCGGGACGCAACTCCGCCTCACACGGCGACCGAGCTGCAGGCTAAGCCCATATATATGGTCGAAAGTAGGTTCCAGTTATGACCGTTATGCGTAGAATTTTGAAATGAAACCTGCCTAACTTTTCTAAATAAGCTGTAAGGAATAAGCCTGCCAAATTTCAGCCTTCCACCTACATGGGAAGTTGGAGAATTAGTGATGAGTGAGTGAGTGAGTGAGTGAGTGAGTGAGTGAGTGAGTCAGTCAGTCAGTCAGTCAGTCTGTCTGTGAGGGCTTTGCCTTTTATTAGTATAGATTTAATGAAACATGCTTATGAAATTATGACTTTTCTGCAAGTCTTTAATAAATAATAATTCTTTGGATTTATATAGCACTTTTCTCACTACTCAAAGCACTCAGCAATTGCAGGTTAAGGGCCTTGCTTAAGGGCCCAACAGAGCAGAGTCCCTTTTGGCATTTATGGGATTCGAACCAGCAACCTTCCTGATTGTCAGTGCAGATCCCTAGCCTCAGAGCCACCACTCTGTCTCCCTTAAATACGCCTAGTCTTACAATCAAGGTTCATTAATGGCAGGTGTTTCTCATTAATTCATGATGAGCTAAGACAATTCACTATTTTGCATGTGATTGTGATATTTAAGCAGGTCTGAGAAATGATCACGAATATATTTATCATGACTTGAAAACATACAGAGAAGAGTCTTAACATGAAGAGTTTAACACAGAGTGCCCAAGACTTGAAGTGCGAAGATGATGGGATCTACTGTTCATTAAGGAATAGTTTAGAAACAGGACACAAGATGTGGACCATTAATATGTTTGGAGGTAATTTAATTGATTTAAAATAAAAGAACATATATATGAGTGAATGGTGGTCTTTTCCACAGCTATTCTAATAAATGTTCTTGTATTTAATTTCCACATGCTGCTAAGCATGCTTTACACTACTCTAATTGCTCTCTAATATTAAAAATGCTTTAAGTATGACATTCACAAATTAATAAATTTAAAAACAACCTGGGCAATTCAAATGAATTTTTTTTACATTTCAGTAATGCCAATAATGTTTAATTACATAATGCAAAAACATTAAAGTACTTAAATCATTCATTTGGTCTTCTATAGATTGCCTTGTTTTCTTAATAACAGACACATTTCCTTTCTATCCCTTCACGTTAAAACTGATCAAGTCAGTGTTTGTGTTGCCATTACTTAATACGTTTTCTTTAATTTTTCACTTAAGCTGGCACTTATTTAAGTCTTCAATCTGCCTCAGGAATGATTTGAGATATGAAGAGGTAGGGGAAGTGACTGTGAAGGTAGTAAGGATGACAACGGCGCTCGTATGCATGCGCCACACGGCCACCCTGGTGCAGGCTGCCGAGAGTTGATTATACAATAAGATAAAATAAAAATAAAAAAAGGAATAACCTTGGAGGTCAATCATCACTCCGAAAGCGGATAGTAGACGTCACGTAGTATATGTGTACCAAATTTCAGATCAAATGGTCAAATGGTTTGTGAGCTACAGGTGATTTAAAATCAGCCATGGTAGCATATTATTGAAGAAGATAAACATTTCTAATTTTCTGCAGGTATGAATGGGGAGTTTGTGTGACACAGCTCCCCCTCCATAATTGCAGATTTCGCTGCTTGCACAGTGTAGTGTCCCTCACGCAGCTCTCGCCGGCAAGCGGTGACCCGTGGTCCATAGTCACCGGGGCCAAAGCTATTGCTCGTGTGCAGGACGATGGTTCGCTGCCCGCCCAGCACACACAGCTGGTAATGCTGCAAACGCTGACCTGGTTGTGGCTGAACGGAGGCCATTGAGGGTGAATGGGGCGGCAGGGGTAGCATTGTAGAGTGTCTCGGATGGCTGCCTGTTGAATTGGGCAATTCAGTACCTGCCTTTGGCCGCACTGTGTTCGTTCTCGGTGGGCGGACGCTGCACACAGCATATTGTAGTGGAGGTGACTGTGTGGTGGGCGAGTGATGAACCCCCCTCGCCGCTCCAAGTCATTCTCAATAGCAAGCCTGCTTGTATTGTTACGCACATAGCAGGAAGTTGTCTCTCGTCAGTACACCAGACGTGCTGATGAGGGGTGCCTTCCTGCTGAGATAGCATGTACAGTGCTGTGCAGAAGAGCTCATCTTAACCTTTTGTTTTCACCCTTCAAGAAAGTCTCTGAAATACAAATCTGATGCAAGTGCTGGTGATATAGTAAAGAAGAGAAAAACCATCACCATTGAAAATAAAGTAGAAATAATAAAAAGGTCAGAATGGTGAAACTCTATCATTCATTGGCAGAGCACTTGGTTACAGTCAGTCAACAATAGCATTTATTAAAATAACGTACCTGTTCCGATATACAAATTCAACTTAAGTACAAACCTACAGTCCCAATCTCGTACGTAACCCGGGGACTACCTGTATATTAAGTTACCAAGAGCAGATAAGCACCCAGCCTCACACCCGTGCTCCAGAGGTTTGTTTCTGCCTTCTGATTCAAGAAGGCTTGGGCTCCCCATAACACTGACTGAAACAGGCAGGCTCAGAAAAAGGATGAATAGATATACCAAATATAATTGTTGTGTATTTACAATTTATGAATGTGTTAAAACTGATAATCAGTATAAAATATTTTGTGTTAATACTGTACATATATTACACTTACAGGGAAAGAGAAGAAATATTCTTAAGGGAGTACACTGAGACTTTGAAATGCTGACTATCAACTTATGGAATTGATTCATTCAATTCAACTTCAACCATAAAATGCCATTAATGTATAAAATTACAAAAAACATAACAGCTTTGTTTAAAGCTCCTTGACAAACAGAATATGACTATTGATCTGTTAAAAAAAAAAAAAAAAACAACCAAGACCAGGTTCATGGGGTCAACATTGTCACATGTACAATAGTATTATGACATATGATAGCCCCTTCCATGTGCTTTGGTTACAATAAGGGCACATACTCTGTTAATTCTGCTTTATGAAAAAAAACACCAAAGGTAATTTGTTGTCAGTTTATTAAGGAGTCAAGAATATCACATTTAACAAAATTACATCTGGGATGCCTCCCATATCCTCTTATTAATTAACATCAAAATCTTGCCTAGCAGTAGCCAAGAAGAACCATTTCATTTAAGAGCTATTAGTAATCACAAATTGAAACTTTATAATATTACAAATTAATCAACTGTTGTTCAATTAGGTTACATTAACAGTTCAAAATTTTTTTGTCTATATAATGAATCTAAAACTTGCATTAGGAAATGTAATTGCCTCGTAGCATGTAGACCAGGGGTGCCCAATGCGTCGATCGCGATCGTCCGGTAGATCATTGTAAATCGCGTCCATCATATATCCTCCCTGTGGCATTTGACACCTGATTGACATACAGGGTGGCCAGTCTGAGATCTTTCTTCTAACACACAGGTCATCCCGCACGCACATTCAAACACGCGAGCTACTGCAAAACTTCGGCTGTGATCTAGTTAGCCTTCCAATTTATATCGACTAAAGAAGGGATTCAAAAAAAAAATTGTTTGGGGAAGGTATGGGCTGGATGTGGAATTGGAAGAGGATTTTTTTTCTCTCACAATGTCACCATCAAAGCGCATTTGTCTGATCTGTCAATCTATCATTGCTATTCCAAAGAAGGAAAATGTGGAAAGGCACTTTCGAACTGTTCATAAAAATTACGAAACTGACTTCCTTCCGAAAAGCGATCTGAGAAAGACAAAGGCGAGGGAACTAAAATCGCAGTTAATCGGACAGCCGTCATTTTTCACTCGGCTGAATTCAAAAGCTCCTTGACTGCATTATTCGGCTCTACTTATTTATGCGAGTCAGCCTTTTCCCAAATGAAGATTATTAAATCCAAATACTGTAGTGACCATAAATGTATTGAATTGTTATTGTGCCATAAAGGTTATTCAGTTATGCAAGGTACGACAACATATATTTTATGTATAAAGTATACTCAGTATGTATGTATGTATATATATATTATATATATATATATATATATATATATATATATAATTTTTAATGTAGGTAGATCATTTCGGCCTGGTCATTTTAAAAGTAGCTCGCAAGCCGAAAAACTGTAGGCACCCCTGATGTAGACTAACTTTGAGATCTGTTATTTATTTAAATAGACACACAAGGGCAGTATTTGAGCTACATGTCAGATTATTTCACATTAGAAACCAGAATACTGCAGATGCCTTCAGCGAAAATGAAGAATCCTGAAGGTAGTTCAGATTGGCAGCATTTTCAACAAGAGAGGATACTGCAACCCTAAAGTTGTGCTGAAATACTGTACTAATGTAGTACAAGAATGCCATGTTAGGTCTGACTGCAGGAACCTTCTATGCCAGAAAAAACAAAAATAAAAAAAGATCAAACTATGACCAGCAGCAGTGTTTCCCACACATAAAAAATGTACCACTGCAATGTTTTCCACTACCACCTCCGCTGCTGCAACAAAATTCTCACGATGTGCTTAATGCTTTTTTGAAATTCTATGCATAGAAAAGGCTATTTTTATTGAAATCGTTCTTTTTTTAACGGTTTATTTATTGCCATTTTTTAAAAACAATGCACACCGTTTCTGTTGTGTGTTTTAGTGGGCCACATAAAACTAATATTATATGTTAATTAAATATATTTATTATCTATATATTGTTTTCTGCAACATATGATTACACAGGCACTAATAATTAGATTTCATTGTGACAATGACTGACTGACTGTAATCCTCCTGCACTGATAAACTAGTCAAGCTATTTATTCATTATCGCACAGACCCTCAAACATCAAGCGATCTGTTCGGCTAAATATCATGAATGTTTTACGCACAACAAGGGAATACTGAAGTCTCAGCACACAACCTTCATATCTAATGCAGCTTGTATTTTCCAATACAGCCTTATTCATCATAGGATCATGGCTGCAAAAGCAGTAATACGGTAGCGCAACAACAACATATGTATAACTGTCAGGAAAGACTGTCAACATTTTTTGGTTTTACTTCATACTGATATTTTGCAGGCATGAAAATTATTTCACAGAATCGTGTTCAGATAATAATACAGCAGGAGGTTTGCTGAGCTTTGCGATCTCAAGCAGGCTGTTCACAAACTAAGACTACACAACCACAGATTTACAGTATAGTGCATGTGTTTTAAACAAAATCCCGCAATGCAATTTTATTTCATTGTTTCATCCGAACCTTGCGCTAATGACACCCATTTGAATGTTGGGGACGTACTTATTGTACATGACGTTTGTTCAGATCAAGAAAGTAGAAAAGACTCCGCTCACATGGAAAGAATGAATATGCAACTGCATTTAGCTCTGTTTCTGTGCGTTATTGTGGCATCATCTTAATTTAAATAGAAAGTTTCTTTTTTCTTAATTGTTATTTAATATTTGTTTGTTTACTATTAATGTTATTAAAAATAATTTATAAAGTTCAATTTTCTTTGTTTTTTTAAACAGATTAGCAATATGCAAAATTATAAAAATCATCATAACCATTAAGCAATTGATTTAAAACTATAAAATTATGAAATAAAATTTTTAAAAAGTTTAAAATTGTCAACACTAAGAATATAGTGGAAATGGTCATGTGAACAAGACAGTGACATTGAACCATAAGCCCCCAAAAAGAGTTGCTCCCAGTGCAATATCAGACCCCTGAGAGAAACAATAGGCTAAGAGAGAGTAGGCAGACGGACAGTTAGTTGGATGTGAAAGCCATTATATGATAGATAGATAGATAGATAGATAGATAGATAGATAGAT
>JANRMT010062789.1:16725978-16733478 GCA_026402145.1 Polypterus bichir lapradei
GATAGATAGATAGATAGATAGATAGATAGATAGATAGATGTAAAATACACTATATGATAGATAGAAACTTTATTAATTTATTTAATTTAATTAATCTTATTAATTTAATTAATTATTAGGGAAATTGCAGGGTTACAACAGTAGACCAAAAAGTCACAAATATATGTATAGCAAGAATTATAATAGGTATGCTAACAAGATACGGATGAAGGTATAGCATGAATTATCTGTAAGTAGATTAACAAAGTATAAAGTGATCAGAATTGAACACACTTGTAAATTATAATTTTACAGTACAGTATGTCAGTTATTGGCACAAAGCAGTTTTTAAGGTTACAATAGAATATTTTACCAATCAGTTTGTTTGATAGCAAAGGCTTTCAGTATCTAATCAGTTATCATAATTCCCGTTCCATCAAGCAGGCCGAAAAGGAGCAATACAGAAAGACATATAAGATCTGAAACCAAGGCAGGCACAGCCAATAAGCTTGCACTCTCAACTGAATTTTGAACTCCTCTACCAACCAATGATTTTGTCAGAACTATGCTCTGACCAGTGAAATTGACAGTACTACAGGCACATTTTTTTTCAGGTAAAACATAAACTTAACAGCTGACAAACTAACTGCTTGGGTAGACAAGAGATTTAACCACGCCCAGGGCTGGAAAAAGACAAAGAGTAGACGACAAAGTAGAACGTTGTAAAGAGTTCAAAAACATTGGCGCTGTACACATGCAGAGCAGGTTAGAGATAATGAAAGTATGAAAATTCGAAAATGTAAAAAATGATAGTAAAGATCACATTAACTGCAAACAAACAGAAATTATTACTCGGTGAAATAACGGAACAGCGAAAAGAGATCAAATAGTGTTTGAGGATGTCTGGGGGAGAAGAGAGACAAGGCAGTGAGACGAAAGGACAGCTGCTGTACAGGCTTTTAAACGTTTGAAGTGCCGCACGAGATGTCGATCACGCGGCACGGCAGCAGCAGCCGATCGAGCAAAGAGGAAGTAAAAAAAACTATTTGCTTCCCATTGTATCAGCGTTTATGTGGGATTTCGGAGGAGCAACCGCATCTCCTTGGGGTGCGTTCAGCCCCCCTCTTCACAACGGCGCATAGTGCAGTCTGGGAGGGGCAAAGTCATTTATGAAAAAAAAGATTCAAATCTACAATAGCACTTCAATCATGATCCTCAATAAAGCACTGATGCATGTGCTTTGCATTTCAACTTAAAGCTTTACTTGCAGAAAGTCAAGCTTTTACCGAAATCTGAACTGATCTCACTGAGACTTTTTAATCATTAGTAATCCCCTCGACACGGATGGCATCAGAAACGTCAGGTTGTCAGGCTTCAAGGTGCTTTTTATATTTTTATTATTTTAATGGATGCCACTGACTGACTGACTAGAAAGCTGTGTGTTTACAAAATGTTATCATGCCCCATGGCCCCCAAAAAGGGGTATAGTATTTGTTTGTTTTATACAGCAAAATCTGTGCTAAAACTGCATTTCCTTCTGCAAGAACACATGAAAGCCTGGAAGCGACTGTGCATATTTCAATGACACCAGCTGTTCTCCATCTGTTGGAGATTCGAAACATGGTGAAAACACATCCAGCATAGACATGGATTTTACTCTTCTCCATAATCTGAAGGGTTCAATCATGCCCATTCTAATTTTTCAGGAAATAAGAGTTCAAATAATACAGCAGGAAGAACAGCACCAAATAGGGCTGTTTTAAAAACAATCTGACTGCAATTATTCAAATATTAATTTACAATAGTCTTACAATTTTGTAAACATTTCTCATTTCACTCTATTTGTACAAAAGTACAGTGATAGTGTTTTAACTTTGTCTTTTTCACATGCTGTATATGCATCCTATAGTTAAATAAGTAGCTAATATGTATATTAAATACCCTACTATAACAATTACATTAATTTTAAAGTATCACCAATCTAAAAATACTAGTAATTTACAACAGCCCTAATGTTTTAGTACAAGAGTACTTTATTGATCTATACTATATCCTAGGGCTGCCACAACGAATATCACTATTCATTGATAATTCATATCAATATCTTAAAACCAACAGCAATATGCCTGTATAACGCCTCACTGTGAATGGGACTGCCAAATCAGAAGTTTTCTATTTTTTGTTTTTAAATTTTTCTTCCTTTTTAGTAATTCTGTTGTGTTCAGACCGTAGTGTGTGCATATACTGTATATGTATATATTTATCTATTTATGTAATTATTTATTTAAAGACCTTCTGTAAAAAGCCAAATTTCCCTCTGGGGCCAAACAATTCTATTTATCTATAAAAAACCTTTGTCAATGGCCAACATTAACATTACTAATTTCGGCACTCTATACTGCAATACTTCTTCAGTTTGCATGAGTTTTGTACATCACTTCAGCAATCTACTTTTTTTTTTTTTATATATATAGTTAGTTTGTATCACCATTTATAAAATGGACAGATTTTTTCTTCCATACTGCTCTGCTTTTTGGATAACAGGTGTACTAACAACAGATTTTAAACACTTCTTGTGATCAACATTGGAGCACCACAAGGAACAGTCCTGTCTCCTTTTGTTTTTACTCTATTAGTGCTCGCTTCGCTCACCCCCCCCACCCACCACCCAGGGCGCACAGTGCACCAGCCACTTTGTGTCTCTGCCACTTGCATTGTGAAGAGGGGGCTGAACACATGCTAAGGAGATGCGGTCGGATCAGCTGCTGTCTTGCTGCTGCTGCCGAGCTGCGTGTCGATCATTTAAAAGCCTGTACAGCAGCTGTCCTTTTGTCTCACTGCCTTGTCTCGCGGGACGTTAAAGTGTCTCCGAGAAAATCACGTATCATCTCCTTCCAAGCCTTCCAAGATTTTTTTTAATAATAGAGAGATATAAACTCTATATAGACTATAAACAGAAGGTCAAGTTACTTGTAGAAATGCTCAGATGAATCTGCACTTATGGGGTGTTTTGATAAAGGGGAATGAAACAGAGGAGTCAGGGAGAGAACTTTATTTCTTGGTGCAGAAAGAATTGTCTGAAACTTAACTTCAGCAAAACCAAGGAACTGTTTATTGACTTTCACTGCACCAAAGAGCCTCTATGTCCAGTCACCATTCAGGAGTAGAAGTAGAGGTGGTCCAGTCTAAAAAGTACTTGGAGATCCACATCAATGACAGGTTGGACTGGTCTCATAACACAGAGAAACTAAAGAAGAAAGGGCAGAGCAGGCTTTTTTTTCCTTAGAGGGCTGTGTTCCTTTCAAGTGACATTCTTTACAGCCTCTACAACTCTGTGATGGCCAGTGCAATTTTCTATGTTGTATTTAAATATAACCAACATTTCTTCTGATCTAATTTAAAATTTTGCAGTGTGTTACCTTTTTTCTTAGTAGAAGAATGTTTAAGTTGTTAATTAAAGTGTTTGCTAAATAAAAAAAAAAATATGATGAGGAAACACTTAAAAATCATTACAATGAAACATTTAGTACATTCAGTGACTCCATTTGTGAATCATGAATAGAGTCACCATGCTTCAACTTAATATAAAATACAGATGGGCAGTGACTTCAAGTCTTTTGCACCCAAGGGCAAGAAAGAGACATAGAGGAGCGGAGGGCTGAAATTAGCAGGTAGAGTGGTAGGCACTAAAGTAACAACTGCATTTAATGTGTTTTAAGTAATTATAAGCAATGTTGTATTGGTTTCATATATGCATTATAGGCACGAGGAGTATCCCGGTTAGGCCTGTGACAATTAATAATATCATTGGCTGATCGCAAATATTTTGCACATCGTTAGAATCGTTGCCATTCATCTGTATATAAACATCTGGGGATCTTTTTGCTAAGGAGCCTTAGCATATGCAAGAAAAAAATGCCTAATAACAGGAAAAGTCCACTGTTTGCCTACAGTACAACATTTACAGCAATCTGCTATCGAGCATACGCCCCAACCCCACTTCAACCCTCACATTTATAAATTTATCAAGTCAGATACAAATAAAAAGATCTTAAAAGAAAAATATCAGTTCTGGTTGGTTGATAAGAGTGGGGCTCAATCAAAGCAGGTGTTCATAGTTCAATTTAATGAGATTGCACATTTGATGTTTTACTGCGTCATAAAATAGAAAAAATACAGTGGTGCAGTGAAAGGAATAAAAAAATAAAAAAGAGAAAGCGGTTTTGGTGAAAACTATACCTGACATTTTCATTAAATAAGCCAAAATGATGATCTGAACATGTCTGTTGGACAAGTCGTGAATACTGCAGTTTTCATTGACTGTAATCTAATTTAATGTTGACATATGGGACATTTATGACATGTCAGCATATGAATGTGCCAAGCAGAGTAATGAGGTGAGGGCGGCCTTTTGGGTTTTGACACCCAGGCGCCCATGAGGGTCTTAATCTAGCCTTGATAGTGGAAGAGTAAACATTAGCTCCATATTTCTAAAGAGCTTCTATAAAAAGCCAAATTCCCCTCTGGAGACAAATAAAGTTCTTTCTTTCTATCTATTATATAGCACCATTCATATCTATCTATCTATCTATTGTATAGCACCATTCATATCTATCTATCTATTATATAGCACCATTCATATCTATCTATCTATCTATTATATAGCACCATTCATATCTATCTATCTATCTATCTATTATATAGCACCATTCATATCTATCTATCTATCTATCTATTATATAGCACCCTTCACATCTATCCATCAATCTGACACATTCTTCAGAAATGAAGATGGGATCAGCAATAAAAACAAGTTATAACATCAAAACAAAACATAACAAAATTATAAAACTTAATACATAACAAGGATGACAAATAGATGCTTCATAATGCACATATAAGTAATCCATTAAACTAGGGAAACTTTTTTTTTTTATTATTCTTGACTGGAAAATGAGCACTGTCATTTTTTTTCCCAATTTGTGCCTAAGGATAGCTATTGCAACCCAACAGTAAACTTTGAAAAGTCCTATTCTATTTGCTCTGTTAAGGATAGCCACAATAAACTGGAAAAACAAAAAACAAGATCTGTGACCAAGAAAGCTTTATGCACGAGACATTATGCTGCTCAGAATGTGGCTGCAGAGCACTCTCTCATCTTCATCCACCACCAATACATGAAATGGGTAGCTGTTTCTGGCTAAAGACACAAAATTAAAAAAAGACCACCAAAGAAGCCATATGTGTGTTCCTTCCAATATTCGAAAAAGAGCCCAAAACAGGACCACCCACACCAGGAAAAGTAGCCTGGAAATGAGCCCCCCTATTTTAAAAGAATGCAGAGTCCCACTGCAGTAAAGGTATGTAGAGAAACGCTGTTTCAATTATTTCCAGGCCTCAGGCTGTCCACTAAACCCCCCCTGCACAGCAGTCAGCACCACTAATTCCTGCACAGCTCCACAGTTTTATGCTGAAGTCTTGCAGTGTGCGTAGTTTGCACTTTCCTTCAAGATTATTGTGGGTTGTCCTTTCTCACATAAAAAAACACGTACATTTAAAACTAGATGTGTTTCTATTTCAGTTTGGGCAGTTCATTGCCAATATAAGCTTATTTTCTTGGGCAGCAGGTGGTTGCAAGGCTAATAATATTTATATCTGTGTTGCTGTATTTAGGCTGACGATAATGCCAAGGGGGAATCACGATCTGATGTAAATCAAGAGAAGGCACCATTATTTATATATTATATTACATATTATATATTATTTATACATTATTTGACACCACAGGGAGTAATTTTGCACCTAATTTTGTTGTATTTGTTACAATGACAAAAAAATATATTTTGATTCTGATTCTTGTTGAAGTAGGGACATTCATGTAGGAAGAAAATAATTGGGCTACTTAAAAAAAACACACATACCCAGAATAATTTATTTTCTTAATGAAGCTGACATTAAAAATGTGAATGTTTATTGAATACCCAAACTCACATGCACATGTAGTTAAGTGTTATTAAAATCAAAATACAAAAATTAGATTTAACGTTTGCAGACTTTCAGTGATGTGGTTGCAAAACTTTCTCTGGTCAATGCAGGCTTACCCATCTGTTTCCACAGCTACAAATGAACCCATGAGGGTCATTTCTTCCCTTTGTCTGGCTGGGCTGTACCCCCCGACTTCAAAAGCACCAAATTCATACTCTGAACTTGGTGGAGGGAAACTTGACCCACTTTTTCACTGCGGCAATATTAATACACTTCACTGCACTTGGAGTCTCTCATTATTGCTCCGTCTACGTCAGCAGGATTAAACAAAGTTGTTAAAAATATCCCTAAACGTTCTATTTACAGATTAGACATGTTCTCAGGACATGTGGAGCAAGTTTTTCTGCCCTGTTCCCAACAATCCATTATACGCATATTTTTTTTTCTCCTTTCCTTTCCACCAAACATAGTTCCTCTTGCACCTGTCTTCGTGAATCCAATGATTACATCTATCCAAGTCACTCCGATGTGGATCACTGAACTATCCCTTTCAACTCCATTGTGTTTCCTCCAGAAATTCTAATTATCAACACATTCAATATAAAATATTCATAAGTTTATCACTATCCTAGAAGGCATTCCCTGAAGGGTTAAGCTCCTGACCCAATTAGTCACCAGTGTTCCCTTAATTCATGCTTTTATCCACACATTCTGGGAATGCCACATTACTGCAGTTCTCTGGGCCTCAATAACGCTCACTCTCCTCCATCTTATCTGTCTCTATTTCTTACTCTCCTATCATTCCACTCCTTTTAGATTTCTCTACTTTTCTCTTGTTCTTTTCTTCAACAGCACATTATATCCACAGCTAATATAGCAGCCAAAGCTCTTACAGCTTAATCAAGTATATATAGTACCAGTTAAAAGTCTGGACACACCCAAAAACTATTCCTCTTTTTGATAGAAATCAAGACCTTTTTTTATAAAAAAAATACCACTAGCGTGATTTACAAAACACAGACTGCTGTTTATAATGGCCATTACTACTTGAAATGACTGATTTTTAATTTATTATTCACATATGACTGCAAACTCCCATTTTCAGCAGTCATTCTTTCAGTGTCCTGAGAGTCAACTCCCTTAGTTTATCTTTATCTAGCTGTACCCCGTGACTGCGCCCACATAGTAATGAAACAGGATAAACTTTAAAAATCAATAGACGTTGGCACTGTACCTGATCGTGTTCAGCTCTGACGGGAGACCGTTCTCCATGTGGGGAGAAAAGCACATGGCCGTGATATCTCTGGCAATCAGCAACTACCCTCTAAAACACACGTAGCTCTGATCTCTCTCTGAAAAACGGCAAACGTCACTCCTTAACAATCTGTAGATGATAATGTCTGTTGAACAAACAGGTATTGCTAGCTAAGCAGAGGCAAGGTGCACTCCAACACATGGCGAGACGTAGACTAACTCTAACACAAGCTGGCGAGTGAATCAGGAAGGCCCCACCCCCCTGCTCTCAGCCCACAGCCA
>JANRMT010062789.1:16735978-16821220 GCA_026402145.1 Polypterus bichir lapradei
ATTGAAAAGTTAATTTATTTCATTAATTCAATTCAAAAAGTGAAACACATATGTTGTATAGATTCATTACACACTGTGGTAAACGTGATTGGTTGGCGCCAACCCGACACAGACTGACACTTTGAGGCACGTGGAAATTAAACTCAAAAGATTTTATTTTCTTTAACCATGGGGCATGTCTTCCCTGTGTCCCACAGGCCCTATACAGTCCCCAAAACACACAAAAGAAAAAACACCAACACACTCTTCTTCCTCCACTACTCCTCCCAGGCAGCTTCGTCCTCCTCCTCCCGACTCTGGTGCCTAAAGTAGTGGCTGCAGGCTCCTCTTATAGCACCCCCGGAAGTGCTCCAGGTGCTCATTGACGTATTTCAGGATGCACTTCCAGGTGTGGCTTGTTAAGCCATGCAGCTCCTCCGGGTGGTATCCACGAAGCCCAACAGGGCTGAGACCTTAAGTCCCATGCCTGTGGTCCCGATGTAACCCAGGAGGGCTGCCACCACATGTTCCGGAGGACGTAGTGTGCATCCCATGGCTGCTTCCCCAGATCCAGTGTCTGCCACAACACACAGTGATATATTTCAAGTGTTTATTTCTTTTCATTTTGCTGATTATGGCCTACAGGTAATGAAAACTCAAAATTCAGTATCTCAGAAAATTTGAATATTGTGAAAGAGTTCAATATAGTAGTCTAATGGTGTCATACTCCACTCAGCTAATTAACCCAAAACACCTACAAAGGTGTCCTGAGCCTTTATAATTCTAATTTATTGAGATGCAGCTGTATATGCAGACACTGGTTGAAGCCCCATACTCCTTCTTGCCCACTCAGGCTTGCCAGTGAAGAGCATCTGGAGATGTCGCCTCTGCGTGGTATCAAGTCTCAATCCTGACTCTTTTCTTGTGTAGTTCCTAGCTGGTGGAGCGAGTTGCCCACCTCCATCAGTATATTCAAGATGCAACTGAAAACTTATGTCCTGTGAAAATCCGTCAAATTGAATGGGAAAAAAAATTGCTATGTGATAGAAAAAAAATTGTTATGTGATATTTTATACTGTTGGTTAATTTGTTGTTAGATTAAGTTTAATTACTTTATCGATTGTAACCAAAGATTGAAAATGTATTAGTTATTACATGTTTACATTTGTGGCAATCAAGTGTACTACTAACCAGCTGAACAAACAGGCACTAACCTAATGTAACTCAATTATGTTGAGCTCTTTTGTAAGTTGCTTTGGATAAAAGTGTCTGCCAAGCAAATAAATGTAAATGCAAATACAAATGGTCCCGCATCACTACCCATTGGCCACCTCCGAAATAATAAAACAAGTCTGCCTTCCACCTGCCGGCCTCCTTCCAGCCCTTTTACTTCATTTGCTGTTTTCACTTTGTCACTGGTGTACTGCAGTGGGACCACTGTTGCATCACAGTAAAGAGATCAGGGTTTGCATCTTGGGTCCTCTCTGTGTGGAGTTTGCATGTTCTTCTGGTGTCTGCGTGGTGCCTGCAACATGCAGGTTAGGTGAAGTGGTGACTCAAAAATTAGCCCTAGTGTATGTGTTTGCCCTGAAATAGACTGGCACCCTGTGCAGCGTCTGTTCATGTTTTGTGCCCAATGCTAGCTGGGATAGGCTACTGCAATTTTCACAGCCCTGCTCTGGATTAAGCAGGTTAGAAAATGACATGACATGACCTTGTCATGGTCTTACTAAGTGACCTGTATTCCTCCTGATCCTTGTCAGTACTGCAAGCTATAAGAGCAGCCATGAACTTAAGGAACTTAAATCTTTGCAAGCCACATGCGCTGGCACCACACTTTGCTACATTACTTTTAGTATTTTACGTTTTTCTTCTTGCATTCATGACAATGTTGCATGAGTCCCGTCTGTAGAATTCGGCTGGTGTCTTGCCGCTGCAAGGACAGTTGTGAACAATGGGATGAAGGCTGGGGTGGAGCCCAGGGAAAGCACTTTTTGTGAAGGCAAATGACACCTCTGTAGCAGATTTGGAAGACTTGGGTGGAGAATCGTGCTTCTGTGCCGAACAGACTGAGCGGTTTAAGACTTGGTCACTCAGCAGTCAGTACTACACTGAAAAGAAGATGGAGGTGCAGATGCTTCCTTTTTATAGGGTGCAGTTGCTTGGGACTTTAATGACTTATATTTAAATAATAGTTTCCTAAGTACCACTAAGATTTGTTTTGCTGCTGGTGCTGTGGCCCCAGCTATGGACTTTACTATAATAATCTCTCTATTATATAAAAAAATCTTGGGATGAGACGAGACTTTTTCCAAGAGATGAATTGAAAAACTAACAGGTCCATGCAGGGGTGGAAATGAAAGACAAACAGTAGAAGAAGAAAAGACAGAGTAGAAGAGAAAGTAGAACGCCGTAAAGAGGTTCAAAAACTTTGGCATAATACACAGACAGCGCAGGTTAGCGATTGTGAAAGTGCTAAATTCAAACATCTCAAAAAACTGATAGTAAAGATCGCATTAGCGCTAACAAACGGAAATTATTCCTCGGTGAAATAACGGAACAGCGAAAAGAGATCGAATATATGGACATAGGTAATATGACAAGAGCTACTACAAGTTTAATTTCAAAGAAACCACAATTCGGTCAGGTTTACATTTATGATCACAGAGAAGCGGTGCAACATAGAATCGAAAGAGTTAAACAATTGGATGTATTAGAAATTCTACAGCCAATAATGGATACAACAACAACATTTACTTCGATAGCACATTTTCATAAAAATTATGCAGCTCAAAGTACTTTACATGATGAAGAAAGAGAAAAAAGATAAAATAAATAAAAACTAGAATAAGGGAACATTAATGAACATAGAAAAAAAAGTAAGATCCGATGGTCAGGGAGGACAGAAAAAACAAAAAAAAAAAAACAACTCCAGACAGCTGGAGAAAAAAAATAAAATCTGCAGGGGTTCCAGGCCACGAGACCACCCAGCCCCCTCTAGGCATTCTACCTAACATCAATGACCTCAATCAGTCCTCATGGTATTCAGGGTTCTCATGGAAGATCTTGATGATGACGATCATGTGGACTTCTGGCCTTTAATCCATCAATGTAGAATCAAATGCCAGTTCTCCGTGTAACCAACTGTATATCTCAAATGTTGTAAGTCGCACTGAAGAAAGGTGTCAGCCTAATAAGACATTACAATAACAAACTGAATTAAACAGATTCAGAGAAGTGACCTGTGTCACATGAATATACTGCATACAGCCAAATTCATGCAAGTATCACTCATACTGGAGATTTTGATTACAGCATGTACTGTGTCACATTATATGCCAGAAACACCAGAAATTTAGCAAAAACATTGGTATAAAGAATCAGAAATGTGTAGCTTCTTACAATAGATCATAAACTTAATGTCAAATTAAAACTGGCAAATTTAATTTTCAGTGTATTGCTGCAAATTCTGCTAAGCACTGGAAGGTCACGGGGACCTCATCGTGCATCTGGAATGTCTGCTGGCATGGAAAGGAAGCACTACCATCTATTCCAGGGTGTTTTTGCTTAGAATATTTATCATTCCAACACTAATTCGCAAGGTGAAAGAACACATGGTCCTCAAGCTAGAGAATTGCGTATTTAACTTGAGAATAAAAATATACACTCCCAAAAAAAAGTAATTACACAAAAGTTAGCAAAAGGTAAGAAAGGCCACTGAGATGTTAAACCAAATGTGCTTTTCTTAAATCATTCTGCACCCAAAAACAGCAATGCCTTTTCTTTCAGTAATGTATTTTTGTTCTCACCGATACTGATGTAAAGTGTCATTCACTGAGGATACTAATACACAAGATTCCTATTTCGACCACACACGGTTAGGAAATTACAGAAACAAGTCTTCCTGTAAAAGTTTGCTGACGTTCTCCTCTGCTGAGAGACTGTATACACTGCAGAGCATACTAAAATGTAGTGACTCTCCTGCTTGCCATTAAAAAGGTAATAAAAAAAAAAAGCAGTGATGGCAGGGCCCAGAGTTTTTGATTGCGGTCACATTAAGTCACTGGAATATGAAAGTGTACGTTCAAGTAACCCCGTAACAGGAAATTAAAGCACTAAAGCAACACAAAAATCTCCCACGGGCTCCTGAATGCTTATATTTATGGAGCCACAACCACTGCCACCACCTTGGTAGGAAACAAAGAGAGAGATAAAACTGGAAGGGCAAAAATGCTTCAGCTTTAGATGCAAATTTTTTTTTCTTTACAAAAATCAAAAAGGGACAGCAACATTCTGGTCAGCATACCACCAGCTCAGCTGCAAATAACATCATCAAAGCTTATAATGGTAAAGGAATACTCCATAAAAAATATGTATTTTTTTATCTATCTTAATTATTCCATGTGGTTTGTAGTGATGGAAGAGAACAACTGAAATTCTTCATTTCAAAAGAATAAATAAATAAAAAATCCTTTAATTAATTTATATATACTATGATGGAAACCAGGGCATCAACAGCCCAAACCCCAACAAAAACACACATGGCACAGTCCCGGTTCAGACAAAGGTAGGTTTATTTATCTTATCACCTCAAATATGTTATACAAGTACAAAATACTTTTTTTTCTATCCACAATTCTTTCTTCCTACCGCACTACCCTCTTCCACTCAAGCGTTACTCCACTACCTCCCAGCTCTGACTCGCCTGGATAAAGTGTGTCCCCTTTTATAACAGACCCAGAAGTACTGCTGGTGGCAGGGGGACTGCCCAATGGACGCACTTCCGGGTCACACTGAAGTCCATTATAACAGGGGGTTTCTCTCCCTGCAACGCTCTCTTGTGGCCCCCTGTGACTCCAGCTACATCTCCCATCATGCCATGCTGGTTTTCTAGGGGGCACTGACATCCAGCGCTGCTGCCATCTAGCGTTCACCGGTCATGCTGAACTATTTTACAGGCAGCATAACATTCTCCACGGCTTCTCCAGACCATTTCACGTCTGTCACATGCGCTCAGGGTGAACCTGCTCTCATCTGTGAAAAGCACAGGGCGCCAGTGGTGGACGTCCAATCAAACTCCCCGATGCCGAGCAGTGAGCACAGGGCCCACAGGCCACCTTCATGAAGTCTGTTTCTGATTGTTTGGTCAGAGACATTCACACCAGTGGCTTGCCTGCTGGAGGTCATTTTGTAGGCTCTGGCAGTGCTCATCCTGTTCTTCCTTGCCCAAAGGAGCAGATACCGGTGGGTTCTGCTGAATGGTTAAGGACATTCTACAAGGGGCCCTGTCCAGCTCTCCTAGAGTAACTGCCTCTCTCCTGGGATCTCCTCCATGCCCTTGAGACTGTGCTGGGAGACAAAGCAAACCTTCTGGCAGTGGCACATATTGATGTGCCATCCTGGAGAAGCTGGACTACCTGTGCCACCTCTGTAGGGTCCAAGTATCGCCTTGTGCTACCAGTAGTGACACTGACCGTAGCCAAATGCAAAACAAGTGGCAAAACAGATGAGGAGGGGAAAATGTCAGCGGCCTCCACCTGTTAATCCATTCATTCCTGTTTTGGGGGTCATCTCATTGTTGCCCCTCTAGTGCACCAAAGCAGCTGAAACTGATGAACAAGCCCCTCTGCTACTTAGCTCTTTAGATCAATAGCCCAGAAGTTTCATTGACTTGATGCTATACTCTATGTCCCTTTAATTTTTTGAGCAGTATATTTACTACTGTTTACAAGGATTTTCAATATTCTCTATGGAAGAAAAAAGAACAAAGTATCTGCCCAGAGATGGAAACAAACACCCGGTGTTATGACTTCAACAATGGAATGAGACAGTCTTGTGCCACCGTTTTATCGCTCGACTAATGTGTGCCCCAATGTGTGAGAGCTATGTGTATGTGTGTGTGTATATACACACACATTATATATATATATATATATATATATATATATATATATATACATACATACAGTCGAACCTTGATATACGACCGGCCTGACGTGCGAACAACTTGATTTACGACCAAAATTTTTGTTTTGATTTACGACCCGAATGCAGTCACGTGTATCTGCTTGTGCAATTGTAAACAAACAGCCGAGAGCGTCCATAAGTGTCAGTCGGAGCCCAGATACATGTGTTTGTGGACGTAATTTCGGTCAGTGCAGTGATTTATCTATATATATAATTCACTAAGACCATGGCAAGCAAGACGCATAATTGCTAAGGAAGGAAGAGAAGGTAACAAAGGTAAAGAAAGCGATTGTTAAGGGATGTTAGCAAGCGGGCTGGCGCGGCACATGATGTCATCAGGCTGAGTCAGCACCGGCTTGCTTTGGAGTGTATTATTACAGCAGTTCACAATACGCCCAGCTTTGAACTGAGTGCTCGACTACTGTCATTATTAACTTGAGAAACAGCGATCACAATCGAAACGAAGAAGGAAATTGTGCGGAAATATGAGAGTGGTGTTCATGTGACCGATCTCGCTAATATGTACAGCATGTCGAAATCCACCATCTCAACAATTTTACAAAGAAAAGATTTGCATAAGGAGGCTCCTTCTAAACAATAACCACCTACCGTTTCATTCTTCTCCTCCTCCTCCTCCCTTCCTGCAGCCCAAAGATGTCAAATTAAATGGTGAGTACAGTATGGAATTGTTGTTTCTGGTAGGCTGGGCACTTTTTATAACTTTTGGTTAGTACATTAGAAAAATTATTGGTGTTTTGGCAAATTATGCACATTATACAACCTTTTTTTATTATGAAAAGGTTAAGTAAGTGTTGCTGTGGGAGGTTCGGAGCACATTATGGGTATTTCTATTATTTCTTATGGGAAAAATAGTCTTGACTTACAACCAGCCCTCGTGAACGAATTGAGTTCGTAAGTCAAGGGTCCACTGTGTGTGTGTGTGTATATATATATATTTATTTGCAGCTGGAGATCCACAAAGGGAGAAAATGAATCACGTATCAAAAGTAGTTTTTTATTCCTGAGCTTTCAACCCCTGCCAGGGGTCTTCATCAGAGGATAATGCTTAGACTTACAAGAATCAAAGGCAATATATAGTCAAAAAATTATGTGGAGGTGGCAAAGTCAGTGTGGTGTGTGGTGTGTGTGTTATTGGGTGTAAAGTCTTGTTTATTATGAATATGTTCTTCTTAAGTTTGCATATGCTGGATTTATGTCCAAGTGTCTGTTGATGGCGTTCTCATTTGATAACCAGGATTCGTTCGGCCAGCTCTCTGGCACTTTTCGTATTGGCCTTGAGTTTTACTTGTACACTGTCCCAGTTAAATGTATGTCCTGTTGATTTAGTATGCATATAGATCAATGATAGTGAGTCCTTTCTTCTGACAGCGTTGCGGTGTTCCTGTATACGTGTTGTGATTCTTTTTGAAGTTTGTCCAATGTATACCGCTGAACATGAACTGCATGGAAAGCTGTACACTGCGTTGCGTGTTTCTGCTGTCGATTTCTTGTTTTTTGCATTAAAGAGGGCCGTGCGCAAATTGTTCGTGGGTTTGTGTGCTATTCTGACGCCTGACTTGGCCAGGATGCGCGATGTGGTGATAAGGGAGTGAGTGCCAGATGGGGTGGGGGTTCTGATTCAAGTCAATTGTTTGCCGAGTTTTTTGGTGTCTTCTGTGTAGGCTTCGATTAATGTATGTTTTTGAGTATCCGTTTGAAGTGAAAAGATGGAAGAGATAGCGTCTCTCATTCATTTTTGTTTCCTTCTATATATAAAAACAAAATCCTGGGAGGGAAAGACTAGGGAGACGAGACATGATCTTCACGTGAAGATCACGGAAGACACTTAAAAGACCCGCCAGACGAAAGACATTGGCCACGGAGCATCTCGCGGGGACCTTAAACATGAGACTTTGTGCCAAGAGATTGACCCAGGACCGTCTCGCGGGAACACAGAACATGAGATTCTTGCAAGACACGCCCTACTTAGAATCAATATCAAATAAGACCATGGGCAGCAAAACACTCAGTCATGTAAAGGCTTTGAGCACACACAGATCCAGGGCTCTCAGCACATAAAGCGTATAAGGACCATATGTTATAGATGAAACATCAATGACTATGCGAAGAAGAAAGAGCAGCGTGGAGAACAGAGACCCAAAAGCGTTAGAGAGAAAAAAAATGCAAAAAAGAAAAAGAATAATCTAGGCGCAAATTCAGAAAATAAGGAAAGTAATAATCAGCCCGGAACAAGTGCAACTGAAAAAAAGCACGTCCAATCAGGCTCAGAATTAAAAGACAAAGTAGAACTTCATAAAGACGTTCAAAAACATTGGCGCTATACACATCTCTAGCAGGTTAGAGATTATGAAAGCAGTGGAATTTGAAAGGCTCAAAAAAACATTGGCGCGACACAAATACCGAGCTTGCTCCCAGCTCTTAAAACAAAAACAAGCAAAACATGCAGCTCGCCAGCAGCAAAAATGCAGCAAATGATCCGACCATTTCTCCTTGCATGCATTCTGTCACCCTAATACCCCCCATCCCCCCCAACAATGTGAGCGGCAGAGACGCGAAGGGGCAAAAGGACAGCTGTTGTACAGGCTTTTAAATGATCAACGGCAGCGCAACAGCAGCACGCGACAAGCAGAACAGGCAGCTCGCCAGCAGCAGAAAACCAGCAGATGATCCGACCGCTTCTCCTTAGTGTGCGTTCAGTCGCACCCCCTTCACAACGCAAGCAGAGTTATACGTCCTGCGAGAAAGAGATGTAACCACACCTGGGGCCAGAAATAAAGGACAAGTATTGTTTTTACAAAAGTTTTAAAGTAAAAGTGAAAATAATGCATATGTAACAATTCCCATTAAACTAACAATCTCTTTAAATTGTATATCCGTTAAACCAAACCTGGGGGTGGGCGGGCAAGGTGCAGAGCCCCGATGGATGGATAGACACACATATATACAGAATATATACTGTATTTTTGTATTGCTAGTTTGTGGCCATTTGTTGTATTTTGCTTGAGGTTATTTTTCGGTCTGCGTCTCTTGTTTTTGGCACAATGGTGCTGTGGTTAGTCCAGAATAGTTGGCAAATGTTTCCCTAACCCTCAAGAACAATTAAGACACCACTGAATTATTATAAGCCACTCAAACCTAGTGCAGTCCCTCCTTGCCAACTGAAATCAGTTCATCTTATAGAGTTTGGCAAAATCCCTGAACATTTCCATGATTTAGCCGAACACATGGCAAAGCAAACTCCGCTGAGTTTGCTCATCACTACTGTTATATATTAATTCAAGACGTTTTCACTCTCCTTTTCTTAGTGTGCCCCCACACACACACTCCAGTGTCTCAATATTAAGTACATTTTTTCTCTACTTTGTTTGCTCCCTGCTTGACAATAAACTAACTGTAAAGACACCAGTGTGGGCTTACTGCAATTATAAAGTTCGCACCGTGTGTATACAAAATGAGGGAAAACAGGCAGCAAAGGGTTCCGCAACCCATTTAAACTGGTCATTTGTTATGATGATCGATTTGATGAAGTTAAAAAAATGATATAGCTTCCTAATCAGACTGCTTATCAAAGCTATACTATAACCTTATTTTCCCTAAACAGCATAACATGATTGGAGGAGGGGTATAGCTTAAGTATTAGCTAATTATTTTCCTACTTTCTAAATAGTTTTAATTTTCAAATTATTATAGTAGCAGGCCTAAATTAACTTTAAAAATGCACTTAAGAGTCAATACAAATGTGTCAGCAATCTGGAGGTTCTCATAGTTTCTTAACTGTTTCCCAAGACAACTCATAACTAACTGGCTGGCTGACACCTTCAAGTTAGTAGGCTAAGTCCCAAATGAATTTTCCTTTTCTGATACTGGTTAATAACTTAACAAACCGTTGCCGAGGCCTAAAATGAGTTGAGGAAGCCTACTCAAAGATGTCCATCATGACAGTCCTACCACAATACATTCATATTATAGCTCCTCAAACACACACCAAAGAAAAAATGAAACCTACATGGTAGAAAAATACCACAGAAATATAGACTGGTAACAGACACATGGAAGCATGGGGTGTCTACTAACTTCAAATACAAGAACAAACCATCAGGTAGGAAATTACAGATAAAATATCACAACATTATACACAGCAAGAAAGCACAGTAAAAGAAAGGCATCGCCTATTCTTGATGAGCAATGAACTCAGCAGACCTGGCATACAAGACTTGTTACTCCTCTATATCATTCTCAATCATCCCAGAGAGCATCCAAGCACAAAATTCTGTTATTAGCACTAATCTACCAAATGACAAAACTGAGTTATAACGAGGAAACCCAAGAACATAATCAATTTTTACAAGTGTATGAACACATCACAATTAGTCTAAAAAACTGATTAAAAAAATTGTCCAAGACAGTGGAAGGAGAGGGGAATGAAAGCTGGACATATCGATCATTAGGCCAAACAGCACTGCATGAATTATAGACATCATAAACAAAAAAACGTTTTTTTACGTCCTGTATCTAACTCTCATCAATCCGCCCCTTTACTTCATTTTTCAGCACTGTGTATTCAAGATTTCTGACACTGGGCATAGTCGATATTCCCTTGGCATTCATTAGCCACATACAGTAAATGCAATGGTAATCCCAGAAAAGGCATTCAACGGACATTTATATTTCCATTAATGGATGCATTATTAACTGATCACCAATGTAAGTGGCTTGTCTATCCTGCACATCAACTTTAAACGATAGAGGAATCCATTAACTGCACTCTGCATGCAGGCAAAACCGTGTGCTGGGGGAAGATAACTGCGTTTAAAAGTACAAAAAAAAAAAAGAAGTCTAAGGGGGATAAGAATTAACAGCCTGGGTTTAAATCTCCGGCCCAGTCATTTACTGTGAGTACAGCATTGTCTTCTCATATCTCAATGATATGCATGTTTAGCCTCTGTCACACTACATAATATTTTTAGGGTTTTAATGTGTTAAATTTGATTTATATTATTTTATCCCGGGGCAGTCGCCAGTCACATATTTTAAAAATGTTTGATTTTGTCTTAAGTCACAGGGGCAGGCTTGTGTGAGTACAAGAGCTAACTATTGCTGGGAGGTATACTGGTTCATACTGTAAACCGTTTTTTTATTTTTGTTAAGATATGGATTTTTCTTATACCGCAACAGCAGTTTAAATAGCCTAAACAACGTTCGGTACGAGGAGCAGCAGGAAACTGTTTAAGTGAGGACCTTTTTCACTGTTATACCGCTAAACACGCATGCAATGGAGTACATGCGTTAATGGAGGTATTGAGCGGTGAAAATGGACAGAGCACATTCCGAACTGAAGCTGTAGCAGATAATTAAGTTGAACATGATGACACAGAAGAGCTTTTGCCAAAAAAAGGAGCCGTGTCTGTTGTCTTGAAATACTTTGGTTTTAAAAGATCGGATGTGGACAACACAACTATTTACTGCAAATGCTGTCGAGCTAAAGATGTCGCTGGAGGTGGCAACACGAGCAATTTGCTGCATTACCTTAGCCGCAAACATGCTTTGGAGTACCATGAATGTATGGAACTAAGGCCGGAGTTATACTTCGCGCGACGCAAACGCATGCTGCAGAGCACGCTCCTGCTATGCAAGCGTTGTAGTGTTTATACTTGCGCGCGTACTTTACGTAAATCTGGAGGAATCCACCAGGTTGTAGTGCGAGATATTATCACAGTGAGAACATGTTCGGCTTCTCTGTGTTGTGAATTGCCTAAAACACCTATTAAATTCCGATAACACCTTACCGCAAGATCTCTGAAAAGCATGTTTATTGATTAAATCCATAAATCCAGGGAAGTGTCCATTCCAGCAAGCATTGGGCACAACTGAGAAACAATCCCTGGACAAGGTCTCCGCTCATCGCAAGGTGAATACAAGCACTCGCATACACTAGCATCATTTTAGCGGCACCAAATCCCCAAATCTGCATATCTTTGGAAGGAAACTGGAGCACAGTGTGGAATACAAGCAGGATATACCAGCAACATAACTCCCTGCGAGACAGCAGTGCTATCGCTCCGCCGCCGTGTCACCCCCATGTGTGTAATTATTCCCCCCATGTGTGTAATTATTAACAGTATTCATTATTTAAACAAAATTATATGTAAAATGTAACATACACACTTTAATGCATTTAATCATGAAAGTGATATCAAGTACAAATCTAAAGATTCTAAATGTGCAGAGAGTACATTTAATTTGTTCTGTGTGGTGATACATTGCTGCTTGCCGCAGCTGTCAGGTCCAAGAAGCTCACAGCAATTAAAAACTGGGATGACGTTTACAACCGTCTGCTTCAATGATAAAGTAAACTACGAGGTTAAAGTGGGCAATTTGAGATTAAAGCCGAAATTTCCACTTTAATCACAAAATACACGTTTTCACCGTGTCCTTTATTTTTTTCTCAGTGGCTCAAATACAGCGATATACATTATGTTGCTGTTGTTAAATTGCAAAAAAAAAAAAAAAAACACGGCACAAAGATGTTATGTGAGACTTTTAAAATGCATCGTGTCATTACAATCGGGAATATGCGACGCTTGAATATAAAATCACCACGAATGCATCTGTATGTCAGCATTTTGCTTCACCACATCGAACCATTCACCAAACAGCAAAGCACGCACATCGATCCCCGTAGGATCTGCATAGAGGCTTTCTGTCACATGTCGATAGTAAACAGAGACTCTGACGTCACATTCCGACTTTTAGCACACTGTGCCCCCCGACTTTTTGCTGGTACTGCAACTCGCGCACGCATCGCGTTAATTTCTGAGGACCTGCTCAGAGGACGCATGGCAGCCATGATGCGGGCGTGCACGCGTTCTGAGCGTGAAGTATAAATGAGCCCTGATTGGCACCCTCCACGTCCTCAGGTAAAACTGAAAAAGCTGGAGGACACTCGAGTCAAACGTCGCTTGTAGATGCGTTTGCTAGAGGTACTGCCTACGACAAGAAAAGTAAGCGGTGGATCGAGATAACCAACGCCATTACAATCCAGATAGCTAACGTGTCAGTGGACAGAGATTGTTAACATGAACAGAAAATGTATAGTTGGTTTACAAAAAATTTTTACTATTTATTCCTTTTCTAAGACATGTTCAGTGCAATGCAACTTTTGAGAAGCACCTCTGGATATTTTACTAAGTCTAAACACCTCTTTGGACGGTTGAAAATATGTTGTCAAAATTATAGGTTAAGTTGTTTGCAAAATTTGTTCAATAAAAAGGTTCTATATTTTGACAGAACTTGTCATGCTGTCATGTAATGAGATTCCTTCTCTTCATTAGTGCCACCCCCTTGAAAACTATCACTTTATGGGGCCATGCAAACCTGTATTAATACTTGTGTGCACATTAAAATGTTTTTTTTGTACAATTCTCATGACAGTGGAATAGGTTAATCTTAGCATAGTCTACTGCAGCAATTGCAGTGGAAAATGTGGTTAACATCCACTCATGCATGGGAAAAAAAGATACCGTTGAATACCATGAAACCGGTATAATTTTGAAAAATACCATGATATAGAATTTTGGTCATACCACCCAGCACAAGAGCTAACAACCAATGACTGCTCACCTAGAAGTGGAATGCATACATATAGACCAAGGTGAGAAGGAAAACAAGTGTTTTGGACTGTGAGAACGGAACTGAGGTTCGTCTGTCTGATGTCTCGTATCTGTCATACCACAAAAGAACTGAAAAACAAAAACAAAATGGCAGAGATTGCAGCTGAACTAGACATTCCTGAAAAGCCTTTGTACAGACACCAATGTTGTCAAGTAGCACAATAATTCGCTGTCGGAATGCAGTGAGCTACTGATACTTTGCAAATGTGAAACTGTTCTGAAATGTTTAAACAGAACTGTGTAACTTGCCATACTCTGCAATTCTTAGAAAAGTAATCAGATACCCTCAAGGTGACAGTTCTAGAAACTGTAGTTGATAAATCTGAATTCCATCAAGTTGTGTAATGTGGTTCCATTTTTAGGTAAATGGGGTTTGTGGTACCCCATGCAGGTTTGATGCTACCAGGATCAGTCTGACCTCCCCAGTGAAGCTGAGCTGGAGTAAGTGGTTTGAGAATGTTAAATTATGAATTACAATGAACTCCAGTGTCATCAGAATATTTCGTAAAGATTAAAATATCTCATTTAAATAATAACCATTTAAGAATCCAACATATTTTAGAATTAGATAGTTGTAACTGTAAGTCATTTTATACAGAGGTAGATTTTAGTTATTGTTAATCACCAATGGAATCCACTTTCAAAATTTTAAATGACAGAAACCAGCTTCACGTAATCGCTTTTGAAGTGAGTTTCCTCTGCACCCACCACTAAAATCAAGTACTAAACTCATCCATATTTAATTATTATCAAGAATATACACATAAACACATTACACACAGACTTCAGCCCCACAACCAGGAAGTGGAGAAGTGACTCACTTAAAGTGAGATCAAAAAATGAGATACAGTGGGTACGGAAAGTATTCAGACCCCCTTCAATTTTTCACTCTTTGTTATATTGCAGCCATTTGCTAAAATCATTGATTATACTGATTGGACTTGATTAGGAAAGCCACACACCTGTCTATATGATACCTTACAGCTCACAATGCATGTCAGAGCAAATGAGAATCATGAGGTCAAAGGAACTGCCTGAAGAGCTCAGAGACAGAATTGTGGCAAGGCACAGATCTGACCAAGGTTACAAAAAAATTTCTGCTGCACTTAAGGTTCCCAAGAGCACAGTGGCCTCCATAATCCTTAAATGGAAGACGTTTGGGACGTATATAGATAAGGTGTGTGGCTTTCCTAATCCAAGTCCAATCAGTATAATCAAACACAGCTGGACTCAAATGAAGGTGATCTCAAGGATGATCAGAAGAAATGGAAAGCACCTGAGTTAAATATATGAGTGTCACAGCAAAGGGTCTGAATACTTAGGACCATGTGATATTTCAGTTTTTCTTTTTTAATAAATCTGCAACAATTTCAAAAATTCTTTTTTTTTGTCTGTCAATATGGGGTGCTGTGTGTACATTAATGAGGAAAAAATTAATTTAAATGATTTTAGCAAATGGCTGCAATATAACAAAGAGTGAAAAATTGAAGGGGGTCTGAATACTTTCCGTACCCACTGTAGCTAAGCATTCAGACCCCTTTACTTTTTACACATTTTCTTGTATTGCAGCCTTATGCTAAAATTAGTTCGATTCATTTTCCCCTTATTAAGCAACACTCAATACCCCCAAAATGACACAGCAAGAGACATTTTTGCAAATTTATTGAAGGTATAAAACTGAAATATCACACTGACAGAAGTATTCTGACCCTTGGCTATGACACTTCACGAGAGGTTCATGTGCATCCCATTCTGTTGACCATCACGGAGATGCAATCGACCCCTCGTTTACAGTCTACACATGTTGAATTCAATTGATTGGACTGATTAGGAAAGGCACACACCTGTCTATTGATTAGAAGGAGCCACAGGTAAGCAAAAAGAAATTGAGGCACATATCGGGGAAAGGCAACAAAAAATGGCTGCAGAATTGAAGGTCCCCAAGAGCAAAATAGTCTCCATAATTCTGAAATGGAAGTAGCTGGAAACAACTCCAATTCTTCCAAGAGATGGCCACCTAGGCAAACTGAGCAATCAGGTAAGAAGGCCCTTGGTAACCAAGAACCCCAATGGTCAATCTGGCTAAGATTCAGAAGACCATTGTAGAGATCGGAGAAACGCAGGACAGCCTTCACTGCAACACTCCAATGATCTAGGTTTGACAGAACAGTTGGCAAGATGGAATCATAACCTCAGTAAAAAAACAAATGAAAGCCTGCTTGGAGTTTGGAAAAACATGCACCTAAAGGAACCTCAGCCTGTAAAAAAACAAGATTCTCAGTTTGGGCAAAAAAAAAAAAAAGAGGAAACTGTTTGGCGTCATTTCTAAGCATCATGGCTGCAGTAAACCTGGCATGGTGAAGCATGGTGGTGACAGCATCATGCTGTAGGGGTTTTATTCATCAGCAAGGAATGGGAGCCAATCAGATTTAAAGTTAAACGGAGAAAAAGTTCATTGATATCCTTAATGAAAACCTGCCCCAGAGCACTCTGGACCTCAGACTGGGCTGAAGAGTCACCTTCCAACAGGACAATGACTCTAAGCACAAAGCAAAGAAAACACAACTCTAGGAATGTTCCTGGGTGACCCAGCAAGAGTCCCAACTTGAACCTAAGTAAACATCTCTGGAGACCTGGAAATAGCTGACCAAAAACAGCCTGCAATGACCCTGACAGAGCTTAAGAGGATCCGGAGGGAAGAGAGGTCGAAAATCCCCAAATGCAGGTATGCGAAGGCCTGTCACGAGCCAAAAACTCTCCAAGCTAACATTTTTGTCAAAGGTATTTTCTCTACGTACTGAATAAAGTATCTAAATGGTTGTGTCAATGGGATACTTCATTTCTTTTTTTAAATACATTTGCATCAATTTCTAAACCGTTTTCACTTTGTCATTTTGGGATATACTGTACACTGTTGCTTGATAAGGAAAAATACACATTTAAATTATTTTAGCATAAGGCTTCAAACATAATAAAATGTGAACAAAGGGGTATGAATAGTTCCAGAATGCACTGTATGTCTGCACACACATGCACATACAGTAAGAATTTGAAGAGTGAAGCCAAACTTGAGATTTTCAAAGCAATAGTGATCTGAAGAAAAAGGTTTAAGAGGAAGCACATGTATTACTTTTTATTCCTATGCATGAATGCTTTAACATTTGAGCACAATCCCACTTTTTCTGTTCTATCGTCTATCACTTTTGAGACAACTGGCTGCCAGGTGTTTCCTGTACAAGCCTAAAACTAAAAGGTTGTGAATATGGAAATGTTATATTTAGCCTTTGTTTTTCCCTTTGTTGTATGCAGGTCAAAAGCAAAATGAAGACTAAAGAACTGTGCATAAAACTAACATAAAATTCATAAAGATAAAAAATTAGAAGACTAAAGAACTGTGCATAAAACTAACATAAAATTCATAAAGATAAAAAAAATAGAAGACTAAAGAACTGTACATAAAACTAACATAAAATTCATAAAGATACATATCACAACAGCATATTAAGCTGTGTATGTATAAATGAAGCATTTCAAAATAGAAGACTAAAGAACTGTACATAAAATTCATAAAGATAAAAAAATAACTTAGCCATAAAAATAAGACTGATATTGACATCTCTCTATTATAAAAAAAAAATCTTGCGACGATTGAGAGATAAGACATGATCTTTGGAAGAGAGACAGAGAGAGACACTTTCAACGTTCGAAGCGCCACATGAGATGCAGATCAAACGGCGCGGCTAGTTTATAAAAAGAACAAGTTGGACTTTGCTGAAAACAAAGTAAGTCAGTAATGGCCATTGAGAGAAAAAAAATGGAAACTAGAAAAGAATAGTTCAGAGCAACGTGAAGCTTAAACTATCACAGTACAAGAGTGAAGGAATTAGGGTCCTCTTCAAAAAGGCAAATCTACCATCACTGCCAACCAACGAAAGTAGCAATATAATTGATAAAAAAAAAATTTAAATGGGTATAACTTAAATTCTTTTATGTTTGAGCAGTTTAGCCTTCAATTGGTGAATAACTCCAGCAACAAATCATGGGTCACCATATCCGAAAGCCCAGATAAAAATTTCCTAAAAAAGGCACAAGCAACTAATGATCGCCAACAAAGTGCTACTGACAGATGGGACAAAGTTAAACCTTTTCAAAAGAAGACAGCAACATGAAATGGTGGAGAAAGGAATGAACTGCTGATATTCCAGAGGTTCTCAGATACAGTTTGTCCATGAGGACTCCTGTGGCTGCAGGTATTCACTCTAATCAGTTTTACAATTGGCGGGTCATTCTTAGTTTCGCTGGTACCATTGTTTAGTTAAGTTGATGTCGCATTACATGACTTCTATAGACAGAGGAGCAGTTGCTGATCTCGTTGCACGACTGAAAATTTCAAGGTAGGTCAAATTAGACCTAACCAACTCCATGATGATTTTCCAGCACAGATTCACATTTCTGAAGAATCATACATCATGTATCAATCGAATTGAAGTATCAATCCAAGTATCGCCCCCTTTCTCTGACAGCCAATATTGTGCTGCCTGACATAGCCGGGGACCTGCAAAGCCTTGAAATGAAAAGCAAGTTCAGGACATTTATTTTGTTGTTCCTATTATGTAACAGTACATAAAACACACAACATCAGAGAGATGAGCCAATCTTCTATTTGTAAAGTCTTAAAACTCCATACTCCTTATTCCTTGTAACCAAATTATATGCCGTGTACTTCCGGGTGTGCAATCCTGTGCACACAGCTCACACCTATGACTTAAAAGTTTGAAAAGCTGACTTACATACTGGTTAAACTGGTCAAGTCATAATACACAACTGCATTTATGGGAACGTGCCATGAATGCTTCTAATATCAATCAATCAATCAATCATTTATTTATATAGCACATTTTCATACAAAAAAATGTAGCTCAAAGTGCTTTACAAAATGAATAGAAAAATAAAAGACACAATAAAAAATAAACATAAGTCAACATTATGATACGATTAAGTAAAGGAAGTCTGTGACATAAAATTGCTGGAAAAGTCATGTAATTTGACAGGCCCTTTTTTCTGCTCTTACCTCTATACTCAGAAAGGCACAGTGGTATGAGATTTATATAAAATATATAATTCCTGATTTATACTTCCTGCCATTGCATTAATACCTGCACTGTTTTGTCATGTTGTTGCCACAAGCGGCTGGGGACCAGACCTAGCCGGGACGCCTGGAAGGAACAGGAGGTGGCGTGTACGTCCTCCGAGCCACGAGGGGGCAACCACCCTGGATTGGGAGAGGACCACGGGAGAGGAGCAAGGAGGCTCAAGCCCATTGGGGCCTGTGGCCGCCGCCAGGGGGTGCCCCAAGTCTCAGAGGGCCCAGGAACTACTTCCGCCACACCCAGGAACATGGAGGATGATCCTTCCAGGGATGCCCGGAATTCTTCCGAGTGCTCCCCTGATACTTCCGCCACACCAGGAAGTGTCGTCAGACAGAGCACCTGGAGCACATCCGGGTGAGAATACAAGGGGCCGCCTCCCTACAGTCTGGGAGCTAGAGTCGGGAGTTGGAGCAGGACGAAGCTCCTGTGGAGAGAGGAAAGGCGGCCTAAGGACAGTGAGAGAGAAGTCCGGAGTAGGGGTGATTGGTGCTGGGAGCACAGTGTGCTGTGCGGGACTGTGTTTATTTGTAGAAATAAACGTGTGTACTTTTGTAAAGAGGTAGTCTCAGTCTGATGGTGTCCGGGCATGTCTCACAATGGCAACCGAACAGGAACCTTCCGCCTGTTCCAAGGTGGGGACCCCTATTTATAAATATTTTGTGAGCGGCCCGGCACCTCAGACTACCACCCACATGCGCCGCATGGAAGCAGCCCGCACACGCACCGCGGACGGTCCACGAATCACCCAGTGCCCGTCGGCGGTTAACCAAAGCACCATCTCCCACCTGATGGGGGAGTGGAACACCTGGCGAGGCAGGAGAACTGCGGATTCCCCAGCGTTCGCCGTCACCATGAAGATCAAGGCAGGCACATCGACCGAAGCAGCCGACAGGAGGCAAGGAGGTTAGATGTCCGTGAACTTGTTTTAAATGTTGTCTCACTGCCTTGTCTTGTGAGACGTCAAATTGTCTTCTGAGAAGATCACGTCTCGTCTCCCTAAGTCCCCCTCCCAAAGATTTTTTTTATATTAGAGAGAAATACGGGTGTTTGGAACACTGAGAGCAGGTGACTGGATAACTGGCGGTGGATCATATGACACAAGTAACTTGAGATTTTAATGGATGTTTTGATATATTTACTGTTATTCAGCACTGATATCTGTTGCTTCAGAAATGTTATCTCCATTTTCCATAAAAATGTGAGACTAATTTTATTTTCCAGCAATAACTACAAAACTGCAGGGAAAGTATAAGAAAAAAATTGTTAAATTTTGAGTGGGTATTAGACTAATACCAAATGGGTGGCTCATAGACCAGATAGATAGATATATACATACTTTATTAATCCCAAGGGGAAATTCACATACTCCAGTAGTAGCATACTGATAAAAAACAATATTAAATTAAAGAGTAATAAAAATGCATGTAAAAACAGACAATAACTTTGAATAATGTTAGCATTTATTTAATTATTTAATGTTAGCACTCTGACTGTGTCAATGGGGTTGTCAAAATACACCACTGCCGATCAGGACAACATGCTACAACTGCTTCGGACTTGCTTACATTAGGTAAATGAAGCCTTTGATTGAAAATTGCTGGAAAAGTAGCAGAAAAATACTAGAACAGTGGTAGAAACATGTAGTGTTACTGGCCGTATCGATGTCCTATTTGCAATAAAGCTGCAAATTAAATTTCACTTGTTGAAAAGAAGAATGAAAGCAGACAGCAACCCAAAACAACAGCAACAGAAAATGCCTGCAGTAAAGGATAGCAAAAGAAAAAAAAATAAGTAGCAGTAAACGGAGTGCTTATGTGAAAAAAAGTTCACGGCTTAAGGCAATCATTGCAAGGATAAGCAATCTAAATACTGTTTTGCGCTACATAAAGTAATTTGTCTTTGTGGTTATGCTTACCTAAGCTGAGAGAATTAAACACAAAAAGAGGAATTTCTTTAAATTGTCAATTCATATACAGCGCCCTCCACAATTATTGGCACCCCTGATCTCATGTAAAAAATGTATTTCTTAACGTGGGATTTTTTTCCCAAAGAATAAATGTACTTCAATTAAAGGTTGGATTTTTCTCTTATTTGTGTTGTGAGCCTATATTTTTTTGTAGAAAAAAAAGAATTTATTAGAAGCCTAAGAACACATCTTAACCATGGGTGCCAATAATTGTGGAGGGCGCTGTATTTTTGTTTTTTTTTGTTTTGTTTTAATTCTTTATTTCACCTTATACAACTTCTTGAATTAGGAATTAGTTAGTTTTCGCATACCCCTTGGGGTCAGAGCGCAGGGTCAGCCATTGCACAAAGCCCATGGAGCAATTGAAGGTTAAGGGCCTAGCTCAAGGGCCCAGCAGAGTTTTGGCAGTGACGGGGATTCGAACCGGCAACCTTTGGGAAACCAGCGCAGATCCTTAGCCTCAGAGCCACCACTATTTGCAGATATACTCTGACATAAAAAGTGACATTCTGTGCTTTTGCCTCTTGGACATCTGTGTTAATTCAAATCCAATATGTTTTGGTATACTGTCTATAGAAAAACATCGATTTCCCTGTCTAAATAATTACGGACGGCTCCATAAGAATAGCCATGCAGTCCAACCCATCCCTCTGTTTTCTTAACCCACTCGTGCAGGGGCTGGGTTGTAAAGCAGCTGGAGCCCTTGGGCACAAGTTGGTAACAACAAGTCCATCGAAGGGTAAACATAGACACTGACTTAAGGCTAATATAGCAATTACACTTCACCTAAACTTCATCTCCATGGACTGTGGGAAGAAGAAGGAGAAACACGCTGACATGGAAAGAACATGCAAACTCCATGCAGGGAACATCCAGGATGCTAATTCCAGTCTCCTTATTGTGAGATGAAATGCGCTATCACTGTGCTGCACTGCAGTCCAATCATAAATATGGATATGAATTCACAGCTGGCAAACAACCCAGCAGTTATCTACTATAAAGCCATAAAATAAATAAATAAATCACCATACAGAGTTAAAGTTACACAGTACTTTTCAAAGAGATCAGGTATTCTCATTATATAATTACACTTTTAAGAATACTGAATAACCAAAAACAATAATGAAAAAAATCGGGAGTGGTCTCCCCCAAACTTTGTCGTATACTCAGTGCCATCTTAACAGCATCATAGGCCCCCGAACAAAGTAGTGCACTGGGCCCATTGTTTCAACAGCAAAACAGAAACATATATAGGAATCAGAAACATCGTGAGCCCCTGTGCTCCTGGGGACCCCGGCCTGTGCCCATTGTGCCCATACATTAAGACAGCCCTGCGTGCGTATACCTAGATATGGGGATGGATATTTGAGGAGTAAACCGCAAGACAATGATTATATTTTTATATTATGTACATTAAAGAACCATCAACAACAAATCAAATTAAATTAATAATATATTGAACAATTACTATCAAAGTGAACTTGAACAAATCAGACTCTGCAGCTACATGAATAAAAGGTAAAGTACCACTTCCAGTTAGCGGAAATAGCCAAAGTGGTTAGAATTCTACGTTTTGTACCTAATACTTGCATGCAAAATTTGGGTGACCCAAGTGAAAACGGACTCATACATACATACATAATTCCAAAAATGGTATTTTCTTAGTCAGGGAGGTCTAAAACGTCGACATGCATCAAAATCTCGAGGTCAAATTTTTGAACGATTACAATACTTTGTATACGAGAACGTAAAAAACAGAAAACGCTCAAAAATACATCACCTGCCGAATAGCTATAAATACGCTTTATGTGGTAACGGTTATGGTGAAGAGAAGAGGGGGGAGCATTAATGCGGTTCAGATTCTGAGGAAAGGTAAACCCTAACAGTTTTTTGTATAATGGACACATATGTAAGAAATCAGTTGTCATCAGAACCACTCCTCAGAAATGTGGATGTAGGCAATTATACCAAAGGCTGGTTACGTGCCCTATTTAGGATATCAACATAACCTTATCTAACAAATTATGCTTTTCTTCTATTTCTACAAGTGTACTGTTTGTTTATACTGTAGATGTATTTATATTGACTGCTGTGCAAAAATAAATTGTTCTTGGAACAATAAAATGCTTACTCTATTATGAACATACATAACAATAAGTACTGGTGTATACCATCCTTAAGTTAATGCCATAGCCATTCTATGGAATTTAATTCAGAACTTCACCACTTAAGTAGTTTTTCCCCCAAATGGTTTTAAAATGTGTCAAGCTTTAAATTCTGAGTCACTGTTTTATTCAAATATAAACTGCTGTCTCAGATCTTTGGCAGACTCCTTATGGTTTTGCTCCTAAACCTCTTTATATTACTCTTTGTTTTAATAAACCTACAAGTTCACGACAATAAAAAGCAACCCCACAACATATTGTTACACAATGGGGTAATGAGCCATGTTCCTCTTTCACTATAAATACTGTAGAGCTCTTGGCATTAAGTCACAATAACTCAGTTTTAATCTCATCCGACCACAAAATTCAACTTTCTTCCAATGAGGGTGGAGTATCGGAGTTTCTCCCATCTCTGGTATGACACTCTGCAAATCTGTATGAATTTGTTTTGACCTCTTGACCGCTTATCTTCCTTGGCTGCTGACATTTGGTAAATGACTTGCACTTTTGCAGAATCTAAGCAGTTTCCTGATCAGTGATTTAGCCAAGCACCTTGGGCTTTCAATCTCTCTTTATATCTTTCACTTTACTTGAGGCGCTAAATAATTCTGTTCCTTAGTTCTTTCAGAAGATTTTGCCCCCCCCCCCCCCCCTATACAGTGGGGAAAATAAGTTATTCCTGATCTCAACTCGTTATGTGTATAAAGCACTCCTTTCCACAGAACCAATTTCTTCCATTCCAACCTCTCCACCACCATGGACAACACCAAAAAACTGTAAAAGGATGTCAGGGACCTGCACAAGGCTGGAATGGGCTACAAGATGGTGAAAAGGTGACAACTGTTGTTGCGATTATTTGGAAATGGAAGAAATATAAAATGAGCATGTCAGGGAGGCAAGTATCAGCGCTGTTGGCCTGTGGTGAGATTTTATAATCCGTTAAGGCCCGGATAACCTGCCACATGCATCTAGGATCTTTCGAGTCACAGAACTTGTTTTTTTTTTTATCTTCTGTGCATATTGACTTTTACCTTTCCTGATGAACTTGGAAAGTTCAGCCCATGCTGATCTGATTGGCACACAGATTACAAACAAACAATCAATCAATCAATTACAGATACTCCTGATCTCAGCTCATTATGTGCATAAAGCACTGCTATCCACAGAATCAGTTTCTTCCATTCCAACCTCTCCACCACCATGAGTAAGACCAAAGAGCTGTCAAAGCATGTCAGGGACAAGACCTGCACAAGGCTGGAATGGGCTACAAGACCATCAGCAAGAAGCTTGGTGAGATGGTGACAACTGTTGGTGCGATTATTTGGATAAGATGGACCTGTACCTGTGCCTTCTATAGCAGGGAGAGCTTTGCGGGTGCTGCAAGATTTCAGTCCATTACGGCGCAGTGTGTTACCCATGGTGTTCTTGGTGACTGAGGTGGTCCCAACTGCCTTCAGATCAATAACAAGCTCCTCCCATGTAGTTTTGGGCTGATCCCTCACTTTTCTCATGATCATCATCACCCCATGAGGCAAGATTTTGCATGGAATTCCAGACAGCGGGCAATTGATGGCCATTTTATATTTCTTCCATTTCTGAATAATCACACCAACAGTTGTAACCTTCTCACCATCTTGTAGCCCATTCCAGCCTTGTGCAGGTCCCTGACGTCCTTTGACAGGTCTTTGGTTTTGCCCATGGTGGTGGAGAGGTTGGAATGGAAGAAATTGGTTCTGTGGACGGGAGTGCTTTATACACATAAGTTGAGATCAGGAGTATCTGTAATTGATCGATCAATTGATTGACTGTAATCTGTGAGAATGAGAATTCTGGCTGGGTTCTAGGGGATCAAATCCTTATTTCTCTCAACGACATGCAAATCAATTTATAACTTTTATGTAATGTGTTTTTTTTCTGGATTTTTGGTTGATGTTCTGTCTCTCTCCATTAAAATGAAACTACCATAAAATTACAGACTGTTCATTTCTTTTTAAGTGAGTCAGCAGGTGATCAAATACTTATTTTCCCCCACTGTACAATCATAAAAATGTAAGTACACTACATGAAACATTTGATCTTTTTTAAAATATGTCGACATTCCAAGATTTGATTGTCGTTTAAACAGTACCTATACATAAAAATCATTGAAATTTAACAAACATCAGGCCAGATTTACTTTTTGTTGGTTCACTGTATAATTTAAATAAATATAAATGCAAATTTTGCATTTGGAAAAAGTAGGTCCACCCTTTCATTTATCTCTGCCACAAAAGCCTAAAATTAGAATCAGGTGCAAATGACCAGATCATCATTAGAGAGGATCTCATCTGAGCCTGTCTTGTTTAAAGCTTAGACATTTAGTTTGTTGTTGAAGCATGTGTTGTCTTCAAAAGAGCTCTAAGAGGCCCGGTGAAAGGAGACTACTGATGCTTTGGAGTCTGGAATGACATTTAAAATGATCTCAACACAGTTAGAAACCAACCTCTCCACTATACAGAAGATCATCAACAAGTAAAGAAGATTTAAATAAAACTGCCAACTTGTGCAGGCCAGGCCATCCCAGTAAGTTCAGGCTGAGAGTAGAACATAAGAAGCTGAATGAACTCTCTAAGAAGCTTGAAATGTCCTCACATGACCGCCAGGTAGCTCTTGCCATTGTTGACGTCAAAGTGTATGAGTCCACCATTAGAAAGAGGCTGTGCAAATAAGATCTACATGGGAGGGGTGCCAGGACAAAACCAGAATGTATGTCAGGACAAAATTAAAAAGTGTCCCCATGACTTCTGGAACAATGCACTCTAGACAGACGAGGCAAAGACAGAGTTACCTGGTCACAGTACAAGAAGACAACTTTAGCAGAACCAAAGCTAGCATTTCACCACAAGAACCTGATATCAGCTCTAACGCATAGTGGTGTAAATGTTTTGGTTTGGGTCTACTCTCTGCATCACAGCCTGGGCAGCTCATCATTATAGGAACCACAGAGATGCTTGAGAATAAGCTGAGACCACATGTCAGAAAATTGAAGGTCAACAAAACATGGACCTTGCAACATGACAATGACCCTAAGGTTGGGAGCATGTGCTGATAATGTTTTGCCACACCCACCACACAAAACACCACCTCGATTGGGACCCCAGTGCAGCAGGTGACACCTCAGCACCACACTGGAACAGTGTGACATTTTTTATGGTGGCTGGAGTGGCAATCCTGCCACCAACCCCCATGTTTTCCCTGTAAATTGGAGTGTCACATGCTGATTAACGTCATACCCACGACAAAGTAATTGCAAGTACCAGTAACTCCAACAAAGAATGACCAAAAAAAAAAAAAGGCCCATTCTGGAATGACCAGATCAAATACCATATCTGAGTCCAATCAAGATGCTGTGACACAAGCTGTGTACTCCATATTAGACTAGTCACATGATTAGTATGAGATGTTACTATAGTCACTTACAATAGCATGAATATTTACAAAACACAGTGTCACATGAACAGGTTAACATACTTAAGAAGGGAAATGCACGGCACATGTAAGTCAGTATGTGTGGCCGTCAGGTCATATAGTATACCGAAGTCTATAATAATTGTCGGAAAACGCAATTTGTTGCATAAACGTTATTGACAGCAAAAATATTCCCCTATGTGTAACCCACAAGTACCTGTACGTTTAACACGGGTTTCGATGTAACTCTGGAAAATGTTGTGTAAAACTGGCCATCGATAAAAACGGGACTTGTCAAATAAACTCCCGACATTATTAAACATTTGTCCTTGTGACCTGGTAATTGTAATAGAATTTGCTAAACGAACGGGGAATTGCCTAAGCTGTAATACAAAGTGAATATCTTGTTTTGAGTTGTCAGTGTTATAGAATCCCTGTAGTTTTTCCATCATATTTCTTGTTGTCTGGCAGTTTGCCACTGCTCTTCAGAAAGGTTGTGTGCATAATTTGTTTTTTTGTTCACTGTCGAGGTGCAAGACTTGCTGCCACTGATCTTCCGATAATGTCACTCTGTGGTTTGTGATACGTTGTCTTTGTTGTTCTAAGGCATCTTGCTCGAGGTGCGGAAATCCAACGCCCGACTCGTACAACACGGGTAAAATTGACTGTCGGACAAGCGTGTTTTTCTGGTTTCAGTTGTCCGCGGACAAATGCAATTTTCTGGAGAAAAAATAATTATATTTGCTGTGCAGGGCACATTTTTACCACTACTTTCAAATTTTAAATATTTGGGTACGTACTTTGTGCGGAAACAGTCTATTTAGGCATGTTCTTCATGTCTCATATTGGTCTTCAATACTGTTTACAAAATAACGGCTGATTTTTCAAAGAGGAAGCACTCTTACGGTCTTATATAAGTATTTTACACTACTATTTACACGCTTGGAGATGCGGTCATTTTTTTTCATGCCGACATTACGATGTAATCTGACAATTTTTCATTATAATCGATAACTTTTATATATTATTGATAAAATTCATTGTTTCTACATAAAAATGCGGTCATTTTACTTACAATGCAAATGTTTTCACCACATAACAAAGCTTGTTAGGCAGTTAATCTTTCCTGAAATTTGCGATTTCACGTAGGTTGTGATATATTGAGGGGTTAAGAAATTTATTGCGTGACAACATAAATTTTGATGAGCTGTCTATAGATTGTTTTTGATTAGAGAATTTTTCATATAAAACAAGTAGGTTTCCTGCTGTCAGTTTATTAAAAATAAAGAATAAAACATTCTGTTTCCAAATGTTATGAAATATCTATAAAAATCTTCACTTAGACGCGATTATTTTTTCCTGACAACATCGGTAATATTTACTTTTTTGGAAATGTACCATCTTGCAGAATTTTGAATACATCATTAGGAATTACCTGCGTAACCCATAATGCACTATGGTAAGCACGTTTTCTCACTATATGCGTGTTGCTGAAACTGAAGCAAGTAGCATTGCGGATGAGAAATGAATCGTTTCTTGATTAAAACTGGCACAACAGGCCCTGAAAAACCTGACAATGAGGGCAAGAAAAGAAAAACAAAAGCTGAAAGGGACCGTGAGTATGATAAAAAACGAAAACGGTCTTTTCAATCGCAATGGCTCAAAGAGTTTCCGTGGGTAAAGGCAGACGACACGGACTCCTTTTTTTGCCAAATTTGTCGTCAGTATCAGTACCAGGAACCATGCAGTTCAGCTCAAGAAATGAACAGCATTCAGCCCATGCTGTCTGAGATGGTAAAGATTCTTGGGGGAGAAGATTATGCAAGACTAGACAAAAGCTGAAGAACATGGCAGAAAATGAATCAGGACAGTGTTCTGTTATGTAACTGTAATATGTAAAACAGACCTAGTGTAGCTATAATGAAGGCATTGTTTATTACTGAGTTAAAATGATAACGGAATCTTTTATATAATGTTCTAGAGCAAGGTGGCAAAATACAACTCCCTGAAAGAACTTTTTTTAGTTTTAAAATGGAAGGCAGTTCTGGCATCAATAAAAGAGATCAGAAAAAATAAACTATTTTTCACTCTTGTTATTTGTTTATGGGCAAGTGAATTTAACTGGCGAACAAGTGGATTTTCTAAGTTTACTTGCCCGTGAACAAGTAGAAAAAAAATTTGATTTCCACACCCCTGTTACCTGTACTGGTTGGTCTGGCGTGATGTCGATGTTTCTGCTTCTAAATGTTGGTGTGAGTATGTAGTCCGGCGAGACCATTTCTGTTGCTCACCACTAGACTGTATGTGCCTTTTCATTTTATCGGGAGGCTTACGTTGAAGTGAAGGAAAAAGGAGGTGTAAAATGGTAATGTCATAGTGCAGTTTCGATCAGTAACAATGTATGCACCAAATAAACAGTCAAATCCTACAATCAATAATCGGTCACACTGAAGACTCGAAGATAAACCTAAGACCAAAATTCTGCCAGGAACATCGAATCCTCACTATTGTTGTGGAATTATAGAGTAGTTATGGCAACCATTGCTTATATCAAGCACGCACGGACGGACGTCGAGCATTGTCCAAGCTTTATTTTTGGTAATGTTATGTTGTAAGTTAAATGTGTGTTGTTGTGCCTATTCAATGGGGACTGGAAGGAACGAAATTTCATTCAATAATATACTATGTATGTATTGAGTTGAGTTGTATGAAACACTGACTTTATGGAAATGGCATATCTGTTCATATTTCATTACACTTTTGCAAGGTCAAAATTTTCAAATTTATCTGCCTAATTACATTACCTTTAAATGAAGATCAAATATTGATGTCCACATTTGTTAAAAAAGAAAAACATTTTTTGGGGGGTGCTTTATTTTTAACGTGACTTTTTTTGCTTTGTACGTATTAACCAAGAGGGTCATCTCAATTAAGAAAAAAATGTCTAATTTTGATTGGCAACAGTTTGCGACTCTTCTTTGTAATAAAAGCAAATGCTGAATAAGTAAATACATTTCAAATGTGGATTTTTCAGTTGTGTATTCTTTATTTAATTCTGTAATGGAAGTGGTTATGGTGCGTTAAAAAGTCAAGCAGTTTTGTACGCCAAAAAAAAAATCCAATTGAAATGTTGCAGTGTCTTTCAGGCGTAACGGAGCAAGCTGTGATAACCACTTAAAAATAGTAATAATAAAATATTTCCAAAGCATCCATCATGTAATGAAGCAAGCAGCTCAAAAGTGTTTAACAAGTATTAAAATAAAAAATTAATATGATCAAATGATTACTATTTTAAAACAGAATAACTTAAGGATTAAAAAAAAAAGTAGAAATACTGATATTAATTAAATACAGATCAAAAGTGTGTTCTAACTAAAATAGCTAAAAAGATAAACCGATGTTAACAAAAAGATAATAAATTCCAGACATGAAGTGCATGAAAATAAAAAGCAGCCATTCCACTTCTACATATCAAACTGTGCACTGGACCAAACCAAGACAGGCATTCAAGTAAAGTAATAGTTCAGACGCTGAACCGTTAAGTACTTTAAATATGCGTAGAAGAATTTTTAAATCAACTCTAGCGGATTTGCTTCTGTTACATTTTATTTATTATCTATACCAGTGGTTCCCAAATGCAATCCTGGGACCCACTCATTTAATTAGCTGGTTTTAAACTGTTCCCTTATTCTGCATTCAGAAAAACCTAACAGGTTGGTTTTTACATTTATAAGACATTTAGAAACATTTCTTTTTTTCGACAGCTATAAATGCTTAACTCTGTTTTGTTGTTTCCTATTATTTTTCCCTTTTCTCAAACCACCTACACCTGAACACCAGCAAAACCAAGGAACTGGTGGTGGATTGTAGGAGGCCCAGGCCCCTCCTGGACCCCATGATCATCAGAGGTGACTGTGTCAATCACGGAGAATCCACTGCATCCACTGAACAGGATCATCTCCAGACAGAGGAGCAGCTTAAGCGACAGACTGCTGTCACCGTCCTGCTCCACTGACAGACTGAGGAGACCCCACACTATGCGACTCTTCAGTTCCACCCGGGGGGCTAAACGTTAACATTATACAAAGTTATTGTCTGTCTGTTATACCTTCATTGTTATCAATGTTTAATTTAGTATTGTTCTATATCAGTATGCTGCTGCTGGAGTATGTGAATTTCCCCTTGGGATTAATAAAGTATCTGTCTATCTTTTCCTGTGTAGTTTGCTCCCTTCATTTTACCCTAATAGTGACAATTAACAACCAGCACAGAAGACACCCAGGAGGATGAAAGCTGCAACGACTTCAGTGTTAGACTCGCTAACTAGTAAATACACCTTGAAAAGCAGAATGAAAATTAGATGTAAAATACTGTTAATGACTTAAAAAAAACAAAAAAAACTACATATTCCCCATATAACTGCTTATTACATTTTAATAAAAATCTACCAAACTTAGTTTGTAATTTCTACACTGACTCCAAAACACAGAAACTGGGAAATAACGACTCACTTAATTAGACTAAGAGTCCAATGAAAAATGGAAGTTGGTTGGAACAAAAACCTGCAGCCACAGGGGGTCCCCAGGACCGAGTTTGGGAAGCACTGCTCTTTGTTAAAGCCATATCACAAGATGACATACAATCAATCACAAAATTCAGAATCAACTTAAGGATAAGTGGTGAATGACACTGGCAAGACATACACATTTTTTCAACTTATTCTGTTTCCTGTTTTCAATATATCATGTGACTATTCTAGAAATGAAATCCATATGTGAATTCAGTAATTCATTTTAATGGTATTACAAAGGTCAGTGATTGCATTATAAGTACTACACAAGCACATGCTTGATACCTTAGCACAGGGGTGGTGAACTCCAGGCCTGGAGGGCCACAGTGGCTGCAGGTTTTCATTCTTACCCTTTTCCTAATCAGTGACCAGTTTTCACAGCTAATTAACTTTTTCCCCATCACTTTAATAGCCCTGTTAGAAGAGTTCAGCCCTCTGAATTGATTCCTTTCTTCATTAAATTACAGCCAGGCAGAAATGAGATGTGAAACACATGACCAGCTAAACTGGGGCTTCAAACTCCAACCGATTTCACTCCAATCACTTTCTTAATGAGAAGCCGATTCTTGCTGTTAATTAAACGCGTTATTTAATTCCACGGCTTGTTGCTGCTCTCATTCTGCCACAGCACACATTTCGAAAACTGTTGTTTTTCTGTTCTTTCTAAGAACACTGTCAAAATGTACTGGTGACCTGAGAGATCAACCTTACCGAGGCGATCCTTACCAAGACCATCACCTCTCTTTAATTTCAGATATTGTGTGATGGGCACAGGGGAGCTGGTCATGTGGTGGCTTGTTTTGTGTCTCATTATTGTTTGGCTGCTAATCAAAGAGAAAGAAACAACTATGGGGCCCGAGCCAAGTTAATTAAAAGAAGGAATCAGCAGCAAAAACTGGTCACTAATTAAGAAAATGGTAAGAATGAAAACCTGCAGCCACTGTGGCAGTCGAGGCCTGGAGTTCAACCTCCCTGCTTTAGTAAATAAAGTTCATTTCAAGGCTCCCACTCCATAGTGTGTGGATTTACTAATTAAAACAAGCTCTTTCGAATAATCGAATTCTTTTATTTTTGTTATACATGGTCATATGTGCATCTGAAGTATAAATCTGAATTTTTTCTCATTTTGTAACACCTCATAAATAATCAAAAACTTGATTTGCATCACACAGGCAGCTAGTTGCAAACGAAGAACTATAAGATGATTAATACCTATCAATATTTGAAAGATCTGACATGGTTTAGTGCAGGGGTGCCCAATGCGTCGATCGCAATCGACCGGTAGCTCACCAGGGCAGTGCAGGTAGATTGCGTTGCATTCCAAAAAAATTTTTTTAAACATTAGTCTACAATATCCTCCCTATGGCATTTGCCACTTGATTGCCATACAGGGCGGCCAGTCTGAGATCTCTTTTCTTCTAACACGCTGGTCATCCCACACGCACGATCAAACGTGCGAGCTACTGCAAAACTCCGGCTATCTAAGTGATCTAGTTAGCCTTCCAATTTATATCGACTAAAGAAGGGATTAAAAAAAAAAAATGTTTGGGGAGGGTATGGGCTGGATGTAGAATTGGAAGAGGATTTTTTTCTCACAATGTCACAATCGAAGTGTGTTTGTCTGATCTGTCAATCTATCATTGCTATTCCAAAGAAGGAAAATGTGGAAAGGCACTTTCAAACTGTTCATAAAAACTACGAAACTGACGTCCTTGCGAAAAGCAATCTGAGAAAGAGAAAGGAGAGGGAACTAAAATCGCAGTTAAATCAGACAGCCATCATTTTTCACTTGGCTGAATTCAAAAGCTCTTTGACTGCATTATTCGGCTCTACTTATTTATGCGAGTCAGCCTTTTCCCCACATGAAGATTATTAAATCCAAATACAGTAGTGACCATAAATGTATTGAATTGTTATTGTGCCATAAAGGTTATTCAGTTATGCAAGGTGCAACAACATATATTTTATGTATAAAGTATACTCAGTGTATATATATATATATATATATATATATGTAGCTATCATTTTTAATGTAGGTAGATCATTTCAACCTGGTCATTTTAAAAGTAGCTCGCAAGCCGAAAAAGTGTGGGCACCCCTGGTTTAGTGTGTACAATTAGATGACAAAGTTTCTCTATGGCAGTGATCTCAAACTCCGGTCCTGGAGGGCTGCAGTGGCTGCAGGTTTTTCATTCTAACCCTTTTCTTAATCAGTGATCCTGTTTTTACTGCTAATTAACTTCTTTTGAATTCATTTGAATTTACTTGCTCTTGAAGACTCAGCCCCCTTAATTGTTTTTTTTCCTTCATTAGCAGTTAAACAATAATGAGACACAAAATGAGCCAAAATGTGATCAGTAAACTGTGACCATCATACAATAACTGAAAATAAAGAAAGGTGAAGGTTTCAGGAATGCTGATCTGCTCAGGTCCACAAAACACTTTAACGGAGTTCTTAGAAAAGAGAAGATCAACAATTTTGGAAATGTCTGCTATTGCACAGTGAGAGCAGCAACAAGCCATGGAATTACAGAATGGGTTTAATTAACAAGACTCGACTCCTGGAGTTTGAGGCCCTGACTTAGTTGGCCTTCTGTCAGTTCACTCACTTCACATTTCATTTCTGTTTGGGTGCCATTTAAGGAAAGAAATGAAACCATTCACAGCAACAAATCCTAAAAAAACAAGTCAATTAAAATGAGAGGAAAATTAGCAGCAAAAACTGGTCACCAATTAAGAAAAGGGGTGAGAATAAAAAACCTACAGCCACAGCGGCCCTCCAGGACTGGAATTTGAGACGACTGCTCTACAGCGCTAAAGAAAAATTTTAAATACAAATTTCAGCAAGTCAGAAATTGGATAATATGCAACTCTGGAACAAATATTTACATGATCAATACACTAAATACTAAAGAACAATCTCTGGACATTTCATGCATCTAGCATTAACACTTTAAACATTATGACTTACAGAACATTTGCCATTTTTTAGCAGCACTTCTTTTTACGGTAAAATTAGGGCAACACTCCCTTTAAAGCCTTCATATCTCACAAACTAATGAAGACAAATGCCTAAAATGTGGCACACCAGTTTTTAAGCTCAACAACATTATTTTCATAAAGTTTGAAGTAAATCAGAGATGGCTACTTGGAATGGTTAGTTTCAAGTGAATTGTCCCTATCAGGTTATCTGTGAAGAATTTAACATGTAAAATAAAGTACACGGCAAATAGAAAAGTAGAAACAAAAAAGTCTGAATTAGCATAACCCGCCTTAACTCAGGGTGTTCATAAGAAATGTAATGGTTTACTTCATGAGGTAGAAGTACATAATAAACAAGAATAGATGGTGTCATATACTTGAAATATTACAATATGTGCTTCAATGTGAATGGTTAAAATCTAAATATTCTTGATTGTAACAGAAATGTTGTCATTTTTCTCCCTCTGATATACTGTAGGTCCCTAGGAAAGGATCAAAAATAACATCATATTCATAATCAATGACCTTGAAATAATCTAAAATGATACTTCACATGCTTATGTTTGAAATTTTTAACCTTCTGGGAGTGGCACTTAGAGGGCTAGGGCAACCAATGAAAAACTAAAAATACAGTCATGGCCGAAATTATTGGCACCCCTGGAATTTTCCCAGAAAAATGCACCATTTCTCCCAGAAAATTGTTGCAATTCCAAATGTTTTGGTATACACGTTTATTTCCTTTATGTGCATTGGAACAAAACAAACAAACAGAGAAAAAAAGCCAAATCTGACATCATGTCACACAGAACTCAAAAAATGGGCCGGACAAAATTATTGGCACCTTTTCAGACTTGTGGGTAAATCGTTTTATTTCAAGCATATGATGCTCGTTTGAACTCACCTGTGGCAAGAAACAGGTGCTGGCAATATAGCAATCACACCTGAAGCCAGTTAAAATGGAGAAAAGTTGACTCAACCTTTCTGTTGTGTGTCTGAGTTGGCCACAGTAATCATGGAGAACAGAAAGAACAGCAGAGTATTGTCTGAGGACTTGAGAACAAAAATATCAACAATCTCAAGGCTACAAGTCCATGTCCAGAGATCTTCATGTTCCTTTGTCCACTGTGCACAACATAATCAAGAAGTTCACAACACATGGCACTGTAGCTAATCTCCATGGACGTGGACGGAAGAGAAAAATTGATAAAAGACTGCAACAAAGGAGAGTCCAAATGGTGGATAAACAGCCCCAATCAACTTCAAAACATATTCAAGCTGTTCTGCAGACTCAGGGTACAACAGTGTCAGCTCAAACTATCCGTCGACATCTGAATAAAATGAAACGCTATGGCAGGAGAGCCAGGAGGACCCCACTGCTGACACAGAAACATAAAAAAGCCAGACTGGAGTTTGCCAAAATGTACTTGAGGAAGCCAAAATCCTTCTGGGCGAATGTCTTGTGGACAGATGAGACCAAGGTAGAGCTTTTTGGTAAAGCTCATCATTCTACTGTTTACAGAAAACGGAATGAGGCCTATGAAGAAAAGAACAACACAGTACCTACAGTCAAACATGGTGGAGGTTCTAAGATGTTTTGGGGATGTTTTGCTGCCTCTGGCACTGGATACCTTGACTGTATGCAAGGCATCATGAAATCTGAAGACTACCAAAAGATGTTGGAGCGCAATGTAGGGCCCAGTGTCAGAAAGCTGGGTCTGTGTCAGAGGTCATGGCGTTCCAGCAGGACAATGACCCCAAACATACCTCTAAAAGCACCCAGAAATGGTTCAAGACAAAGCACTGGAGAGTTCTGAAGTGGCCAGCAATGAGTCGGATCTAAATCCGATTGAACACTTATGGAGAGATCTCAGAATTGCTGTTGGGAGAAGGCGCCCTTCAAATCTGAGAGACCTTGAGCAGTTTACAAAAGAAGAGTGGTCGGAAATTCCAGTTGAGGGGTATAACAAGCTTGTTGATGGTTATAGGTAGCGCATGATTTCAGTTATTTTTTCCAAAGGGCGTGCAACCAAATATTAAGTTGAGGGTGCCAATAATTTTGTTCAGCCCGGTTTTTGAGTTTTGTGTGACATGATGTCTGATTTGGCTTTTTTTCTCTGTTTTTTTGTGTTGTTCCAATGCACATAAAGGAAATAAACATGTGTATACCAAAACATGTGTAATTGCAACAATTTTCTGGGAAAATTCCAGGGGTGCCAATAATTTCGGCCATGACTGTATGATCATAATCGTGATCAGCATAAAATGACAGTCCACGTGCTTATTCTGGTATTGTCAAACACCCCCCCCCCCCCTTTTTTTTTTTCAGTTTTGGGAATAGGAGCAACTTTGACCCCTTGTGTCACATTCGGGGGTGAAGAAACCCTGGGGGCAGCTGAGGTGACATACACAACTTCAAGTCCTTCTAATTATTTTTGCTATTCGATCACTCTTTATAATAAGGATGTAGATGTAATTTCCTGCACAATATATGGTTTAACTGTCCAAAAACGAGGGAGCCTCTAGAAGCTTGACATCTTGTGTAAGTATACGGTATACAAATTGGGGGGGGGGAGAGGAAGATTCTCAGATCGGTGGTGCCGGACAATAAAAAAAATGTAAGTGCTTTCAAAGCGTTTATAAGGAATTCTTCGGAACACGATAATACTAAAAACAGTGGATGACACCTACGGGCGAGTCCTCTGACAGTCACGTCAGAGAGGGCAGGTAAAGAGCACGACTGCACACTAGAGGGTGTAGAATCCACAGTGGCCCAGCTGATCTTGTCATTTACATTAACAAGATGCGGGGTGTTGTCAATGAGGTGACCGATCGGAATGAACCACACTGACGGCTGTCAAAAGGACAAAAAAATGTACAGCGACCGCGGGAGAACGTAAGGAGTAATCGTTACATGGAACTGACAGAAAATGATTAAGCTCCAACGATCCTCTAAAAGACTACACTTTGTCACTTCCGAAAGTTGTAACATTCTCAATGCACCTAAAAATATTTTGTTTCATTGTTCGTTTTTAATTACTTTTGTACTATATAAAATCACAACTGTCAGCATAACATAACGCCCGGACCGGACAGTGTACTGATAATACTGTGTCATAAAGTTTAAAAAAAGGTGGAGAATTTTAGTACGTGATCTACAACTCACAGCACTTTGCTACGTGAGGGTAGTCCACCCCACCGTTGTGTACCCTAACCTACAGCCTGTCGCCTTACGGTGGTCCTTCCTCTTCAGGGCACTTCGCACGCCCTTCTCTCGCTCTTCGAGAATCATACATAACCGTAAAGCCCACCTCACCCCCATTCCTGGCATCCCATAATCTGTCGGCTATTCAAACAACATAATACTTTAAACACATCCCAAAAAAACACCCACGGAACACTCTGCAGGCGCCTCCTTCCCTATCAGTCACTGTCAAGCACCCCACATTCCTGCGCTGCTCCGCCCGCCCGGCCTCCGTCGTCACCTCTTTATTTTGCTTTTGCACTCTAGGCCCCGTCACTCACTCACTCCGCGGTGTGAAGAGATTTTTCTGGTAATTAATGCATCCGCTTAACCTGGAGCCCCCAACCCTTCCTGTCCACTCAGCGTGACCAGAAGTGATGGCTCACGTTGCTTATCACTACACCTCTCCCGGTAGACAGCGGTTCCTACCTGAGCAACATTGGTGAGCGCCGCCATCTTCCCTGACGCCGCGGGAGCGCGCTGCCGTGTAGGGGCGGAGAAAGCAACGAGGAGAGAGAGAGAGGTACGGAGGGAGGGAGCAGAGGAGAGGCGGGCACGCGCCAACTAGAAAATCGCGCGAGAATTTCCAATTAAGCTGGTCTGTTCCGCGGAACAGAACACTTTGGAACGTAGGAGGGGTTATCAGTCAATCATTTCCTAGACAGCCAATAGGCGTGAGGGTCGTCTTGAGACAACGAATTATTTGCGAGTGATGTTGCGCAACTTGCTTTAGGAAATCGTTCTCGTTTTCAAGAGTACTGTAGGTTCTTAACATCATTTTAAAGCTGTACTGGTATTAAGATTACACCATTAATAAAATTTCGAACTTTTGACACATTTGTTTTTCCTCCATTTGGAGTCATTTGTGTTTTTTTGGTTGACTCATCATAAAAGTGGTTAAACTGAAAGTGGCATACTGGATCTATCTATCTATCTATCTATCTATCTATCTATATTATAGTGACTATCTATCTACAGTGAGGAACATAAGTATTTGAACACCCTGCGATTTTGCAAGTTCTCCCACTTAGAAATCATGGAGGGGTCTGAAATTCACATTGTAGGTGCATTCCCACTGTGAGAGACAGAATGTAAAAAAAATTCAGGAAATCACATTGTATGATTTGTACAGAATTTATTTGTATTGCACTGCTGCACATAAGTATTTGAACACCTGGCAATCAGCAAGAATTCTGGCTCTCAAAGACCTGTTACTCTGCCTTTAAGAAGTCCACCTCTACTCCACTTAGTAATCTTAATTAGTTGCACCTGTCTGAGCTCTTTAAAGACACCTGTCCACCCCACAGTCAGTCAGACTCCAACTACTACCATGGGCAAGACCACAGAGCTGTCAAAAGACAACAGAGACAAAATTGTGGACCTCCACAAGGCTGGAAAGGGCTACGGGGTAATTGCCAAGCAGCTTGGTGAAAATAGATCAACTGTTGGAGCAATTGTCAGAAAATGGAAGAGGCTAAAGACGACTGTCAGTCTCCCTTGGACTGGGGCTCCATGCAAGATCTCACCTCGTGGGGTATCACAGATGATAAGAAAGGTGAGGAATCACCCCAGAACTACACGGGAGGAGCTGGTCAATGACATGAAGAGAGCTGGGACCACAGTTTCAAAGGTCACTGTCAGTAGAACACTATGCCATCATGGTTTCAAATCACGCATTGCACGGAAGGTTCCCCTGCTCAAGTCATCACATGTCCAGGCCCGTCTGAAGTTTGCCAATTACCATCTGGATGATCCAGAGGAGGCATGGGAGAAAGTCATGTGGTCAGATGAGACCAAAATAGAACTTTTTGGTCTAAACTTCACTCGCTGTTTTTGGAGGAAAAAGGAGGAGTTGCATCTCAAGAACACCATCCCTACTGTGAAGCATGGGGGTGGAAACATCATGCTTTGGGGGTGCTTTTCTGCAAAGGGGACAGGACAACTGCACTGTATTAAGGAGAGGATGAATGGGGCCATGTATTGTGAGATTCTGAGCAACAACCTCCTTCCCTCAGTCAGAGCACTGAAGATGGGTCGTGGCTGGGTCTTCCAACATGACAATGACCCGAAGCACACAGCCAGGATAACCAAGGAGTGGCTCCGTAAGAAGCATATCAAGGTTCTGGAGTGGCCTAGCCAGTCTCCAGACCTAAATCCAATCAAAAATCTTTGGAGGGTGCTGAAACTCCGTGTTGCTCAGCACCAACCTCCAGAACCTGACAGATCTAGAGGAGATCTGTGTGGAGGAGTGAGTCAAAATCCCTGATGCCGTGTGTGCAAACCTGGTCAAGAACTGCGGGAAACGTTTGGCCTCTGTAATTGCAAACAAAGGCTTCTGTACCAAATATTAACACTGATTTTCTCAGGTGTTCAAATACTTATGTGCAGCAGTGCAATACAAATAAATTCTGTACAAATCATACAATGTGATTTCCTGAATTTTTTTTTTTTTTACATTCTGTCTCTTACAGTGGGAATGCACCTACAATGTGAATTTCAGACCCCTCCGTGATTTCTAAGTGGGAGAACTTGCAAAATCGCAGGGTGTTCAAATACTTATGTTCCCCACTATATCTATCTATCTATCTATCTATATTATAGTGTCTTATATTATCTATCTATCTATCTATCTATATTATAGTGTCTTATAGTATCTATCTATCTATATTATAGTGTCTTATAGTGTCTATCTATCAATATGTCTGTCTGTATGTCTGTCTGTCTGTCTATCTATCGTATACTCTCTTTCTTTTCTATCTAATCCATTCATCCATCTTCCTAAGCTGTTTATCCAAGACAAGGTCTCAGGGGATCTCAGCAATCACTGAGCACATGGCAGGAACTGCACCAGGACAAACACTTGTAAGAACATATTAGGGACAATTTATATTTATTTACTTCACTGACGGTGTTAGGGTTTATTTAATCATACTATACTCAATAGTGATGTAAATTTACTTCTTGTAATTTATTTACAGTTAGTTACAGGATACATACACCCACCTTTACACTGTAAAACTCTATCAAGCCATACTTGTGAAATTGAATTGTCTTATTTTTCATTGCCTTGAATATTTATGAAACAGAAATGGTGCAGTATTTAGAATGTTAACAATACAAGGAAATGGGTGTTTTTATTTATTTAGATGTCTTGCATAGTATTACTGTGCTCTGGTTTACACTCCTGTTTAGTTGACTTTTCTATGCCACTCTTATATTTACAAGCCCTAAGCACAGCACACAATTTCAAATGTTGTGTAGTTAAAGCTATAAAAAAGTGGATCCGGAAAACACAAAAAATGCACAAATATTCTTATATAATACGCTACCGTGGCTGTCCGTTTGTCTGTCCAGGATATTAAATCACCTGAAGCTCACAAACCATTTGACCTATTGACTTGAAATTTGGTACACATATACTACATGACATCTACTGTCCGCTTTCTGGGGTGATGATTGACCTCCAAGGTTATTCCTCTTTTTATTTTTATTATGTTTTATTGTAGAATCAACTCTTGGCGGTAGCCAGCAGGGCAGCCGTGCGGCGCATGAATATGGACACCATTCTCATCCCTACCATCTTCGCCGTCACTTCCCCTAACTCTTCATATCTTAAATAATTTTTGAGACAGATTGAAGACTTAAGTGCCAGCTTAAGTGAGAAATTACGAAAAACGCACTAATTACAACACAAACATGACTTAATTAGTTTTAATGCAAAAACATGCCAATGATAGAAGAGAAGAAGCGGGCCGCTAGGGTGGAGAAATAAGAGCTGCTCAGGAAGCAGCAAGCGCATTAACCTCTGAGCAAACGAATGATAAACGTACAGAGAAAGAGAAGAAAAACTAGGAATGCTCAAGTCAAGTGCATTCACGGCACGTTATCATGCTGTGTGCCTTGACTAGTTATATATAAACATACATGCAAATATATAAATACTGTATGTATACTGTATATTATCACACACATGTGCATGGGAGGCAGATAAAGGGCCTGAATGAAGGTAATTCCATGCCAGACCAGGGGGTGGCAGAGTGTGCTGATCCTTTCTCTCTTTCCGCTGCAGACTGGTTACAGGAAATCCCACCTGATCCCAATGACATCACTTCAAGTTCCGGCCCCAATGACGCCACTTCCTCTACTCCCCATTAAAACCGCCATCTTTGCCTCATCAAGACAGTTCTGTTTTGGACTCAAATGTACACTAAGTTCAATAATTTTGCAGCTGGGAACAATTATATGGGTGGCTGCCCCAAACCTTTATGTGGCTCTTTGTCTCATCTTTGACAATATATAATCAGACATGTGAGCCCAGGGAGTGCTTTGAAGGACATACAGTATGATCTATGTAATAAAATGCAAATGTCTGTCTGCGTGTGCCCCCGGTCCCTCCAAGCAAACTGATTAGTCAAGCTGGCTTTGGTATCTTGTTGGTAGGCATAATGACACGTTGCATTAGAGGTGCAAAGTTCAATTCCTGATGGTGACAACTTTTTTAATGGAAAAGGAGTTAAAATTGAGCATTTCAGCAACAACAAAGTGAATAATGTACCAAGCGATATTCGGTGATTAAATACTAATGAGGCACAACCCGAGTCACCTTCAATCACGGGAAGTATTAGCAAGAAAATGAATGGTGTTTTTTACCAGTGGTTAATGGGGGCCCGTCTACCCGTGGTGGTAGTCAAAAGGCAGACAGGAGGTTAGCAAGGCACCTCAAAATGACAGAGTCTGAGAAACAGGCTTTATGGAAACGTGATCAAGGGTGGAAGTGCCAGCCAAGAGACACTGTGACCAGCTAAGTCAGGGTCTCAAACTCCAACCAATTTCACTGCAACCAGTTGCTTAATTAGGCGCCGAGTCTTATTGTTAATTAAACCCGTTCTTTAATTCCATGGCTTGTTGCTTCTCTCTGTGCAATAGCAGACATTCCCGAAATTAATGATTTTCTCTTTTCCAAGAGCACACACTGTTCAAATATTTTGTGGACCTGAGCAGATTAGTATTCCCGAGACCTTCATCTTTCTTTATTTTCAGATATTATACGATGGACACAGTTTGCTGCTCATGTTTTGGCTCATTTTGTATCTCATTATTGTTTAACCAGTGGTAAATGGGGGCCCGTCTACCCATGGTGGTAGTCAAAAGGCAGACAGGAGGTTAGCAAGGCACCTCGAGATGTCAGAGTCTGAGAAACAGGCTTTATGGAAACGTAATCGAGAGTGGAAGTGCCAGCCCAAGAGACACTGAGACCCCCGAGGATACTGAGGAAAAGGTGTTGCAGAAACACTGCAGGTCATGTAGGGCAAGATATGTCAAATATTTTTTCATTTATTTAATTGCCTTAGCTAGTATGAATAAGCTCTGCTGAAGAGAAAACGTAAGGGGACAAGCCCCAGAAATAAGCAGGAAGCTGAAGATGTCTGCATTGGAGGCTTGGTAGAGCATCACCAGAGAAGACCCTCAGCACCTGGTGATGCTGATGAATCACAGACTTCAAGCATGTAAAGAGATATGCGACAAAGTCCTAAATATGACGACTTTAATAAACCTGCCATTGCTGTGTCCCAAACATTAGGGTGTCTTGAAATGGGGGGCCGTGTGGAAAAAGTGTAGTAATTTCTACATGGTGTGACCAAAATGTCAGCAAATCTCCTTTAATGAAAGTTTGCAATGTGCACTTTAATTATGACATCTGAATTGTTTGACTTGTAATTTGAAATTGTGGAGCAGTTCCCTACTCCCGAGGTCTCGCTTCCCACTCCCCTTGGCCCACCGCCTCTGTCTCAGATTAGCGTGAGTATATCGCTCCCGCAAGCGAATTCTGATACTTAGCGCAATGAGAGAAGTCGCAAAATCAACGGAATGTTCAAGCAAATTATAGAAAACACTCGATCTAAATTTGTGAAGTAGTTCACTCGTGAAAAGTGGACAGAGAGACAGACGTTGGATTTTATATATAGAGATGTGTTAATTGTGTTATTAAAAAAAACAGAAGCACGGTGGATGCTGTTAGGGGCATAGGGGAGAAGCTGCTTGTGTGACGCCCTGTTCTTTTTATTTTTTCCTTTTGTTTCTAGAAAAGAAAAAGAAAAAAACTTCTGTTTTGCCCTACATGCCTCTGACTTGATTGTCCTTGATACAACGCGGAGAAAGCCAGATTCCAGTCGGCTACATACAATCTTTCTTCTTAACCCCAGCAACCGGAAAAAAACATAAATTTGACATGGGGTCCAAATCACCTCTCCCTCCGATCTGACCGTCGTCCTAGACTGGGTCTCAAAAACACTAATAAGGGCAAGAGACCCCATTTTGCGTTTTTTGTGTCTTTGTGACCCACAATTGCTTAAAGCATCGAGGGGACCCAACACCTTTGGAGTATCCCAACCCATCATCGTCCTACCCCCTTGGAGAAACGCCGACAATCGACATCCGACAAGGTGGTGTTTAGGAGGTGGTCTATTCAGCCTGCCCACAGCACCCTGTCGCAAGACATTCCGCAAACTGTTTGCGACCTTTTCTCATTCAGAAATAGAAAACGACTCAGCATGACCCAAGTTCAGACATCACGTGACCCATAGTTTAAGAAACTCTGCTCTAAGACATTCATTGGGTTAATTTAATTTCAAAATTTAAGGTTTTAATTCTGATTTGGGCTGTTATGTCACCATCACTTTGTCGGCCTTATTGTCGATTCCTGTTGAGAGAGTGTTCCCTGAGTGGGCGTGTCTTCAAAGGTCACGGCCTGTCAATTACAATACAATGCGATCAAAGGTCATCCAGGGGTATGCTTCCACATCCATCCATGATCCAACCCGCTATATCCTAACTACAGGGTCACGGTGGTCTGCTGGAGCCAATCCCATCCAACAAATCCCAGGCTGAGCGCCAGCCCACCACAAGGCATAGACACCCACACACCAAGCAGGGACAATTTAGGACAGCCAATGCACCTAACCTGCATGTCTTTGGACTGTGGGAGGAAACCCACACAGACACGGGGAGAACATACAAACTCCACGCAGGGAGGGCCCGGGAAGCAAACCTGGGTCTCCTAACTGCGAGGCAGCAGCGCTACCACTGTGGCACCGTGCCGCCCACTTCTACATCCAACTGCACAAATTCTAAAACTCTTCAGGCCTTTTTTTTTTTTCTGGAAATGTTTGTGTTTTCTTCCTCTGGTTTTTGAAGTCTCTGACTTCGATTTTGTCTCATGATTCTTAACTTTGGTTACTGACAGTTTGTTCTCCTGGTTCTGACCATCGCCAGTTTTTTGACTGCATCCTTATCTTCTAGTTGCCCTCTGAAAACCTGTGCCCGCTTGGCATAATAGATGTGGAGACATACAAAAAAAGAAATTCATTGTATTCTGTATACACGACAACAACCTTGATTGGACAGGTAGGGTTTATAGGGTCACTATTGTCATTTGTGGGACAATTCATACCTGCATGTGCTAATCAACATGCCTACTGCCTAAACACTGCTGGCCATTAAAACCGCAATGCCAAGAGCGACACAAGATGTCAAAACGATATTTATATGACCGATTACTCATGATATACGGCGTACATGATTAGAAGTACAGCTTGTGGAACGCACAGTAATCAGTATAGTGAGTCGCCTGTCATGCAAGCTGTTGAGTCTCACAAGCTTGTCTTCTGATTCTGTGGTGGCTTTGGGTCTGCCTCACCTGTTCCTGCCCAGGTTTCCTCCAGTTTCCAACTTCTTTCAGATGGTGTAGGAAACTGGGCTCACTGACTTCTTGGCTTCTTTGCAATTAACAGACAGACCATCAACTTTTAAGGGTTATGATGGTCTCTTTTGTTAATTGCCTTTTTCTCATCATTATTACAGTAAAATACACTCACTGGCCACTTTATTAGGTTCAACTGCTTGTTACCCCAAATATCTAATCTGCCAATCATATGGCAGCAGCTCAATGCATTTCGGCCTGTAGACCTCGTCAAGACCACCTGCTGAAGTTCAAACCGAGCATCAGAATAGGGAAGAAAGGAGACTGAAGTGACTTTAAATGTGGCATGGCTGTTGGTGCCAGGTGGGCTGGTCTGAGTATTTCAGAAACTGCTAATCTACTGGGATTTTCACACACAGCCATCTCTAGGGTTTATAGAGAACTAGCAACTGGGAGCCCGATCGAATTGGGCTACAAATTCAACGTCTGTGAAATCCATACTTTCTCTGCAAAGAATTGTTTTAAGTCCTTGAAATGATTTTGTTATCATGGCACTGATTTGTGGTTAAAATAGACCTTTTCGGCCAACGCAAGGGCTGCTCGATTTCTTTCAACCAGTGCTGAATTTGCGGCTGCTCGAACTTCTTCAGTCGCTTGTGCATGACTGGCACGATGTCTGTCAACGTTAGTAGCATTCTGTAGCGCATGTTCTTCATTTGTCCTTTGTGTCCGATTTGCACAATTTCTTTCAGCATTAGTAGCATTTGTAGCCGTACGCTGCTCATCTGTTTGTTGTGCTCGTTGTGTACGTGTGGTCGCATTAGCAAGTCTAAGTTCCGTGTCAGTCATGTGACTTCGTTTCCTACGCATCCTTCCCGCGGCTGCTGCTCTTGTGGCAGCTTGAGGTATTGCTGCAAACACCATAAATATGGTGGTCTAAAAGGGGGAAAATATCCAGTGAGCGGCAGTCCTCTGGGTGAAAATGTCTTGTTGATGCCAGAGGTCAGAAGAGAATGGCCAGACTGGTTTGAGCTGATAGAAAGGCAACAGTAACTCAAATATGCACTTATTACAACTGAGGGGTGCAGAAGAGCATCTCTGAGCACACAATACGTGGAACCTTGAAGCAGGTGGGCTACAACAGCAGGAGACCACACCGCGTGGCACTCCTGTCAGCTAAGAACAGGCAACTGAGGGTACAATTCACACGGCTCAGCAAAATTGGACAACAGAAGACTGGAGAAACGTTGTCTGGTCAGACGCGTCTCAATTTCTGCTGCGACATTCAGATGGTAGGGTCAGAATTTGACATCAACAACATGAAAGCAGGGATCCATTCTACCTTGGATCAATGGTTCAGGCTGCTGCTGGTGGTGTAACGGTGTAGTGGAGATTCTTGGCAGACTTTATGACCCTTAGTGTCAACTGAGCATTGTTAAACTGCCACAGCCTACCTGAGTATTGTTGCTGAGCATGACCATCCCTTTATGACCTCAGTGTACTCATCTTCTGATGGCCACTTCCAGCAGGATAACGCACCATATCACAAAGCTCAGATCACCTCAAACTGGTTTCTTGAACATGACAATGAGTTCACTGGACTCAAATGGCCTCCACAGTCACCAGATCTCAATCCAGTAGAGCACCATTGGGATGTGGTAGAACCGGAGATTCGCATCATGGATGTGCAGCTGACAAATCTGCTGCAACTGCGAGATGCCGTCATGTCAATATGGAACAAAATCCCTGAGGAATGTTTCCAGCACCTTGTTGAATTTATGTCATGAAGAATTACAGCAGTTCTGAAGGCAAAAGGTGTAGCTTATAAAGTGGCCAGTGAGTGCATAGTGTAGTATTGTCTAAATTATGCTTCAGAGGATGTGGCAGCTCAACTTGTTCACACACTGCTTTTGTACAGGCAGAGCACTTGTAAGTAATCAACAAAAGTTGGGACACCTGCAGTAATTGTCTGCCAAATTTCAAAGCTTCATGTACATTGCTGCAGAAAACCTCTAATTTGTTTAACCCATGAAAAAGGAAAGTTTGTGTAACTATGAAAATTAGACTATTGTTCAGTTTTTTGTATTCTAACTTTTTTTTTTATACCTGGCAGTTCACCACTTACCTTTGTATTATTTCAGGTTATTCACTGGACCTGCCTAAATTTTAATATAAATTTGAAAACCTAGGGTGTTGTAAATCTTTTGACCAGAAGCGTATGCATGTTGTCACACATGCAAATCAGAGGATCGCCTTCCAGGCTCATCTGAGGTATGCAACACCCTGCCAGGATAAGAGGGGGCGCTGTAGACAATGGTCTGTTCCTTTTTTGTTTCCCCCACTGTCCCGAAAAGACGGCCAATGAAACCAATTAAGACGGAGAAGCCCAAAAGCAGCTGTTCCTGAAAGGTGGCGTCACTTTTTGGACCAGATCAACAACCGGTATGGAGCCCCCCCACCCACCTCAAAAGCCTGACCTTGCCTTTAAAAGGGTGCCATTCCCAGATTGTGTTTTCAAGGCCTTCCAGTGCTGATTTCTTTGTCCTAAATCTAGTTTTGTTCTATAAATTAAAACAGGATGGCTTTTCTTCATGACTGTCTCAGATTTAAAAATGCATATAGAGATGTGATGGGCTGAAAATCACTGAAGTGTACTGTGTTGCCAATATTTTTCTTCACAATACAGCAGCAATACACTGAGAACAAATACTAAGATTTTTCTTTCTTGCATTTTAGTGCCATCTAAGGGAATCTGGAAGTAAGACATTTTATCAGAACTAGAGTAACAGAATGCACTCTTCTAAATTCCAAATTATTGCATGCTACGTTGTTAATGTTGGCAGAGCTCCTGATACCAAAATGATCCTTCTGCTTTTAAGTGAAGCAGATCAATTCATCCATCCTATTTCTGACGCTTATCTGGTCCATGTTGAAGACGTAACAATCTAAACAAACATGCTTAAACGTCCCCTTCCACTGCCACCTCCTCCCAACTCCTCCAGAAGGATACCAGGCCAACTAAGAGGTATCATCTCTCCTGTGTGCCCTGGGTTTGCCTGGAGGTCTCCTTCTGGATGGACACCTAATCAGACACCCTGCACCACCTCCACTGTCTCCTTTCAATGTGGAGGGGCAGCAGCTCTACTCACCCAATCTCTGACACCCTGAGAAAGAAGCTCAAGGGGGTCCCCTCCATTCCTTTTCCTATTCGTCCTGCTGTCCCTCGCTCTCTGAGCTGTTAAGAGGTGCCATCCTTACACAAATTTTCAGGAGGCCAAAGCTACAGAAGCTGTTGATGGAAACAACAGAAAATGAAAAAATAGCAGAAACATCATACAAGTAAATGGATGAAAGGGCCACCCACCCCACCAAAAGTGAAAAAAAATCAGGATACCACACTGACAAATTCTGAATGCTATATATATATATTTTTTTTTGCTTTTTTCACTCGGCAACAGCACCAGATAGCTTTTCTTTTCTGGGGGCATCACAGGGGTCCAGAGAAACGTATATACAGACGTTTGCAGAGATTGTGTCTTTTTTATTATTATAATTATTTCCCATAGATAAAGTGTAGTTTTATTCCCTGCTCTGCTCCCCCCCCCCCCGCCACCACCACACCGATTAAACACAATCTTGTGAGTGTCCCTCCCGTCATTCCTTGAATCTATACAGCTAGTCAGCTTTATTGCACACTCAGCCATATTTTTTTTTGTTAACGTTGCATTCATTCAAGCATTTTTTTTTGTCTTTTTGTTTGTTTTCTTCTCTTCTTCTTCTTCTTCATTTTTATTTTTTGTTTTCAGCAAAGCTTCAGCATGTCAAATCCAGCCAGTGCCCCCCCTAACCCCCAAAAAATTGTGGATCTCTCTCTCTCTCGCTGGGGATGTGCAGATTAAAAATAAGTTACAAAAAGAAAGGACTGGAGGAGAAGACTGCAACGCTCCAATTGTAAAATGGTCCATCTGTGCGTGTGGGTGAGAAAACACAGTGGTCCAATGCGTCGTTACAGGCAAGCTTTTCTTTTCTTCTCCCCTCTGGGTTGAGACAGGCTTGGGGGTGAGGGACGTGAGGGATAGGGTGGGGGTGTCGTCACATGACGGCTGAGTGTCCTCCTCCTCTTCCTCGTTACCTGTTGACGTTCCATGTTCGCTCGTAATTCTCTCTCTCTCGAACGCCCTCTCGTCACTTCTTCACCCTTCTCGATTTTTTTTTTGTTTTGTTTGTTACTCATCATCAAAGTTTTGCTGCAGGAGGAAGTTGGCCGCCAGGTTCTCGTTTTTCTCACAGGCAAAGTATGCTTGGATGACCAGGCCTTCTGGGAAGCCCAATGCTTTCAACTGCAATAGAAAGTACATTGAATACACAGAAAAAAGTAGATGGTCAGTTGCTGGGTATGTGCAGAGAGATGAGGGGGGATATTTTAGAAATGGGATGAGGCCATTCAGTTTTTTTTTTTAAACTTGTCTGTTTATTTTTGATTTTTTTGTTTACTTACCCTCTCGATGGCTTCCTTCTCTTGAGGGGTGACCTGGATGTAATTGGTCTGCTGCGTTCCCTGACCTTCAGCCCCCTCTGCAGGTTCTCCGTAAGGTTCATTCAACATTTGTACAAACCTCTCTTGATGCTGTGTGATTTGCTGTGAAATGAGCAACACAGGCGCACTTAAAGAATGTGGACCCAAAATAAAAATAAATCACTAAATAAACGTATCAGTTATGGCACACATTTCCATTCGATCAAATAAGTGCTGGTTTAACATATACGAATACTGTACATCTACTCAAATTCTGTGTTCTTTATTGATCAAAGCTGACTTATTGATGTTAGCTTAAGCCACCTTAACCCTTAAACCACCGGAACCGGCTCTTGTCGATTCCCAATGCAATTAAACAGCAGGCCGGAGCCGAGTATATTCGGAAAAGTACATTCATTAAACGCCGCAACTGGCTAAAGTCAGTTTCCAGTGAAATTTGGAAGCATGCCGGAGCCGAGTGTATTCGGCGACGTATATTCATTGAATGCTGCATCCGGCTATAGTCACTTCCCAGAGCAATTTGCCAGCAAGCAGGGGCTGAGTATATTTGGCGACGTATATTCATTGAATTCCACATCTGGCTATAGTCGCTTCACAATTTGCCAGCACACCATAGCTGATCAGTCCGTGCCATACATTCGTTGAGCAGCCAGCTCATGACCACTGGCACTCCCTAGCGAATTAGCATCACTGTCCCTGGGATTCAGCTGCTGCACTAGACTAACCTGCAAGCATCAGCGTTGGCCACTGTGTGTTTGCGTGCAGCCAGTTTAAGTGCAGTTGGCTCAGTGATTGACTGAATTTCATCAATGGTGTCAGTTGCACCTTGTACATATAATAATTCACTGTTGCAGTAGCTTTTTTTTTATAGTTTTTACAGTTCATTGGCAGTGTGTAAAATGATCAGTGTTGCAGTAATTGTGATGCCCTTTGCATGAAAAAAAATGTGTTCCATTAAAATTTCACATTTTCTTTGTGAATTGTGACGTTTACTTAAAAAGTGCAGCAAAAAAGTATTTGGCATCCCGGGGTGCATTAACCCCCAAGTATGTGGCAGTTTAAGGGTTAAATTTGTGAAGGCAAAGGAGCGCTGTATGTTAGCTTTAGCTATATAACTTGTGAAGGCAAGGGGGTGCCAGAGGGCCCCAAACCCTAACACGAACACAGCAAGACAGTCCTGGGTTCAAATAAATGGGTGCTTTATTATAAAATACCTCATATACACAGACACAAGTCAATCTCCTTCAATCATCTCTCCTCTCTCCACCGCACTTCCCTGCTCCAGTTGAGTGTTGCCTTCCTTCCTCCCAGCTCTGATTCGCCTGGACAAGGGAATGCGGTTCCATTTATTATGGACCCAAGAGTACTTCCAGTGATGTGACGTAGCCAGTTGGGTTATGAGAAAGCCTCACAGGCAGCGCTCCCTATCATCTGGCAGGGATTCCCACCGGGCTGCTCCTCCAGACTCCAACTCCCATGCAGCCCTGTGGGTGTCCAAACTGGGACTCTATATGAGGGACACTGCCACCTATTAAAGTGGGGGATGAACTGCTCCCTGCCATGCTCTCCCGCAAGTTTTTATACTCTTCAGGCACCCCACCCAGGATGGGATTCATAAGGAATCCCGACCTGGTATTGCCCCCATTTAGGCCATCATTCCATTATGGCATCCCAGCCAGGTAAGGACTCTACCTCCGTCCTGGGCAGGACACCCAACCATCCTCTGGGGTATCTACAAAATATAATTTTAATAATATCAGCGTAGTTGCGTCTTTTCTAGGGTCCCAAAATCGAGTAAGTACTGAGTTGGCAAGGTAGGACCCAACATGAGTCAAACGCGTAACAAAAGAAATTCCACAGTCCAATAAAGTTTGTTTTAAAAAAAAAAAATTAAATGAAAATGAAAATTAAAAAAAAAAAAACAAATTACAAAAATTCATAAAAAAAGTTATTACACATGCATAATAAAAACCAAAAAGGGAAAAAAGGTTTCTTCTGTGTTTCATTACAATCTTAGCTTTCTCATGTTAAACATCAGCTATTTTCTGTACTTAAAAGTTGTGTTACTATTCTATGGTAAACTTTCAAAGGCTTCACCTCATTACATTCTGTATGTTCAGTACGGTTTGAAACTGTTTGCCCTCCATGCCTTACCAACTGCACTGTAGATCATAAACTGAACTTGTCTGTGGTCAGAATGACAAGAGATAACTAGAATATTCCATTTGCAATTTAGCTTATAAGGTTATAATCAAACCTTCCATTGACTATAAACTTATAGGTAAACGTTTTAACATAACTAGTGTAAAGGATGGCATGGACTCCCTGCCCATACCTGGTATGGAAGCCCAAGTGACAAATAGGAAGGAAAGAGGCAGGAGGTTCTCTGCCTACACAAGGATCCGGACATAGGATGCCATCTGAAGAGTGGGTACGCTGGCATCCTGGCAGGACTAGATGGAGGAACATTACCTAGCCAGGAGGTCAGCTTGAAGGAAAAATAGAGGAGCTGAACTGTTCAAGCTACGAGCTCTGCTGAACTGATAGGTAGCAGCAGCCCTGAAGTCAGGTACACCCGTGGACACCCACAGGGCATGCTGGGAGTTGTAGTACCCATAGAGCAGCCTTGCTGGGGTCCCTGGGTACCACAAGGTGATGCTGTTAGGATCTGTGCTCCACAGTTTTTGGGACTTCCAGTTGACACAGAAGTACTTCCATCGGGCCATGCCCTGGCACCAGAAGTGCTTCTGGGTCCAAGATAAAAAAAACCACCCTGCCACATCCTGGTGAACTGGAGTTGGGAGGAAGGAGGAGGAAAAGGAGAAATAGAAGAGGAATTGTGTGAATTGGAAGAGGCACTGTAAAGGTATGGTTGTTATTAAATCACTTATTTGAACCCGGGACGTGTGTTTGAGTGGTGGTGTCTGAGGATTGGGGTGTTGCAACACCCCCTACTGGTCAGACTAGGAAAATATTTCTATCAATTTAACATAACCTAGCTAATTAACAAATGGCCCTTATAATCAGCTTATTAGTTTATTATATTGTTGTATCAATATGTTATGTGTCAGCCAGGGTACTTCCCTAGACTGGGGTTTAAATTTTTGTTTAATGTCTGCTTTGTTCAATTTTGATTCTGTTAATATTGCTATTAACTTAGTTTCTGTTTATCTCAGTATCTTTTATTAAGTTCCATGTGATGTGTTTAGTGGGTGGTTCCTAAGAGGCAGGACCACCTGCCCATCACCACCAGGAACTGCACACAGCCCCATAATGGCCATCACACATTTGTGCCAGAGGGTCCCTTCCAGCCACCACAAAAAATTTTAAACTGTTCCAGTGTGGTCCTGAGGTGTCACCCGCTGCACTCTGATCCCAGTCCAGGTGGTTCGTTGTGTGGTGGGTGCGGTAACGTGCTATCAGCTCATGCTCCCAACCGCCTCCTCCTCAGTATACTGTACAGTCACCATAGGCAGCTGGCAAGCTTTTCTGTTGCGTGTCAGTTATCTACTATAGTGCTGCCATCTAGTGGAACAGCCATGGAATATATTTATATTACATTTAAGATGCAATATGCTATAAATAGACAGTTTTCAGTTTGTCACAAAAAGGTATAAAGCTGCTGATGTTTTGAAACAACTAGATTTATTTCAAGATTAATATTTTGGTGATAATGACCATGACAAATGGATGATGTGGAACCTGTAGGCTCTGGCACTGATGCAGACAGCTGCCCCGACTGCGTTTCTTCATCACAAGGCGTCCAACTTTTCACGACTGTCAGGACAGCACTACATGGACATTCTGCCATCCACTGAGTTCAGACAGTTACCAACTACCAAATGTGTTGTGTGCAACAAGCTTGGACAGTGTGAAAAAACGTGCTATGTTTATGGCACACGTTCTTCTAAGCCTACACTTTGTCTGGTGCCATCCTTCAAGGGCTCACAACTTTTAGTTGTGTTGCTGGTCAAAATAAAGTAATTAACAGTTTGTTTTCATTTTTGACTGTTGCAGCTGATAATAAAATCATTGCTTTCTTGACATTTTTTGTGGATTTTGATAAGAGTTCATTGTTTATCAGAGGGCAGCTCCCTTAACAAGTTTCCAAACGTGACACTGTGTTGCAGAATTTATTTTAAACTAACAACTGGGATGCACTGTACCGATTCCTTTCATACCTTTGAACCCAGGACTTTGGAGCAGTAGGTGGCCATACTAATCACTGTGCCACCTGAAAGGACGCACTGAAATGGTAAAAGATGAATTGTATTCATAAGATGTTCTTCCTTTTCCTTTGGAGAACACTGTGTTAAATCAGGTTGTGAAAGGTGTTATGTAATATAATTATAATTTCTGACATGTTTTTAATTAAACTACATCTTAAACACGGAAAGCTTTTGGAAGTAAACAGTATTTGCAATGTCTCATTGATTTATAAAGCACTTTGTGGTGGCGGCCACTGTAACATTAAACAAAGACGGACAGACTGGTTAAGACGCTTCCTTATAATATTTACCCTGTGGTGCGATGCCCCACTCATTTCACCAGGCACTGACCTGTAGCAGGTGAGGATTGTCTCGGCCCAGCTGCTGTAACAAGGCTGGTAGGAGCGCTGGGTTCTGTTGGATGATCTGTCGCATCTGTGAGAACTGTGGCTGATTTCTCAGAAACTCTAGTGGGTTCGTGGAAGATGACACCACACCTGAAGAAATGGGACACAACAGAAAGAGTGTAATTTCATCATGACAAGTTCAGACATTACTTTAACCGCGGGACATCTTACATACAGTAGCATGGCCAACTTGATGTCACTGGTCACACAGCAAATGCCTAGCACCCACATGGCATCATAACAACCAGAAACAGAAACAAATAAAAACAAAAAATGTCAGCACCCAAGGAAAAAATAACCTTATAAAATGCAGCTGACAATGACGTCACTGCCATAAGGTTATTGTAGTTGTTTCGAGTAAGCAAGACAGACATTTTGAGGTGAGGCGGTTCTATTCACTAATTATGGTGCTGGATGGTGGTGACATGTTGCACGTGACAAACACACGCAAGCAGCAATTTTAGTGTATAGTCTGTTCACGAGATTATATAGAGTCACAAACCTAATCTACAAACCTTAAATGTAAAATTACAAATAAATGAATAAAAAATGTAGAAATATCAGTGTGTTCCTTACAGATGAGTCAATCATGGCAGGGCCGTTCTTAGCGGTTTGGGGGCCCTACGTGGTTCAGAAATGTGTAGCCCCCGGACGGGGACGGACCGCCCTCCCGGGGGGGCTCAGGAGCTCAGGAAGGTGTTCAAATAAAACGTCCCGAAAAGGCTTTAGATGACCAGTAGGCCTACATGTACGCTTGTGTGTGTGCAGAGTGGTAAAATATTGATTTTGTTCTGGATCTGGTAAAGGCCGGTAATATAGGGATATTTCATGATTTTATGGGAATCTCTCTGAATGAATCTGAAACGAATCTCTAAAATTAACGTTTGCTATAGTGCAATTGGCACAGTTACGACAGCGTGACAACATTATTAGGGATTTAGGTGAAGACTGCAATTTGGATAATAAATTACCATTGTTAATAAGACTAAGAGATGCACTGAACTGAATTTCCTGAAGACTTTAATTAACATAAGAAATCTACTTTCCGCACTTTCATCCTGGCGAAATCCTTTATCAGTTCCGAATAATCAAGGGTTTGGCCAACATCTTGCTCAATTGATATTAATGCCAAACCATTCAGTCGCTCTTGGGTCATGCGTGACACATGACGTGAGGGACTGGCACAGACAGCTGCAGTGCCAGGGGCATGACAGGGGCCCCAGGCCCACAGCCCGACAAAAAAAAAAAAAATTGTAAATCGGGGCAGGGCCGGGGACCCACCTCACGGTCAGGGCCCTACGCAGATGCGTAGTTCACGTATGCCTAAGAACGTCCCTGATCACAGTGAGGCACGCATGTCCACTTTTGTACCTTATAACGGCCCCTCCTGTTATTTATCCTTCCATCTTCAAACTACAATGAATCCTCATTCTGGCAGTCCTAAAAACAATTCCATTGCAGTTTTTTTTTTAAGGTAGCACCAGGCTGTAAACAATACTTGGATAGAATGACCGAGAGAGGAGGCATTTAAACAGGCAAGGGATCGTAATCAGAAGATTAAGAGAGAGTTCATCACAACCAATTTGTACCTAAAACTGTAATTGAAAAAAGAAAGCAATAGCAAAATAAGAAAATAATAAGCAAGTGCCTTCAAATATATTAAACTTGGGTAATTACGGTCTCGTCATGCCAGTCTTTAAACTGTTTCATAACTGACATAATACACATAACTTCAGGCAAATGCCAATGCGAAATGGCTACCGCGAGACAAAACAGGAAGTAAACAAAACAAACAGTGAATTGTACGACCAATAAATAATTACCCTATGAACACAGGGGGAAAATAAATTGTTCAATAGAAAAAAAACAAGTCAAGAATCGTGACATTTTAGACCTTTAGATGGTATTTGGAACCAGAATTGGCATCTGTGTAGTTGTGTCTGGGGTTTAGGGCTCTGAGATGCCCCCTACAGTTTACACATTACAAGAACTAGAAAGTACGACCAAATAACTCCAGTTCCTAAGTCATCACACTGGTTTCCAGTTCAGCTTAGGACTGATTTCAAAATCCTCCTTTCTACACATAATGCCTTAAATGTCTGAGGCCCAGCTTAATAATCATTGCTTATAAACCACGGTGCTCAATAAGATCTCATTTAGATGGTGCCTACTAAAGATTAACAAAATAATGATAGTCAAACTTTTAAGTACAAGGCCCCAAAGCAGTGGAACAATCTGCCTGCTTATATAGAGTAAGAGATGCATTTTATTCTGAATTTTTAAATGAGGCTGAGGGCTTACTACTTTAGTGTAGAACACCTGACTAGAGTTGCTGATTAGCTGTGCATATTTGTGTTTGTTTCGTCAGAACTGGCTGATGTTAAGAGTGGTGTCCAGCAGGGGTCAGTGCTAGAACTAATGCCATTGTTAATACATATAAATGATTTAGAGAGAAATATAAGTTATAAGCTGGTTACATTTTCAGATGATACCAAGATAGGTGGATTGGCAGATAATCGAGAATCTGAGGAATCATTACAAAGGGACATGGATACTGGATTGCTGATTTATGACAGATGAAATTCTATGTAAGGAACTATAAAGTATTATATATAGGAAATGAAAATGTAAGGTTTGAATACACAAGTGGAGGTATGAAAGTTTAAAGTAGCCCTTATGAGAAGGATTTAGGAGTCGTAGTGGCCTCAAAACTATCAACTGCCAGGTAGTGTTCAGAAGCCATTAAGAAGGCTAACAGAATGTGAGGTTATGTAGCGCCCTGATGTGTAGAGTACAAGTCACAGGAGGTTCTGTTCAAGCTTTATAACATACTGGTGATGCCTCATTTGTGTGCAGTTTTAGTCTCCAGGGTACAAAAAGGACATAGCCGTGCAGGAAAACGTCCAGAGAAGAGCAACTAGGCTGATTCCAGGGCTACAGGGGATGAGTTATGAGGAAAAATTAAAAGAGCTGAGCCTTTACAGTTTAAGCAAAAGAAGATGAAGAAAAGAGTGTTTATAATTATGAAGGGAATTAGTCCAGTGGATCGAGACGGTGACTTTAAAATGAGCATGGGGATACTGTTGGAAACTTGTTAAAGAGTAAATTTCACAGAAACACTAATAAGTTTTTATTTACACAGAGAACCGTAGACACTAGCAAGTAGTGTGGTAGACAGTACGATTTTAGGGACCTTCAAAACTCGATGATGTTATTTTGGAAGAATTAAATGGACAAGATTGGCAAGTTTTGCTGGGCTGAATAACCCATTCTCGTCTAGACTGTTCTAATATATGAAACGAAAGATTCTGCCAACAGATTGGAAGGCCCAACACAGATTCTATCATAGAATTGTTATGTAAGGGTCTGTACTTATGTGTGTTTTATGCCTTACAGTTATTTTTTGAATGATTATTTGATATATTTTTATATTCATAATTGAGTATTATCCCTTTGATTGTGTTACCATTCCTTCTGCCCTGTGTGTAGAGCCCCAAGAGACAGGGCCATCCTGATATCACTCCTTTTGAATCATTACTTTGGCTATTTAAGGTTAGACCTGAGGAATCTAAAATCAGATGAACATTCTATTGTGAAGGACCTGTTGTGAGTATTGCCATTTCTTTGTTTTTGCCAGTTCATTCTTCTTTTTGTCCTGGTTATTGGATTCTGTTTTCTGAATTAGCAGATTGAGATGTTTGCCTTGGATTGCAATTTTTGGCAACTACTTCTGCCTATTTTCACTCTTTTGAGCACTTTGCCTGTATTTTTCTATTTTTTCTAATAAATCGTTTATTTATAAAATTCCTGTTTGACTTGTTCATACAAGTTGAAGGTTTTCAGTTATCCTTCTTCTGCTAGGAATTTTGCTATATTTTGGAACATTTCTAATTATTTTGCCAGCTTCCCATTTTCGAAGACTTCCAGGACGGAAACCTGCAGTTAGCAATTTTAAGTATAGCTGGATTTGGGGCGAGTCTCCTTGGACAGGCTGGTTAAGTTAACACCCTGTGTTTATGGTCCTTTTAGGAGGCCTCACACCCATTTTACTGTATTTAGGACTCCTAATCAAAAGAAACATGACTAGGAGTGGGTAGGCGGCCATTGTGGACAAGGCCTCCATGACTCTGACTGTGTCCGACTTTGTGCTTGATTTTCCCTGTTATACCGTATATACTCACGTATAGGTCAGGTTTTGAAACCTGAAAAATTGATCATAAAATCAGACCCCGATTTATATGCCCATTCAAAAATGTGACACTTAAATTTTTTTTTTTTTTTTTTTGCCTCCTCCAATCTCGCACCTGTTTCTCAGACGCATTGAATTTTGTTGCAGTTACCAATTTCTTTTGCCACTTCAACGACTTTTAATTTAAATCCAACTTCATATTTTCTTCTGATAGAACGCTCCATCATAGATAAGCGATGCTCTTACGATAAAGGTGTATGAGGGTGTGAGATACAAAAAACACAAAATAGTGCAAACGTTGCTTCAGAATGGTTTGGGTATTACCGCGTGGTCACGTAGGCACAATAAATAGAAATAAAAGGCCGTGGTCTCTGTGGTTACTCTCTCAGGTGGGTGTTAGCAGATCATAATCTCTTGGATCAATAACATGAATTTTCCGCATTCGACTTATACAACCGACATTATAAAGTAATGAAAATAATACGGTAAAATCAAGCCCCAACATATGCTGGAGAACATATCCGCAAGTATATACGGTAATTGCCCGTGGACCCTCCAGAGATTTATTTTCTTCATTGATGCTGCTCACTGAGTTTTTGTTTTCCTTTACTCCGTCATCAGCTGGCAATAGTGCAACAATTATGTTGTTGGCTTCCGTTTACAGTATGTTAATCAGTTTGGAATGGTGTTTAAACAAATCTTTGTCTTTATGTGCATCGATAATGTAACTAGCATTTTGTAAACTTTGTAATTGCAGTACCTGCATGCCATACAAATAATTTTGAAAAAATTTTTGAAATAGGATTGTTAGAAAAAAAAAATATCATTAATTTGTTGTTACTCCTTTTTACAAAACTTAATATAGGCATGTGGAGTGCCATTTTATGCTTTTTCAAGGTTGCCGATTATAAATATGAGAATATTTCTAATATTTGATTCTTTAATGGTGGTCCTAACTGTACGAGAGCCACTCTCAGAAGATTAAATCTATCTTGTCATATTCTAACCCACTTAATCCAGAACAGGGTCACGGTGGGGTGGAGCCCATCCCAGCTAGCATAGGGAGCAAGGAAAGAACAAACCCTGGATAGGGCGCCAGTCCTAATATATTACATTTTCGAGATACACATTTGAGGTCATATCGCTCAGCCCTAATGTCCATCTCTGCACAGTGTTGCCAAAAGCGAAAATCTGCTCCCCCTGGCCCAATCTGAAACTGGATCACCTCACTCTGACTTACCTCTCGCTGCAGGGGGCGTTCTCTCAGCTGGTGCTGCCGTGGGATTAGAAACTGGTGCAGGATGGACCACCTCTGGAGGCGGGAGGTCTGGCTCCACTGGGATTCCCTGAGAGAGAGAGAGAGAGAGAGAAAGAGAGAGAGAGTTTAGGAACATGAGCTGATACAGCATGTTGTTGCACCCACCACATGCCGAACCACCTCGATTGGGACCCGAGTGCAGTGGGTGACACCTTAGCACCAGTGTGAGGTTTTTATGGTGGCTGGAGTGCCAATTCTGCCACCAACACCCATGTTTTCCCTGTAAGTTGGAGAACCTGCTTGCAGGGCTGGATGCAGATTAATGTCATACCCAGAACAGAGCAATTGCAGGGTAAGAGCCTTATTCATGGGCCCAATGTAGTAAAGCCCTAAAGAGGCATAAAATGAAAATGAAACTAACATCACAAAACTGAGGTGGAAAAAAAAACCAAAAAGCTGTAAGCATATTCGCCCAGGGGATCATGGCATGCAGTTACAACACTCTCTTAAGTGTGGGAGCGTGATTGTGCTTTGCTAAAATGCTCAGCTTTTTAACCATAAGATTACAGTTGAATTTCAAGGTTATTTTTACTTTACTGGGCAAAGTGAGAGCCTTTTATTAGCATGGATAAAAGGCAGGAGTTAATACACTTATTCCCACAATACAATTCATATTGCGATTCTGGCTTCATGATAAAATATTCCTATAATATGAACTCTGTTGTATGTCTGCTTATCATTAGACATTCAGGAATTTAAAACACTGCAAAATAAATTTTAACTGGTGCACATATACAAAAGTTTTTGTAAGTTTATTCTTGGGTATTAAAATAAAATCATTTTAAATATTAACATTAGTTGCAGTTTGCTCCCGCATCCAAAGACATGCAGGTTAGGTAAACTGACCCTAGTGTGCGTGTGTTTGTATGTGGTTACACCTGATGGACTGGCGCCTGTACAAGGATTGTTCCTGCATTGTGCCCCATGCTTGCTGGGATGGGCCCCAACGTCCCTGCTCATGAGAAAGTGGGTTTAGAAAATGGATGGGTGGACATTAGTTGCATTGCAGTACTGTAATATAAGATGTGTTGCATGTTGATCAGCACAATAGAATAAGAATTTCACTGTAGTCTGCCCATGTGACAATAATGACCGAATAAACCCCGTCACACATGTGCACATGAGAGGCAGCTAAAGGGCCTGAATGAGAGTAATTCCATGCCAGACCAGGGGGTGGCAGAGTGCATTAACTCTTTCTCTCACTTCTCAGCAGACCCGTCTGGCCCCGATGATATCACTTCCAGTTCTGTCTCCTGCCCCACTGATGACGTCACTTCTGGTCTCAATGACGCCACTTCTGGTTCCTAAACCCACGGATGACATCACTTCCTCTACTCTCCTTTAAAGTCACCATCTTTGTGCTATCGAGTCAGTTCTGTTGTGCACTCTAGTTTGTACACATCTGCACATTATTAATATCCATTTTGTAGCCAAGAAGAATATACGGGTGGCTGCCCCAAACCTTATTGTGGCTCTTTTTGTTTTGTTTATGACAACCCATAATATAAAGCAGTGCAAAACCATCCAAATTTAAACTTATCTTTTTGTTTTAGGACAGCTTAGCTATTAGTTCGATAAACTGAATGGTGTCCTCTCGTTTGCCAAATTTCCTATGTTTTCAGAGATTAACATCAAACATTGTTCTAATAATGGCTGTCCTTTTATTTCCTGCTTGAAGGCCTTACTGACCCGTGAGTTGTGGATCCTGACTGGATCTATGAAGAACTTATAGCATTATATGTCCTTGCAAGAAAAATGAGAATATCAACACTCTGCATGTAGCTGTGACCTCCCCACTGTAACAATATCCCCTACAATTGGAAACACTTACTTCAGACATTATTATTTCACCAGAACAGCAAGCATTGGGAATGTGGCTACTTTCTACGTCCACTCTGCCAGAGGACTGCTGTGTAGGGCAATTTGTGATGCACTGCTTTTTAATTCCCTAATTCCTCCTTACTGTAATCCCCCCCTTTGTCTCAATTAGTACCAGTGAAAGGTGTATTGATGTCTAAAGCATTTGTTCTCACGTCTGTGGCTCATGAATGCTGCAGTAAACTTTTGAGTATATCATATTACCTCCTAACGCGAAGGTAAGGTTGTGCATTGCTGGTACCAACAGAGTTCAGCTTCACCTGTGAATGCACTGCTGCATCTACGAAGTAACGTTACAATTCACCATATTCATTTGTGTGTGTGTGTGTGTGTGTGTGTGTGCACGCGCGTGTGTGTGTGTGTGTAATATGCTTAACCTGTGCTCCCAGCTCACTTTCACATATAATGAAGTTTATGTTGTGCGCTGACAATTTTCCTGTTCACTTCATTATACCGTGACTAACAGTTCAGCCAAAGGAGCTGTAAGCTACTTAAAATCCCAGCAGCCCCAGCCGCATTCAACTGGAGGCAGATACAGTTTCTTTATTTGTATGATTAATGGTTGTGTTTCATTGTATTTTATGGTATTTAGTGTTTTAGTCCATTATATAAACCTTTGACTATGTTGGCCATTATTGTCAATGTCAATGTCACTTTATTTATATAGCACATTTAAAACAACATAGTAATGCTGCGGCCAAAGTGCTTTACAATAATAGAATAAAAGAAAAAACAATGAACAATAAAACATAAATAGTAATAAAATATATAAACATAAAATAAGATAGATAAGAAATAGGAATGATGTTATATGATCACAAAGAGGAAAACCATCAGTATAACTGAAGGTCACTGAATGCAAGTGAAAAGAAGTGAGCTTTTAATCTTGTTTTGAACTGTTCAATTGTAGACGACTCCTTAATATGATGAGGTAGAGAGTTCCACAGGCGAGGGGCAGCAGCTGCAAAGGCCCTGTCCCCCTTGGTTTTACATTTGGTACAAGGGACAACAAGAGACAACTGACCAGAAGATCTAAGCACTCTAGATGGCTGGTGTAAAACACACAGTTCAGATAAATAGGCAGGAGCGAGTCCATGTAACGATTTAAAAACTAGCAGCAAGATTTTAAAATCAATTCAAAAACTGACAGGCAGCCAGTGTAACGAAGCTAAAATAGGAGAAACAGAGTCATACTTCCTTGCCCCAACCAGAAAGCGAGCAGCATCATTTTGGACCAGCTGTAACCTGTGTATCAGAGATTTGTTAATCCCAGAATACAGCGAATTGCAATAATCGAGGCGAGAAAAAATAAAAGCATGAGTAGCTTTCTCAAGATCTTTAGAATATAAAAAAGGTTTTATCTTACCTAACAGACGAAGTTGGAAAAAGCAACTCTTGACAACAGAATTTACTTGTTTCTCAAAAGAGAGGTTGCTATCAAAGGTAACACCAAGATTGCGGACTTGAGGTTTGGAAAAGGCAGAGAAAGAGCCGAGAAGTCCAAGACCAATTTGGGCTTTAGCTGGTGGACCCACTATAAGCACCTCCGTTTTATTTTGATTTAGATCAAGAAAATTATTGGCCATCCAGGAGCTTAGATCAGACAGACAGTTGTGGAGTTGATTTGTTGCAGAGTTGCAGACGGGAATATAAACCTGAGTATCATCAGCATAGCAGTGAAAAGAAATGTTAAATTTCCTAAAAATCGCTCCAATAGGGTAAAGGTATATAGAGAATAAAATAGGACCTAAAATGGATCCCTGAGGGACACCATATTTAAGAGGAACAGTAGATGAAAAAGAGGAATTTAAAGTCACTGAAAAGTGTCTACCAGTTAAATATGACCTGAACCAGTTAAGAGCAGCCCCTTTAAGCCCAACAAGATGTTCGAGCCGCATCAGCAATATTTCATGGTCAAATTGAGTGTGGGGTTTTGGGCTCGGTGGCGACCCCTACTGGTTACAACATATACACTGTATATAAATATAGTGTCACACATGTACGCTTGGGAAACAACTTGAGGGCTTATCTAATGGAAATTCCACTCTGAGTCATGTGATGGCGCTGTTGCCTAATGCTTCTCCACCTCTCTCTCCTATAGATCAGGCGACCGGCAGACCACCACAACCCTTCCAGTCTGGTTTCTTCTTAAGGGATTCCAGCGTCATTTTGGGTTAGGGCAGTGAAAGGCAACCTTTTTCGAGTTGCGGCGCACTAAGTCCAAAAATTTTCTTTCGCAGCGCACCTGAGGGACTGCCCATAAATAAAGTCGTGACGACACAATCTATGGACAATCGCCAATAAAAACAGTTCATTTTACAAGTTTGAAAGACATTTTATTAATAACGGAATCAAAGGATAAATCTTAAATTTAATTAATGTGAACGTTGAGATTGTTTTTCAGCACATATTGATGCAAAGATCAATTTTCGAAAGACAGACGCGCATTTCCTTGTCGATTATTTGAAGTCTCTCGCGTTTCTTAGACTTCATTTCCGTAAGTGTTCCGTTATCTGTTTTTCCAACATAAAATATATATTTTTAAACATTATCTTTTTAATCAACCAAAAGTTCAAAAACACTAGAAATTTTTAATATTTTACAAAAGTTTTCGCGGCGCCCCTAGAAAATTCCACGGCACGCACCGGTTGCCCGACAATGGGTTAGGGTATCTGTTGACTCCAGTCTGAAAAGATGTCTTGTTATTTTGAAGTCTATTTGTTATTTTCCATCAGTTATACAGGGTTAGCCTACACAGGGCCCCAACTCCTCATCTTGTGCTCAAATTTACTTTTTCCAGCCTCTTATTGCTACTTGTCCCAACTTTTTTGGGATTTGTTGACACCGTGAAATTTTGAATCAACATATTTTTCCTTTAAAATGATACATTTACTCGGATTAAACGTTTGATCAGTCATCTAGGTTCTATTACAAATAAAATATTGACATTTGCCATCTCTTTGTATTACAATAGATATAGATGCATGTAGAATGCTATACATATCTAGCACAGAGCAAAGGATTTCCCTTTGTCTCACTTAAAACACGGTGCAGCTTAGATCACGTGATATGTTGTGTACTTTAAGCTTCTATCTTTCCTAGGAACTTTCCACAATAGGACGATTATTTTTTAGCTGTCTTTATTATCTACATCTGTATCCACATTTCCCAACCCAAGGGCTGTGGTGGCTTTGCAGGTGGACCGTGGCTGACCCTGAGGGGATAAGTTACCCACTGTATGAGCCTATAAAATCAGCCTGCCATCTTTTAAAGATCACGAGCCACCTAAAACTGTCATGTAAAGAGTAAGAGAATCCATTCTGGAACTCGGTGCTGGCATTAAATTAATGTCAGGAGCAGAACAAAAAGAAGACCTACTGCCTAACTTTACAAATTGCCAAGTGCTGTGAATCCCTATAACAGACTTATATATATATATATATATATATATATATATATAGTGGCAGTAGGGGGCGCTAGTGCTCCCTTGAACCCTCAGGGATGACGCCAAACAACAGGTAAAAGTCCAAGACTCTTTATTTTCGTTTCCCACCAATGTGCACCAAGCACCTTCCACATTACTCATAAACAATAAACCAAATCACTCCTCCTCGCCCAGACACTTTGCTCCTCTCCCTCCCAGCACAGCTCAGCGTCTGGACTGAGCCTTCGTCCTTTTATAGCCCCTGACCCGGAGGTGTTCCTGCCCCAGCAGTCCACAGTTCCTTATTCCTTCCAGGTCAGGGCAATCAATCCACCAGTTCAACCCGGGAGCACGACATTTCTTCCCGTCACGTGACCGTGACGTACTCCCGGGTCATACGGCATCACAGAGCCCATAAGCCCCCAACAGCGACTCCTGGTGGTCCCCAAGGTATCCAGCAGGGCTGTGTATAAACACTACAAAGTCAATAAGGCCCTGCTGGACCTCGGGGCACGATCCTGCTGTCGGAAGAGCTCCTCCTGGCGGCCTGGGGGTGAGGACCGGCATGGGAAGCCGGCAGTCCTCCACAGTACATATATATATATATATATATATATATATATATATATATATATATATACATACATACAATGTGAACTTTATGCCTTTTGGTGATCAGTTCATCTTAGCACACTTAACTCTTCACCATAACAGACATTTTAAGCAAGGGTGCCCAAACTTTTGCGTGCCACTATATCTTGTAGGAGCAGAACGGGCATCCCTGCTGGGAAGTAGGATGAGTTATTTCCCAGACAGAAGGCCAGTGTGAAACAACAAACTAAATGGCTGGCGGGACAGAGGAAAAACTTTGTGCCCGGCCAGTATGATATAACAGATGTACCAGTGGAAGGAGTGTCAGGAGGTGTTCCAACACCAATATGCCAGGTGGCAGTGACTTCGTATGGCAACCCTGCCGAGACACTCGCAGGGGTGTTTGAGAGATGGAGTCCCGAAATGCAGCCCTGTCGGGATCCCTACATACCAATAAAGGGAGTTGTCAGAGTATGACCTCCTTACTTTCTTTATGGCCCAGAAGTGCATCCTGGAAGATATGGCATGGCACCAGAAGCATTCCCAAGTCCAGCTTAAAAAGCAGTGGGCAACACTCAACGAATGACAAGAGGAGGATGAATTGTATATTTATTGTATAATTGTGGCTGATTTCAAGAAAGGTGACTGCAGTGATTGCGAAGTGCACTGGAGAAATAAATATCTTTTATTTTATTTCAATAACATGTTGCGTATAACTCATTGTCGCCCCCTTATACTCACACTATACATATATATATATATATGTGTGTGTGTGTGTGTGTGTGACTGCTAGGGGTGTAGCACAGCCTCAAACATGACCACACACAAGTCCCAGGTTCCAATTAGCTCATTTCATTAAGCACAGTATCTTTAGATTGGTTCTCTTCCACATCTAACACAATACCAATCTTTCCTTTTTCTTCCTTCTTCCAAAATTCCCTCAGTGAGTGTTGCCCTGCTTCACTCTCAACTCTGACTCCCCAAGTAAGGTGAGGCAGCTTCTTTTATCCTGGACCCGGGAGTACCACCAGTGCCAGGACCTTGCCCAAAGAAAGCACTTCCAGGTCCGACGGAAGCCTCCCAGAGAAAGGATAGCCCCTCCCTTTAGCTTCCCCTTGTGACACTCATATTTCATAGTCAAAATAGTGTGTCAGGAAATTCTGAAAACCTACTAGCAAATTCAACAAAACTGCAAGTAATATCATATGTTTTTTAATTTGCATCCAAATACTGGAATAACAAGTCCTGCAAGTCACCATTTTAAACAGTGTTGCCTATCAATCATGTGATATGTCGCACATGATGGCAACCAACACTGCAAATGTAAACAATATGGTCACACCCATTAAAATAATGCTACATGATGGAATACGTCTATGCATCCATCCATTTTCCAAACTTGCTTTATCCTGAGCAGGGTTGCAGGGAAGCTAGAGCCTACCCTAGGGCACAGGGTGCAAGACGAGAACAACCTCTTGACAGGGCGTTAGTCCATCGCAGGATGAGCACACAGATACACACACACATACACATCAGGGCCAATTTAGCACCACCAACCTATCTAATCTACATGCTTCTGGACTGTAAGAGGAAACCAGAACACCCAGAGGAACTTTTTCATGTACACAGGGCAAACATGAAAAAGGCCATGCAGAGAGTAGCCGGGATGTGAACCCTGGCCTCCTTCTTGTAAAACAGCAGCACTGCCAGTGTGCCATTGTTTTTCCTGGTGGAATACCTTGAGAAAATAAATAAACAAATCTTTTCAATAGAAAAGTGTCCTCATGTCAAGCATAGATTTAGACATATCTATGTAATGGTAACACATGTATCAGTAAAGGTTGGTTCACCTTTTATTATCAAAAAGAACCAAAAACAGAAGAATGAAATCTTGTTTGAGTCTCACCGTCAATAGGTATTCCACTGCCCGGTCTGGATTGTTGTAGCTCGCTCTCAAAGCTGCAATCACCTGCTCCCGCTCATAGCCCATCGACATGATTTCTGTGACCAGGTTTTCATAGGCTTGTCCTGTAACTAAATATGCGCAAAAAAAAAATGTCTGAGACTCCATCTGCATGAGGCGCATTAATACTGTATATGACATTTCAAAGGCAGGAGAGTACTACGGGCATCATTCACTGCAATTTTCCAAACACCCCACCCTCCCAGTACCAAAAGTACGTCTTATATCCTATGGGGGGGTATTTTATACTTTAAAACTCACTCACTGGAATTGGATTTTTGTGTCCAGGGAGTGTGAAAAAATTACCTACTGGAGCAGTAGGGTGTGTGCAAAGATACTCACTTCAATAAGAAACGGGGGCAATTAATATGGAACTGCCCACCTATACAGGATACCTTGAAATCAGCCATGTCTGCCATTAACTACATCTTGTGGCACTAATGCTGTATGTATTATGATATGGCCTCTTTTAAATTTTTTGGAGTGTTTTTTTTGTCTTCTAGGGCAAAAGTGTCTCCTAATGGTTTGTTTTTCTTTACTTATGCTGATGATCAAGGTTGTTTTTACCTTCAAAGTGCAGATAAGAATTCTGAAAATCGATCCTGCCATACCCTTACTGTTTAGTATGGGTGGTGCTATTTTGTGTCTTTAAGTGTTTCTATTATATTTCTACCCAAGAATGACTAGGGCGTGCAGTGCGTGATGTCATCAGCACAACTGTATAAAGGCAGGCACTGCGCACTTCCTTTGTTAACTGAGATTACGGACAGAATTTGTTTTCTGTTTTCTTTAATGTTAACTGATAAAATAAATTATTGCTACGAATGATCAACTCTAAATTTTGTGCTTGATGAAAGATAACAAAACTGTCAAGAAATTCTCAGAAGTATTTCAACTTCTGGTCCCTTATTCTATGTTTTCTGACTTTCATCATACTTGGCTGAACAGAATAAATAAAATGGGGAAAGGTCATGCAGTAGGTATGCAAAAAGAAAAGGAGTCACTTACTTTAAGTCATGAGGTGTCAAGAAGTAATAAAGGACATTCATTTACTCCTATTTATCATAGTAGGTGCCAAATAAAAATTCCTCGGTTATTCTTCTTAGAAAATGATAAGTAGTAGCTATTACTAGCTTGTAATAACTTCAAAGGGAACGGCACTGAGCATGTGGTGCTAAACCAGTTTAACTCTTTGGAGGTTTCATTTTTTTGTTTCATCAAACTTCTTTTTATTACCCATTTTGTGAAAAACATAAGACTAACAAAACTGTTTCAGCAGCACTTTCATTGTCACTTTCCTCCGACAGGTCAAAATCCTCATCTGACAGTGCAGAATCCGAGTCATCAACAGTACACAACACATCTCTGGCAGTGGATTTCTTTTGACGAGAGTGGCTGCCGGCATTTGACTCCATACAGTAGTGAAAATCAATGGCAATTCATCGTTATCTCATGGTTTTTGTTGCCATCTAGTGGATAAAACTATATAATACAGTCTAGGTGGTTTTCCTTGGATGTTGGCCTTCAGTTCTTAATGTATCGACTATTGTCAACACCCGCCTTGAAAATGTTAAAAAGCTATTTATTTAACCTGAAAAAGCAGTAGTGACAAGAGTGGAATTTATTTACTGAATTATAAACTTAAAAAATGGGGCATTTATCAATTAGATGGTGCTAAATAAAAAGGTGGTTATTTCCCTGACAAGTGGTAAATAATAACTAGGTGGTATCTGAAACAAAAAGTGCCAGGTAATAAAGAGAATTTATTTTGACTGATAGATCATGGTTAATAGGAAAGGTTATTTACTAAAGAATACGTTCTATGTTTTTTAAGTCCAATTTATCTCTTCTCGAATATGATATATACAAGTATGCATTTCTCACACAAAATTGTATTTAAAGTTATGCATTTTCCTATAAGTATTAAAAAATATACAGCCTGTCCTGTCATTTTATAACGGAAGCCATGGGGCACAATAAAACAAAAGCCTAAAAACTTACCGAATATGACCATTTTGAAGCGGAAAAAGTTTTGATATAAGAAAGCAGGCCTTCCATGCTTTTAATGCATATTTGTGACAGCAAAAGGATATTTATTGCACATTCCTGGCACTATTTTTACTTTCTTGTATACAAAGTATAGGGAAAGTATTGGAATTGTCCAAAAATTCGATTTTGATGAATCTCAACATTTTAGACCTCCCTGAATCCGTAGATACCATTTTTGGAATTATGTTTGTGTGTCTGTCTCTGTGTATGTATGTAAACATTATAACTTGAGTATGTTTTCACTTAGGTCAACCAAATTTTGCATACAAGTATTAGGTATAAAACATAGGTTACTATCAACTTTTGAGCTATTTCCGCTATGCAGAAGTGGTACTTTTTCTGAAATGTTTCCCCAAAAATATTAAAAATTTGATAATTTCACATTATATTATGGTAAAGCACGACATTCTAAGCATTTTTGTAGCTTTGGATTTTTTCGAAAAATGACCAGTTTTCAAGATAATCAGAATTTTCTGTTTAACGTTCAAATGGTAAGACATGCATATTTGAGAACGTTGTTAGGTTTACGTAAACGAAATTTTGCATACAAGTATTACATTACGCACATTACTAAAGTCTCTTGAAACTTTTGACCCACTTCCGCTTACTGAAAAGGGTAATTTACCTGAATTGTTCGCCAAAATAAAATTATCATGGCAAATTTTGTATTCATGCAGCTGCAGAGTTCGATTTATTCAACTTTACTTTTATAATAATTGTTCGATATATAACAATTTACTTTCATAATAATTGTTACTTTTATAATAATTGCTTGATATATTATTACTTTGATTTGTTGTTGATGGCTCTTTAATGTACATAATATAAAAATTAATCATTGCCTTGCGGTTTACTCTCCAAATATCCATCCCCATATCTGAGTACACGAGGAAGTCGAGGGAATACCACTCCCGTTTTTTTTTTTTTTGGAAAGGGTATGTTTTCTCTTCACTTGTACGACAGGATGAGGAGTTCTCACCTAAATACAGAAGTAAATCAATACGAAGCATGTGGCAGGAACAGTTTAGTGTGATTTTCTCTCCTGAGAGGAACACATGCGCTTGGGGTGAAAGGCTATTAACAGCAGCATTAACGTAAAGTACATAGCTGGTCTTCTTTTATAATGGCTGAATCTCAAAATATTGCTTTTATGTTTGAAAATGACATGTTTAAGCTAATCTCAAGACACGGATCAATGCTCTATGACTTTTTTTAGCTTGAAAAATGGACGTATTCTGTGACGTATTTAGGCTTTCCAGTATAAAATGCCAGGGCAGGCTATGTATATTTTAAAATTGATAAGAGAGCTCTTAACTTTAGAACATAGTTTTTCATGGCAAACGCATGTATACCATGTTTGTGAAGAAACAACTTCAACTTGAGAAACAACGCACTTATCCTTTAACGGAATTAGATTCTGAACACTTACATTAGACGGGTACTGTTGTGAATTATTTTCATCTGTGATTTGTGGATGAAATATTCTCTTGTTTCACCACTATTTTTTTTAGGCATGAGATAAAATTTTGTTTTATCAAATTTTGAGATGCAAAATACTGAAATACGAAACATGGCTTTGCATTGTGTATTCTACAACACTGCAACAGCTGAAATCAAATGCAAAGGCAAACGAAAATGTCTTTCATCATTTAAAAATCTAGTTCTAAAGTATAGCATGCCACCTGATTGCATTTTTCCAGAATTGTTATTCACAGTCTGTGTTAATAATGTGAAGGTTAAAGTTGTTGGCACACAAGTTTCAACATAAATGAAGGTGAGCTGTGACCACAGATTAAATGTTTCAAACACATGCACTCGCCTCTCTGACTTCGTCTCCCAAACGTCCAACTTGAGCTGACCCTCTAATGTGCTAATTTCTAATCCTGTTCATCCTCGTCACACCCAATGCAAATCTTAGTATCTTTAACTCTGCCACCTCCAGCTCTGTCTCCTGTTTTCTGGTCAGTGCCACCGTCTCCAGACCGTATAACATAGCTGGTCTCACTACCGTCCTGTAGACCTTCCCTTTCACTCTTGCTGATACCCATCTGTCACAAATTACTCCTGACACTCTTCTCCACCCACTCCACTCTGCCTGCACTCTCTTTTTCACCTCTCTTCCACAATACCAATTACTCTGTACTGTTGATCCCAAGTATTTAAACTCACCCACCTTCACCAACTCTACTCCCTGCATCCTCACCATTCCACTGACCTCCCTCTCACTTACACATATGTATTCTGTCTTGTTCCTACTAACCTTCATTCCTCTCCTCTCTAGAGCATATCTCCACCTCTCCAGGGTCTTCTCAACCTGCTCCCTACTATCGCTACAGATCACAATGTCATCAGCAAACATCATAGTCCACGGGGACTCCTGTCTAATCTCGTCTGTCAACCTGTCCATCACCATTGCAAATAAGAAAGGGCTCAGAGCCGATCCCTGATGTAATCCCACCTCCAACTTGAATGCATCCGTCACTCCTACCGCAGACCTCACCACAGTCACACTCCCCTCATATATATCCGGTATAACTCTTTCATACTTCTCTGCCACTCCTGACTTCCTCATACAATACCACAGCTCCTCTCGAGTCACCCTGTCATATGCTTTCTCCAGGTCCACAAAGACGCAATGCAATTCCTTCTGGCCTTCTCTAAACTCCATCAACATCCTCAGAGCAAACATTGCATCTGTGGTGGTCTTTCCTGGCATGAAACCATACATACCTTTCTTAACTGAGCTTCCACTACTCTTTCCCATAACTTCATGCTGTGGCTCATCAATTTTATTCCCCTGTAGTTACTGCAGTCCTGCACATCCCCCTTATTCTTAAATATCGGCACCAGTACACTTCTTCTCCACTCCTCAGGCATCCTCTCACTGCCCAAGATTCCATTAAACAATCTGGTTAAAAACGCCACTGCCATCTCTCCTAAACACCTCTATAAAGAAAGCCATTCCTTAAAGGTCAAAACAGAGCCTTGAAATACCACCTGTGGACTACTGCAGACTGGAAGAAAGTCTTATGGACCAATGAATCAAAATATGAAATCTTCGGTTCATCGGGCAGGGTGTTTGCATGCCATTGTGTTGGTGAAAGGATGGCTCCACAGTGTGTGAAAACAACTGTCAAACCTGGAGGAGGAAGTGTGGTGGTCAGGGGTTCTTTCACTGGAGTTTGGTGTTGACTTGCACAGTGTGACTGGCATTCTGAATCTAAAGGGCTACCACAGCATTTTGCAGCAACATGCAATACCTTCTGGTCTGTGTCTACTAGATCAGGGGTTCATCTTACAGTAAGACAAGGACCCAAAACATACCTCTAGGCTATGTCAGAAGTACGTTGAAAGGAAAGAACAAGAAAACACACTTCAAAGCATGGACTGGCCAACACAGTCTCCAGACTTCAACCTCACTGAGTTAGTTTGGGATGAACTGGACAGAAGGGTGAAAGGAAAGCAACCTACAAGTGCAACACATTTGTTGGAACTTGTGCAACAGTGTTGGGAAGAGCTTTCTGACCAATATTTGATTTCCCTTATAGCAAGAATTCCACGCGTGTGTTTGACTCTTATATCAGCAAAAGGTGGCTACTGTGACGAAGCAAAAATTTGAATTAAATTTTGTACACATAATGATTTCTTGCCTTATTTTTTACACTTGCCATTGTTTGTTTACCCTTTATTTCACGAAACACTAAGGCATTAAATTGCACGTATTTCCATAAAAACTGAGAAAACGGAGGTGTTCTAAAATATATGATCAGTAGTATACATCTGTACCCAGTGAGTGAGTGTTTGAAACTGAAGGGCATATTCTCATAGCAGAGAGGTCTCACCTTCAGGCAGAGAGTTGACATTTTCATTTTTCAAAAAAAAAAAGGAAAATATAATATAATTTATTCATACATCCATCCAGGACTCACAACTAATGGATGAGTAAGGTATTCAAGTAGATGATAAAAGTAAAAAATACAAAAACAGCCATTGACAGAGCAACAGTGAATGTTAATTTAGAAAACAAAAGGATTTTGGGCCTGCACCAAATTAACATCATTCTGCACTAAAATCTTTAAATGCCTTTCAGACAGCCTTGGCGTCACAATCCCTCCTAATCCACTAACAGCTGTGTTTGGTGGGCTCACAGAGGGGCTTAAAGCGGAGAAGGACAAACAAACTGTAATGGCCTTTACTTCACTATTGGCATGTAGACTTATCTCGCTCAACTGGAAGAATCCTAACCCACCTCTGTTAATTCAGTGGGTTCCTGATGTTATCTACTATGTGAAATTGGAGAAAATCAAATTTGCACTTAGAGGATCTGTGCAGAACTTTTTCAAAACCTGGCAGGATCTCATCAATAACATTTTAAAATAAGCTTTTAATTGAGGAAGCGGATTCTCTCCCCTCTTTTACTCCATTTATCTCTATTCATTTATTAATATATCTATTTTATTATTTTTTACTAGCTTTAGGTTTTACTCTGCTGGCCTAGCTCTCTTTCTCAGGTGTAGGGGTTGATTTGTTTTGAACCTTTTTTTTGTTGAACTTGAGTTATTTGTATGGAATGCTTTTTGTTTTTAATAAAATCAATAAAATCCAAAAAAAAAAAAGAAAAAAAAATGTTAATAAAACATGTTATTTAATCCTTAAGAAAAACAAAAACAAAAAAAACAAAAGGATCATTTTAAATTTGGATGGTTTTGCACCGCAGTAACTTTATAGTATGGGCTTATAGTGTAATTATTGTCACAAGTACAGAGAAACAGTACCTGCACCTGCTAATTAACAAGCACAACAGGCATGTTATTATACTGCAAACATTTTTTAAATTTAAGATTATTTTAATAAAAAACAAAATGCTCGCAAAATGTTATGCTAAAACTTGTGCACTAATTTGAATTGATTTTGCAGTGTTTTGAGTTATTTATGTTTAAACCTAAAAATCTCACACACAGGTAGCCCCCAAATTATGGACATCCGACATACGAATGGGACCGCAGCTGCTCTTTCATCTGTCTGGGGACACGACGCAGGCTCCTCAGTAACTGCCGCTCCGTCATCTATGGCCTGGGGACGCTGCTAGCAGTGTTCTGGAGGGGGGTGGTTTCGCTGCTCACTCAGTGTAGTTTCACTTGGGCAGCTCTGGTTGATGAATGGGGTGGTGGGGGCCGCTCTCCATTCATTCTCAGTGGGCGGCTGGGTGCACGGAAAGCAGTGACTTGGGGTCCATAGTCACTGGGGCCGAAGCTACCGCTCGTGTGCAGGACGGAGGCTTGATGGGGTGGTTCACTGCCCGTCCACCACGCCAGCGCAGCTACTGCTCCAGACTGGACGGAGGCTGGATGGGGCAGAGGGGGGCGTTTCACTGCCCGTCAACCACACAGCCATGCAGTGTCCCTTGAACGGCTGCCCCATTTGTTCTCGGTGGCCGGCTGGTGATGCTGCAAGCAGTGACCCGGTTGTGGCTGAACGGAGGCCATTGAGGGTGAATGGGGTGCCCGGGGTGAGCATTGTAGTGTGCCTCGGGTGGCTGCCTGTTGAAAGGGGGCAGTGGTGGGCGATTCACTGCCCGCCTTTGGCCGCACCCTTTTCGCTCTCGGTGGGCTGACGCTGCAGGCAGCATACTGTACGCAAGTGGAGGTGACTGCGTGGTGGGCAGGTGGTGAACTGCCCCTCGTCGCCCCCATTCATTCCCAATAGCAACTCTGCTTGTACTGTTACGTAGATATCAGGAAGTTGTCTGCATGTCTGGTGTACTGACAAGAGACAAGGGGTGCCTTCCTGCTGTGATAGCGTGTACAGTGCTGTGCAGAAGAGCTCATCTTAACCTGTTGTCTTCACCCATCAACAATGTCTTTGAAACACAAATCTGATGCAAATGCTGGTGATCACCATCACCACGGAAAATAAAGTAGAAATAATGAAAAGGTCAGAGAGAGGTGAAACTCCATCATTCATTGGCAGAGCACTTGGTTACAGTCGATCAACAACAGCATTTATTAAAATAATGTACCTGTTCCGACTTACATATAAATTCAACTTAAGAACAAACCTACAGTACCTATCTCGTACGTAACCCGGGGACTGCCTGTAGTGGGAATATTGCAATATGAATTGTATACGGTCTCATGCCTACTACTTGCATCTCACTATGGTTTTGTATAGTGGAGAATTCGTTCATATCAGTGGTTCTTTATATTTAGTAATTTCAATTGCTTACATTTATTTTGTACTATCTTTTATGCCATGTTTAATTGTTATGGACACTGCCATTAGTTGTTTTGTCACCTTGGTTAAGACTTCCTGGATGACATCAACCATTTAGGCCGACTGCCATCCGAGATTACGGATAACCAAAGACATTGGTTGGATTTATTTTATTTATTCTCGAGTTATTTTTTGACTTTGATTTTTGGTTAAAGTTGTGGAGTTAGACAACAGTTCCTTTAAATTCTCAGTCTCAATCTTTGCTTTGGTTAATGACTACGTCTCTTTTTCTGGTTCCATTTTTTTACCTTCCTCTTGTGATGATTCTTTGGTTTTTTTTTTTAAATGAGTGATTCCAAGACAAGACATTTATACTGTGACATGTGCGGCTTCCAAGTGGAAGTTAAATACCTTAACAAAAAAAAAAAAATGGACCAGAAGAAGACCGGTAGTCAGAGATGTGATGTGGCAGCATCTGTGAAAAATAAACGTGGAGCACAAGATAATATAAAATAAACCTTAAACAATAAAAAAGCTGTAAATATAAACTACTACTGACAAAAGAAGAATTCTCCACGCTTCAAAACTTCAGTGGGTTGCAAAAAATGGTGGTGAAGCAAGACAACATTTCGACAACAAATCACTGATGAAAACGATTCACAATCTGTGTTTTTAATTTAAACTGACGTACAGTAGTAGCAGGTAATCAGTGGGTGTGGATAAAATAATGAGAATGGCACAAGAAAACAGTAGCTTAACTTTGAATAAGCTAAATTCACGATTATAAATGCAGCTGCAGAGGCGGCTCCTATTACGCTGATCGCCAGTTACAAGTATGTCAGCCATAAAAGAAGTCTGACGATTAACATTTTGATGAGGAAGTTTTCAAAGCAACATGAGGCAGCTAACAAAAGATTAAAGGGTCAGTGCAGGAATCATAGGGGCATCGGTCACAAAAACTGCAAAATGATTTCATGTATAATAAGTGCATAAGGCAAAAATGGACAAGAAGGCGTCAGCAAAGAGAGGTGGTAGTGTCATGTCAAAACCCACTGATAGGGACTGACGGACACTTTACTAGATAAAGTACGGCTGATGATGATTAAACTTTTCCCTCCTTCGCACATCAGGACAGATTAGCGTTATGAGAAAGCCAAAGGATGCCTTCAACCCGCAATGTTTGGTGCCAACTGTTAACCGTGGTGAATGATCTATAATGGTAATTGCAGCCATTTTTTTGGGAGTCATTAAGTCTAGTGATTGTTGTTGCATGGTCCTATAAAAGCCAAGGAACATGAGGCCATTTTCTTTATTTGCCCAGTCATGCAGGAGATGTATTTATTAGTCGTTGTCTCTACCGGTGTAAACAAAGGTTTCTCTGACATGGAAGCTGTGATGCCCACACTCCTCCTTGCACACACAGAGAACCATTGGATAACTGCAGATACCTAATATTGACGCTGCCTCTTCTAAAAGACTGAAGTCTTCTTCTGAACCTCTAAAAAAAAAAAGAAAAACAAAACAAAACAAGAAAACACAAGAAAGGAAGCCAGTGCCAGGAATCCTTTGCTGAGCCCGCGCCACCCGAAGGATGCAATTCATCAAGCACTCACCTGGAGGGCGCCTCTGCCTCTTCTGGCGGCCGCTCCTCTGTCTCTGGGAGTCGGACAGACGATTCAGTGCTGGAGGCTGGCGGGGTGATGAGGGGTGTCACCTCAACTGGCTGGATCACTTCAGGAGGTGTACTAGAGGGCAAAGGTGTGGCATCCTCTGGCAAATCAACTGCTGCTACAGGAACACTAGCCACGTCTGGGAGAGGGGCAACAGGAGGAGGAGGCGGAGCAACAGAAGAAGCTTTTACCTAGTGGAGGGAGACAGAAGATGGAGAAGGTAAAGACCACAGACAGACAGAGAGCACCCTGTTTATTTTATTAAGACAATCACAGGTGCTGTGCAATATCAAATTGTAACATAAAGCTGTATTTAATGGTCCTTGACTACCTGTACAGCGTGCCACCAGTTTTAGATAGATCAAGAAGAAGACTTCAAGACTGAAGAAACAGCAATGTCAGGATATTTCCAATGGGAGACACAGAGCAACATAAGGTCCTGTCAGTTGCAGACTTCAATTATACAGTGATCCCTCGCTATATCACGCTTCGACTTTCGCGGCTTCACTCTATCGCGATTTTTTCTCATACACGCTTACGTCACTACGCATGCGCTTTCTGAGAACTTTTATCTAAGCCCCACGATGGCTCCTAAACATGCTGCTTTTTCTAAGCCTTCTGACAATAAAACTAAGTGCCGGAGGAAGATGCTTGCTATCCAGGAGAAGGTGAAACTCTTGGATATGATCAAAGATGGCAATACCCTACAAAAGCCTCCTCACGCATATGAAAAGACAGCGCCAGCAACTGCCTATCAAGATGTTCTTCAGCCGCGCACCCAGATACCCACTGCCTACTCTTAGTACTCCTTCAGCAGAAGAAGACAACGATGCACCTGCTGAATATACTGCACCACCTGAAGACTCTCCTACTGATGTTGTGCCTTCATAGGTTAGTGGTTGTGTGTAAGAACTGTGTGTGTGTAATTAAATGTACAGTACAATAATCTACTATATAAAAGCAGTCGGGATTGTCCTTCTGTCCCGTGAGTGCAAAGCGTAGCGGTATTCCGCTTATCACAGACTTACTACTTGCGGTTTGCAGTACGAAGCGACGCGATGTGAGCAGAGTGCTTGCTTTTGTGCGCGATGCGCTGGAAAAATAGACAAAATTATGTCTCTGGAAATAATTAATGTTGATGGAGTACAAATGCCTCACCGCGTAGTAAATATCAGGGGAGATGGTGCTTGCTTATTCTCATCTATAGCTTATTTAGTGCATGAAACTCCGTCTTTAGCGGTACAGATTCGGGCTGACATTGTACAACTTTGGACAGGCACTCGAGGGGATAAAAAAACTTAGGTTTTCGGGAGATGTTATGAATGGGCACTTTAATGTTCTCATTCCCTACACTTACATGCCTGATGTACACATGGAGCGCACAAAAATTGAGGATAAAAGTCGGTCGCCTTAAAAGGCGGGTGAGCCTAGTAATAATATATTTGTAACGTCTAATATGTTTTATTTTCTCTTATTTTGTCTAATATATTGTGTAATACGAGTGTAATGGTGACTAAAGTGTGTTATTTCATGTCTAGAGGGCTCTAATAATGTTAAAAAATGTATTTAGAAGGTCGTAAACAGGTTTTCTATACTCTAACTGCAAAAATATTCGATTTATAAATAAAGAATCCTACTTCGCGAAAATTCATTTATCACGGTAGAGTCTGGATCGGATTAACCGTGATAAACGAGGGTTCACTGTATAACTTTTAGCGAGTCAGTGCAGCTGCTGCACGCTCCCGTGAGCATTAAGTTGTGTAGTCTGACATCCCCAGCAGCTTGGTCCAATATATCTGCAACTCACCCTATCAATGAAAGCTCATCTGCAAGTACAATGTATACAACACAGTTGTGAGGAATAAGGAATTGTGGCTGTTTTGGACCTGACAGACATTAAGAGAGACTTTTCTGACTGACATCTTGTCTTTAAAGTATCACGACAAAATAGAATAAAAGAAACATATTGGGCTGTCGCGTGATACTTTGGAAATGTGGGGCAGTGCTGGAAAGTCATCAGGGAGCCATCCAATTTGTCATCTCCTGCAATTTCCTGTCATGTAATCTGATATCCTCAGGCAATGAGAGCAACTACTGTAGTCACCAAGTTTAATAATAATGATAATTTCTTACATTTATATAGCACTTTCCTCATTGCTCAAAGCGCTTTAGTGAGTGGGGAGCCACTTCAACCACCACTAATGTGTAACTTCCACCTGGATTATGCGACAGCAGCTATTTTTGCACCAGTACACTCACCAGACATGAACTGTTAGGTAGTGAAAGGGTGAGACAGAAAGCCAATTACAGACAGTGGATGATTAGGGGGCCAGGATGACTAAGCCACGGTGGGCAGTTTAGCCAGGACATTGGGATACACCACCCAGGAATCTTTTATGACCACAGAGAGCCAGGACCTCAGTTCTATTTCTCATCCAAAGGATGGCGCCATTATTACAGCATAGTGTCCCCAGCACTGCACTGCGACATTGGGATCCACATACAGACCTCAGGGTAAGCGCCCCCTGCTGGCCTCACCAACACCTCTTCTAGCAGCAACCCAAGCTTCCAAGCTTTTCCTAGATGGACTCCCATTCAATTATTGGCACAGGCCCGAACATACTTAGCTTCAGGTGGATGATCTATTCTGAATAAACCCTTCCAGCTTGAAGCAGTGTAATGTGACGCCGGCTTTAGCTAAAACAGAAATGGTTGAAAGGGAAAGTCTTGAAAGAGAAGGAAAGGCCCAGGAGATGAACTAGAGGGATGAAAGGAATGAAGGAGAAAATGAATTGTGGAGAGGGAGTTGGTCATATAGGGCTACCAGTTAGCTGCAGGAGGACAATCCCAGAATGCGTGGAGAAAAGTGTACAAGAATTTGCGAAACTGATGGAAAATTTTTGTTTCATGAAACTTACTAAAAAGGGTATTTTGGTGTATTTAAAGATTTTGTTTTGGACGGTGAAGGTAAGTAACTCTTTAAGGTGGTTGACAACACTGCACAACCCTTTTCAACCTGTATATTTCTTAGAAAAGGGTGTAGCTGAAAATAAATGGGGAAAAAATACCCTTTGCAAACATGGCTAAACACAACCCACAATGACATAAAATGATGTAGTCTTAGACAAAAACTAATCTAGCAAGGTATTAAAATTGTTATCCAGATTAGTTGTGACGAAAATGCATCACCTGTGGTCTTAGATGAAATCCCACTTTGGCCGTTTCAAAACTTCAATCAGTCCCAACGCACTCCTGCTGCCCGATGGGATCTAAAGTCCCCATAACAGCGTTGTTTTTTGAGCTGCTGCCCCCATTACAACCTCCATTCCTAAGTGTTGTGAACTAGGAGTCATTAGAGTTCCAAAGCATTTCCAATAATACCCACTAGAGGGGGATATCACCCTCAAACCCAGGCTAGTAATAAGGGCAAATGCTGCACCTTGATATAATACTAGCTGTGTAAGCCCGTGCTGTAAAAAGCCTGGGGTCCTAGAAACTATTGTAATGGTCAGAAAAAAAATGAAATGCAGAGTCGGCGGTTTCGTTTTGCGGACGTGCTCGCCCCCCTTGTCTATCAGCGGCTAAGCGAGTTTCTCTCTCCTCAGAGGTTTCGTTTTGCTGATGTGCTTGCCTTGCTCGTGTATTAGCTGCTAAGCAAATTTGTCTCCGACTTGTTAACTTGGGGCCGCCTTGCCAGCTCTTTGAGCTACATGCTGTAGCTTTGCACTTCCGGACCAGACAGACAGACACACACACTTCCACACGTAGACAACTAAGCGAAGAAGAAAGAGCAGTGCATCAAAAAGAGACCCCAAAACGTTGGAGAGAAAATAATGCAAAAAAGAAAGTAAAAAAAGAAGAAAAATAATCAATGCACAAATTCTGAGAGATTCAAGCCCGGGGCCAGAAAAAGACAAAGTAGAATGTCATAAAGAATTCAAAAACGTTGGCGTGATACACATGCAGAGCAGGTTAGAGATAATGGAAGTAGGAAAATTCAAAAGTCTCAAAAAAATGATAGTAAAGATCGCATTAGCACAAACAAATGGAAAATATTACTCGATTACAATAACGGAACAGCTAAAAGAGATCGAATTGTGTTTGAGAATGTCTTGGGGAGAAGAGAGACAAGGCAGTGAGACAAAAGGACAGCTGGTGTACAGGCCTTTAAATGTTTGAAGCCCTGCACGAGATGCAGATCACGTGGTAAGGTAGCAGCAGCAAGCCAGCAGCTCATCGAGCAAAGAGGAGGTAAAAAAAAAATATATATATTTGTTTCCCATTGTATCCCCGTTTAAGAGAAGTTTCGGAGGAGCGACCGTGTCTCCTTGGGGTGCATTCAACACCCTCTTCACAACGGCACGTAGTGCTGGCGGGGGTTTAGCAAGCGAAGCGAGCAGGTAGAAAAGCCCCCTAATTTATATATAAGAAAATATTTATTTATTACAAATAGTGTACCAAACACAATGAAGCTCAAGACAGCACAAAGGCAAAATAAATCTGCCTGAAACATGAAGGCAATCCAAATCAAACAAGTCTCAATATATACACAAGGTCAAAAAACAGAGCAGAAAGCTGAAAAATCAGAGATCCAAATCTTCTTCTTTTGGCTGCTCTTATTTAGGGGTCACCACAGCAGATCATCCGTCTCCTTCTATGCTTGTTTTTTTACATCCTCTTTGGCCTTCCTCTTTTCCTCTTGCCTGGCAGTTCCATCCTCTACATTCTTTTCCCAATGTACCCCCTCATCTCTCCTCTGCATGTGCCCAAATTTTCTCAATCTCGCCTCTCTCACTTTGTCACCAAACTGTCATACCTGCGTTTACCTCTAATTCTTAATCCTGTCTACCTTTGTTACTCCAAGCGAAAAGTTTGGCATCTTCAACTCTGCCACTTCCACCCCTGCCACTCTGCCTCCGTCTCCAAACCATTTAACACAGCTGGTCTCACTACCATTTTATAGACTGTCCCTTTCACTCTTGCAGGGAGGCTCTTCTATCACAAATCACTCCTGCCACTCTTCTCTACCCAGTCCACCCCGCCTGCACTCTCTTCTTCACCTCTCTGCCACATTCTCCATTGCTTTGGACTGTTGAACCCAAGTATTTAAGTTCATCTATTTTCACCACCTCTGCTTCTTGCAGTCAGAGATCACACATCGGAGATACAAATAATTCACAAAAATCACAATAAACACGAGTAAACTTGCCAACTCTGCAGCATATTTATAATGAACCGACAAGAATTGTGGGAGACAGTCTAGATTTATAGGGTGGAGGACAGTTCCTGGAAGTGATTAGTAAGTGGGAATAACATAACACAGGAAGTTTACGTACATAAAGTCTACGTGACCATCATCATCAGGTCCTTCCTTGAAAACCCTAAATACAAAGAGGATTGTTTGATTTATGTTAGGTAGATTGCCCAGAGGGGACTGGGCGGTCTCTTGGTCTGGAACCCCTACAGATTTTTTTTTTTTTTTTTTTTTTCCAGCTTTTGGAGTTTTTTTTTTTTTTTTGTTTTTTCTGTCCACCCTAGCCATCGGACCTTACTTATTCTATATTAATTAATGTTGACTTATGTTTATTTTTTTTATTGTGTCTTTTATTTTTCTATTCATTTTGTAAAGCACTTTGAGCTACATTTTTTTGTATGAAAATGTGCTATATAAATAAATGTTGATTGATTGATTGATAAACAATATCAAAAACAAAGAATAATTCACATAAACAACAAAATTAACATTAACACAATCAACATAAATTAAAGGGCCAAAAATGAACAAAACTGACACGAAACATGTATTTGAACCCCAGCCAGGGTAGAAACCCTGGTTGAGACACCATGACACCAATATGCCACATAAACTATATTTTAAGTTGGAGATGCAAAATTCTGTGAATATAGGCTAAATTGTTTTTGCATTAATTGACAAACAGATTATGGATTTATTTGTACAGATTTTTGACAGATAGTTTCTTACCTTTGTCACCATAACAACAACAAAGTTCTTTTCGTCAATCTTGTAATCCTTCAAGGGGATGTCATCATTCAAGATTTTACCTGAGACATTAAAGTCAAATAAAAAGGTTAATGTAATAGTAAAAAAGAAAAATCCAAAAGTCAAAAAAAAAATTGACACAAAAAAGCAGGTTCATTTACATGTATCATTATTTACATGCACAGGTAACAGATACCGATTTCTTTTTATTTATCTTTCTATTGCTTTCACTCTCAAATTGTACATTGTACAACATCTTTACAAATTTTAGTGTTTATTTGGCTTGTTCTGTGCTACAGGAATACTCCATTCAAACATTTTATTTTTTATATTACTTACCCCATGTAGTTTATAGTGATAATCGAGAAAAAAAATTAAACTCATGTTCACATGGAGAAAGGAGACAACGACTTTCTGAAAGAACAAGACCCAATGGTGACCACCACTATACAATGCAGCAAACAATATCAAAAACTTCCATGGAGAAATCTCCTGTTACTCGTGTCACATAATCCACATGTCAAGCCATCCAGTCATATGCTCACAGTGTGCAAAACGCATGCATTTTTTGTTAAAATAGTGTTACATAAACACCTCCATAAAATGATGATAATCCACAAACAGAAAGCCCCTTCATATTGGGTTTTGTGCTTCTGAATTGAAGACTTGACCAATGAATGAGTGACGGTGTTAGGTCTTCAATTCAAAAGCATAGATCTCTATGAAAATATGACATTAAAATTTTTCTCAACCATCACGACAAAGTACATGGGGGTAAGTAACATATCAAAAATATCACTAATGGGTAGAATATTCTCTTAAGGAATTTTTTTTTGCTCTTTTGAAACTTATTGTATTTTTCCTTTTCTGTCAGTAAATCTATCTTCACAAAGATTTCTTGTGGCCTTACCCTATGCCAGCTAGGGTTTGACAGTTTTCCTCTCCCTTGGAACATTTACAGTGTATTACAGAATATACAGTTAAAATGGTGTGTTAAAAAAATCCTTTAGTTGCATCACATTTTTATGCAATCGTTTTGTTCAACCCACTGAATTAAAGCTGAAAGTCTGCACTTCAACTGCATCTGAGTTGTTTCATTTAAAATTCATTGTGGTAATGTACAGAACCAAAATTAGAAAAAAGTTGCCTCTGTCCAAATATTTATGAACCTAACTGTATTTTGCTTGAATTTTGAGAATGGAGTGCATTTTGGCCCAGCATAGACTGAAAACAGCCACTCAGGAGAAAGCTTGGCTGCCTTGTGGTGCACTTCTTCTGGGCAGGCTGGAGGGATTCAGGCCTACTTCCCTGGGTGTTTTTGAACAACTCCCATTATTGTCGGCTATTTGTGGGATTATATTACAATAATAATTAGAAACTGGGATTTTCTTTAAGGCACCTGAAAGGTTCTGTTTTAGTTTACATTTACTAAAGTAGCCTTTTAGCCTGTTGATGTTTTTAAAAGATTCCCTCCCACTTAAGCTTTGCTTACATGCGTGTTTTATACTGGGTTCTTTTTAATGTCTGCCACCACACCCCTACCCAATTTAATTTGTTTCAGCCCATTAAGTACCCCTTACCTGCGTAAATAAGCTTCTGTCCAGAAGCTGGATAAGCATCAGAGCCCTTCTCAGCTTCAATTTTTTCCTTTAATGATCTTACCTAAAAGAAAAAAGCCACAAGCCACTTAGACATTACTGCTACTCTGATACTGCAATAAAAAGACACTAATTAATTACAAGTTAGTAAGAAGTTAGTCATGTCCACTAAAATCAGACTGCTTCACATCCAAAAAAATGAATCAATCAAAGCTGCTCAGCAGGTGAATTACTTGTGTTTTGACAGACAGACAGACAGACAGACAGACAGACAGACAGACAGACAGACAGATAGATAGATAGATAGATAGATAGATAGATAGATAGATAGATAGATAG
>JANRMT010062789.1:16825149-16837668 GCA_026402145.1 Polypterus bichir lapradei
AGGTTGAGAAGAGATCGTGAGAGGAAACGACAGCGTCGTGAAAACGAGACGGACTGTGAACGGACAGAATGCTCCTACACCACCACATAATTACTATTCGGACAGTGATTCCGAGTAGGCCGTTCCTATCGAATCAATGTCCAAAGGTTTTCTTTTGTAATTTTGTTTCCCTTATAAAAAATCATAATGCTGTGCGACGAAGGGCCAAGTTCATGACTGGCAGCTGCGTTTAAACAGGGAGCCCTTCACAGACAACTTTAACACGCGTAACATGGCTAGTCAAAAATATGCCTTTAGAATCCACACATTGACTATCTCATGTGACCTAACAGGATAGACTACTGCGTGTGCGCAAAGCGAGCGCATAGGTGTGCATAGTCAAGCTAACACAGCTGCCTAAAACTGAGTCAGTAAACAGCATCAGGGAATAAAACAGCCTTGCAATCTAGGTCATTAGATTCAATTGTAAGATGTGGATCACCCTCAGTTGCACTGAGGTGGTTTGGCTTTGAAAAGACTGATGTTGCTCAAAAGACAGCAATCTAAAATCTATGTAGGAAATCAGTTGCCATTCACACTAGAATTACCAGAGCCTACGAAAAAACTCACGAGTGCAGAGCTTCCCATGTACATATACAAAGTTCAGCGATGGCAAAAGTGCATTCGTGATCCGATGTAGAATCGTCGGCATGAGTTGAATGTACCTCTATTACAGCGCGTCTATGTGAAAACAGCCGTGGCCAATGGGGGGGGGGGGGGTTGGGATCGTGAACACGGCTGACAGAATAACAGAAAAAAAAAAACAAAGCTAACCTTTGCAAGTATCATAAATCACACCGGCTGTTACAGACTGGAATCAAATGTATGTTTTTATTCTAAAATAGTAAGAATACGAGCAGCTCAGTTCTCAAAATGGACTCGCCCGGGATCGAACCCGTGAAGCTTTGATTACAAGTCAGCAGCTGATACCGTTGCGCCACCAAAGCTGTCGTAGCAATTGCATGTCAATGTCGCAGGTAAACGCGGGTTGTTTTTCTGCACTTAAATTTTTGAATAAAAGCGCATTTGTTCTGTTATATTTGTACCTTTTGTGAAAGTGTTTCTTTGATATTTGGAATTCAGGCTTCACACATTATATACTTCATGTCTACATTTTGTCAATTGTTACCAAAACATAAAAAATGTTTCTGTTTTAACGATATGTTTAAACACACATGAAATGCATGTGTTCCAAATAACGATATAGTATTTATAAAAGGTGTCATTTTGCTTGACTTTTCACTCTATGCAACTCTGAGCAACTGATACGCAGGTAAATAGACTTAAGCTGAGACAACTGTGCGGGGTTGAGGGATGTGATAGCAGGCTGCTTGCTGCTTATCAACACATTTAGGAGACAAAAGACGCTGACGGAGAGGTGCGAAGCGTTTTAAGGTGGGACAGATCTACAAGTTCTTTCGTAGGCTCTGTTAATTGTAGTGTTAAAGAGAATTCGACAACTAACTTGTTTCACCATCTGTGAACTAAACTACTAGACAACAGTTTAGTCCACAACAGGTCTAAATCACCCAAGGTATAAGCACAAAAACATACTCAGCAAACTTAAGTGAAATAATTCTGCAAAAAAGTGCCATATAACAAGAAAAGCGACAGACTGAACTCAGTCCCCCGTTGAACCTTCACATCCACACACTTAATCCTCTACACTACTCCTCCTCCCTTCCTTGTACATATCTGTACATACCTGTGCACACACAGCACACCTGTACATTGTACATCATATATCATATATTGTATATCTGTATATATTACAATACTCATAGTATTATAGCACATACATATCACATCTGTATATTGTACATCTGTGTATATATATAATAGTACTTATATTATTACTGCACATACATAACACACCTGTTTGTTGTACATCTGTATATATATATAGTACTTATAGTATTATAGTACATACAAATACATGTATAGGTACATAAATGTATATTGTAAAATATGTATATTTGCCATCCGCATTTAGAACATTTGTATATCTATCTATATATATCTATATATCTATTCCCATCTTCACTGTGCTCTTAACTGTACATATCGTATTTAACTGTATATATCGCATTTAACTGTAAATATCATTGTACATAATATGCACATATTATATTTATTGTACTTCTGCTTTTTGCACTTCTGATTAGATGCTAAACTGAATTTCGTTGCCCTGTATTTATACATGTGTAATGACAATAAAGTGAATCTAATCTAATCTAATATAACAAATGCTGACACCAATTACATCACAGAAGATATGGTGCCAATTCAAGCGGTTAAGAGGGATGGTTTCAAACAACTTGCAAATGCTTTAGACCCACGACACACAGTGACTGGCCAGAAATATTTCAGTCAAACACCTCTGCCTAAATTGTAGAATTCATATCGCCAAATTCTGACACATAACCTACAGAGGGCTTCACATTTTGCCACAACAACGGATTTATGGTCAAACCAAAGATCCATGCCATACCTCTCTTTGGAAGTGCATTTCATCGATGAAATATGGCAACTGCAAAGCTACCGTTTGCAAACATCCTACTTGCCAGAAGACCACACAGGTGACATCATTGCAGAAGGACTGAATGATGCACTGGCATCATGGTTGCTGCGAGAAGACCACAGATAGCAGGGCTAACGTTGTCAGTGCACCACAGATTAACAACTGGAAGAGACTTCCTTGTTTTGGACATTTTTTTGGCTTCATATTGCCATTGGTGAGTAATTTGGGTTCCTCTATAAAATGTAATTTAAGTGAAACTGATCTAGTATGGAGCCCTGTAAATGTCAGGCAAAAAAAAAAATACTGTTTGAACTACTTATTAATTTTATTTCCATAACAAGCATATGCCAATCAGGCGCCCTTAATTTTGCAAGCTGTCTTGGCTGGGGGTCCTCGATTACTTAAAACATTCGCACACACTAAGCCCTATGGCTGCAGAAATTGGAGCAGGTGATGACATGAGAGAGAGAGCAAAAAACAAAAAAAAAAAAAAAGTTTTTTAGCAGTCATTAAAAAAAAAAAAAAAAAACAGGAATTCAGAGAAGGTGACACTGAAAAAGAGATGAAGACCTACTTGATGATGGACAGTGATGTAAATCCACTTGAGTGGCGGAAAACACAAGAAATTCATTTCACCCAAACCTAAAACCAAAGTACCCATGCATCCCTGCCTCAAGCAGCCCTCCTGAGTGGGCTTTCCACACCTAACAAAATGCTTTGGCATATAACCGTGCTGCTCTCAATCCTGATGCTGCGGACAGACTGGTGTTTCTGTCACACAACTTGAAGCTTCCTCATTAGAATTTTACACTTGTTTTATTTTTTTTGATATCTTTGTGTAATATTGGACAGAACCTGAAGTTAGTAATTTGTTTAAAAATGTTATAACATTTTTTGTATCTTTATGTAATATATGACAGAACTTCTTTACAAATACTATTTTTTCCTGTGCAGTGTTTGACAGAACTTTGGATTTTTACACAATAGTACATTATGTTAGATTTTTGTTCTTGCTTGTATGCTGCACAATTCATCTTAAAGCAGAGCAGTTTATGTTTATCCAGAATGTAATATTCATGTCCTGTAGTTCACTTATACAGTGGAGCCTTGGTTTGCGAGTATAATTCATTCTGGAAACGTGCTTGTAATCCAAAGCACTAGTATATCAAAGTGAATTTCCCCATAAGAAATAATGGAAACTCAGATGATTTGTTCCACAACCCAAAACTATTCATATAAAAATGATTAATACAAAATATAAGTTTATCAAGTCAAAATTTATTAAAAATTTTAGCTCGTCTTCTAAAACACTTGCAAACCAAGTTACTCGCAATCCAAGGTTCCACTGTATTTAATTAGCCATCTCCCATGGGTCCACACGCGTAGCAGTGAAACAGTACAAACTTTAAAGATCAATAAACAAACAGGTATCGCTAGCTAAGTGGAGGCAAGATACGCTGCAAAACACAGAGGTACAGCAACTCGAACGCAGGCTGGCGCGTGAGTGAGGAGGGCCCTGCCCGGCTCCCCACTTATGACCTCCCCTTGGCCTCTGTCTCAGATTAACGCAAATATATCTGAGCGTGAGTGCGGATGGCCTCGCCCCCCTCCCATCGGCCCACTGCATCTCTCTTGGATTCACGCAAATAAATCTGTACCACAAGCGAACTATGATATTTTGCGCGATGAGAGAAGTCACAAAATCAACCAGAATGTTCAAGCAAATTATAGAAGAACACCTGATTTAGTTCTCTTGTAAAAAGTGGACAGACATACAGACTGACAGACAGATGTTGGATTTTTTTATATATATATATATACATACATATACAGAGAGACAGTCAGTTATAATCATCAAAATTAAAACAAATAAACATTTGAAAAATATCAGTCTGTGTGTAATGAACGAATCTAATATACAAGTTTCACTTTTTGAATGGAATTACTGAAATAAATCAACTTTGTCATGATATTCTAATTTTATGACCGGCACCTGTATGTGCAGTGGTGTAATCGCAGCTCTGCTGTCTGCCATTAAAAAGTTCATGGGTTCACATCCTATGTGGGGCACAAAGCGCTTTAAGTACAGTCGACTCCATTTAAGTGCACGGCCTCTAGACAAGATCACCATGTGCGCTTATCGGAGTGTGCAATTACAGTAATAGGAGTGCAACATGTCAATCCTGAAAGTTGACCATTCAGTTACCCTACCTACTAGCCTAGCCAAACGTAATAAACTATTCATTAAAATAGACTACGGTGAAGAATATAGTGGATACATGTATAGTACATACATACACATTGCTGTACCTGTACTGTACTGGCAATTCATAATCCATGTAGTTACACGTGTCCAAGTGTCAATCAATCGGGCCTACAATTTACGAAAATAATCAGTCAGTTTATGCTCGCTGTTCACTCGATTCAGGCTGTTTATCTGATTACTGAGGTCGTAAAGCCGTCCATAGTCCCGACAGCCATTTATCACCAGATAACAACACAGCATGTGTAGGGACTTCAGCACGTCCGTGAAGGAAACAGTCTCTGCAGGTGGTTCATTGATCCCGTTGGCAGCAGCAGTATCTTCGTCTCCGTCGGAGTCTCGGTTTTTGGCAGTGTCCTTAATGACTGTACAGATCTCGGCATCAGTACTTTCAGCTGAATGATCCACCTCCAGCCGGTCACAAGAGCTGGGCTACTTACGTCGTCACACGCTCATTATGTCATTTGAGCATGTCAATCAATACTGTATTGTTGTTTGACTAGTGCAAGTGAAGAGGCTGTGCAGTTAACCGGAGTGAATTTGGCTGGAGGGAATCGCAATGGGATCAATAATGTACAAGCACTTAAGCGAATTATGCGCTTATCGCTAGTGCGCTTATCCGAAGTTATTGGCCATTTACTTGACTTTATACAAATAGGGACCGTACAAGTCACATGCAGCTAAGCGGAACTTGTGCTTAACCAATGTGCACTTAAGTGGAGTTGACTGTAGAGAGAAAAACGGCATGTAAATATAAATAATTTCTATTATTATATGACAAAACTATTTATTTTATTTCAAACGGAAAACAAATACTATTGCTAATACTGCTCACTTTTTGATTTTCTGCACTTTTGAGATGTGTCTGTATGGGTCAGATATGACCAAAGTGTTTTTTTTTTTTTTATTTCAAATGTGGAAAAAATGTATTACTATTACCTGTTCAGTTAGAGGTTTTTCATTGTTTTTTATGTACTTTTTGACATGCCCGTGTCAGATGTGACCAAATTTAAAAGAGAAACAATGCCTAAACTTTACTTTTTTTCTAATTCATTTGTGTTGGTTTAAAATTTGGCATTACCTGCCATTTACCGGCCACTGGAAATGTCTGGCCCGACTAAATTTCTTGGTTTGAAAATCCGGCCCCAGTGAATTTGCAATTGAATAGCCCTTCTCTACACGATTATAACAAACAGTGCTTCAAATCGAGGGTGAGGCCAGATTACATGCCACATCCATGATTTGATTATTTAACAAGCCATCCAGTTTATTAATGTGGGATTAAAGATCTAATCATGAGACCCTAGGAAACCAAGAAATACAAAGAAGCAGCGTTTATGGTGCCAGCCTAGCAAGAAGTTACTGCAAATATGGCAACCAATTGGACACAAAAAGAGAACATTCTCAACTCGTGAGAACAGAGGAATTTGATAGGGGGTGGTGGAGATGACAAATGGGATAGCCAGCAAAGACAAAAGGGTCAACATTTGGGATCACATAAATAATTTGCTTTCTTACCTCAACCCATTACACAAATACTAGCTGTGCTACCTGTCTAAGGCAGGTTAAAATGTAAGTAATCGACGCAGACCTCAGCGTATTCAGTGCTAATGTTTGCAGTGCACCATTTAGATGAATGTGTTTTGTAATGCACGCAGTAATTTAAAATGCATTGTGTTTACAATTCCAACAGATGGTCCATCAGAAACATTTGCAGTAATAAAATGCATTACTACAAATGTTTGCAAACCTGCCTCTTCTTTTCCTTTTCACTTAATCTTTCTTTTTAGGTTTTTCTGTCTCCTTTATAACTTTAGTGGGCGCGGATGCCTTCATTATGAACCCCAGGGCGCTAATAAAGAAACCGGCTAAACTGACCACATCCGCACTTGAACGTATGCTTCAGCCACTTCTCTCAACACTAACACATGCACTTACACCTGCCCCGAGTGCACTGTTTTAAATAAAAACACACACATAGCCACCAACCGCTAAACACGCTTTGCCGCACAATGCCACAGCAAAAATCAGGAATCGCAGTTTTAAGAAAGAAACAGAAGAGGGTCTGAAGCAAAACAATACTTACAAGGCCGCTGGATAAGAGTTTCAATTCTGTTGCTAGTACACCCGTTAATAAAAAAGTAGAGCAGGGTGGTAGAAAAATTCATGAGGATACAAACTGACAATATTATAAAAACTAGCCAAGTGTGGTCTTCGGGACAAAAAACAACCTGAAGACTCCCCAGCAGTTTTACTCTAGTTGTGAACTTGGAGAGGAGTCTGCAAACTCTTAAGAATTACCACCCAGGGCAGAGAAGGTGGACCCACCTGTGCTTGCTGCCCCACTGGCTTTCATTAGAAGGCACTGGTGATGCCATATTTTAGCTGTATTGCTGGCATATGAGTCCTATTACCGTATACACTCACGTTTAAGTTCTCCCGCGGATAAGTCAGGGTTTGATAATTTCTAGTATTTTATAATGTTGGTCGTATAAGTCGAATGTGGAAAACTCACACTATTGGTCCAAAAGATTATTATATGTGTGATGGGTGGCCAGGGCCCATGCCCAGCCGGGACACCCCTGCTGCATATTTTCCAGGGGAGCAACCATGGGCAGCTCAATACCTCCCCCGGGACGCTTGGTGGCAGCCTCCCTGGCCGACGGTGATTCCCCAACCTCCCGCATGGCTCCATGGGAGATGAAGTCCTCCACAGCCTGGTTAGGAGCTGGGGTGGCCCCTAGGGGGTGCGACCTGGTAATCAACAGCCCGGCTGGACGAGTATTCAGCCCCACCCAGAAGGGCAATTGGGACCAGGTGGTCAAGTACCTGGAACACTTCCAGGTGGGCTATGAAAGGGGCCAGCCACCACCACTCGTGAGCCAGAGTCAGGAGGAGGAGGACTAAGCTTGAGGAGGAATGGTGAAAAAAAAGAGAGAAATGTTGTGGGTCTTGTTGTGCTTTGGGACATGCCCCACAGGTGAAGAAAATAAAAGTTTGTTTATTTTTATACGTGCCTCCGTGTCCATCTGTGTCGGGTCAGGCGCCTATATAGCGCTTTTGTTACATATGCTAAAGCCTACCTGAGAGAGTAACCACAGAGCACACGGCCTTTGTTTTCTATGTATTGTGCCTACGTGACCACACGGTAATACCCAAACTATTCTGAAGCGACGTTTGCACTGTTTTGTGTTGTGTTATCTACGATGGAGCGTTCAATCAGAAGAAAATATGAAGCTGGTCTGAAATTAAAAGTCGTTGAAGTGGCGAAAGAAATTGGTAACTGACCTGCTGCAACAAAATTTGATGTTTTTGAGAAACTGATGTGAGATTGGAGGAAGCAAGAAGATGTAAAAAAAAAAAAAAAAAAATGTAAGCGTCATATTTTTGAATAGGCATATATGTCGGGGTCTGATTTTATGATCGAGACCCGACTTATATGCGAGTATATACGGTAATCATGGTCTCTAGAAAATACCTCCAGATAGACAATGTTTTTAGTGAAAACTTTAATCCTTGCTCTCCGTTGCTGAGGTGTTTCACTTGCGCGTTGTTCAGCCGCAGCGATTGCTTTGTTTCGACGTCGAGTCTCTTCATCTGTGTCATTAGCACGATGTTGTTGCGCGACGGCGTTTGATGCACACAGCTAGTGAGAAGTGGGGTGCATGCAGGCGCCATCTAGTGGCTGTGGTTGAGCATGAGCAGGGCAGACTGCATACACGCACAGGTCTTTCGTTTACTGTATTATATATGTCTAATGGTGACTATAGAAATCATATGCAAGAAAAAATATAACATACATACAGAAGTACTGCACCATAGTGTTTCTGGAGTAACATGAGACCAAAATTAGTGTAAGGGAAAACAACGGACCATTCTTTTACAATTGAATGTCAGCATTTTCCTTTGAAAGAAATGTTTTCATATGCAGGGTAGCCCATATTTATTTATATGACGTTTCACAGGCTGTAGCATTTAAACTACTGCACTAAAAGTATCGAAAGTGGCATCACTGTGTAGCCCGGGAATGGGAGTAACGATGTGCTGGACAGGGCAAACCCTGCTGTGTTCGAATACAGAATGGAAGCAAATCGATTGTCGCTAAAGCAGCGCGTACATTGTGTGCATTTATACTTGGCAAACATCAACTATGCGGTGGTGAAATGGAGGATAGCAGTTGAGTCTGGAGGCAGTGGCCCTAGTGTGCTAACCATCATAAGAATAAACACAAAATTCAACATCAGCTGTGCTGTTTTGCAAGCGAAGGAAGCAAGTAAGCTCAATCATATACATAAATATGGGCCACCTTGTAGATTCAAATTATATTCAAATAGTGATATTTGATCTAAGATCATAAACCCGAGTGCAAAAGACTTTCAAACTCAACGTTTCACAACTTTATAAATTCACTGCGTTAAAGTAGATCGGAATTTCCTAAACTATGTGTCACCACCGTTGGGTCACACGTCAGCATTGTATTTAAATGGAATGGGCAGCAGATGGTTTGCAAAGCGGGCCACGGTGATTGCCTCGGGTTTATTAAGGAATTACCATTAATATGACAGTCATTCTTGATTTCACCCAACTTCCGTTCCGATTATAACCCTCCGAAAAACGGCGGAGATTCTTCAAGGGGTCCTCTGATGACATCAGTTTTCTAAAGGGGATGCCCCCGTGTGGGCATTCAACAACAGGAATGAGTCTCAAAAAACACTAAGAAGGGAAAAACTGGGGCGCATCAATAAAAAAGTAGTAGATACCCTAATCGACTTATTTCCATACGTGGTAATGTCCAAATAATTGCTAAGAAACAGTTTCATGTCAGCCTTTATTTACTATATCAGGTTTTTCAGCTGGGCACAGGTTTCCAAACTCCAAGCTGAATGTCTATTTAAAGAGCCTGGAAGATCCCAGAAATTGACATCATGACTTTTAGAAGCTTCTGATTGGCTGACTGTCCTAACGGAGTTCATTGGGAGAGCACCGTATTTTAAGGGACTACTTTTATAGGCAGTATCTCGTTGCCTTTGGGAAAATCCAGGCAACTCAACCAACACCTCAAAAAGAAAGCTCTGGACAATCACAAGTCCGGTTCCTCCTTAGGAGCAATTTCCAAAAAATTGCCAGGACCATAAGCTTGTGTAAAAACAACTGTACGTAAAACACAAATATCTACAAGCCACAAAGACACTACTCTGTTCAGAAAATTAACTCCCAGGGATGAATGAACTTTGTTTGCAAAAGTATCTACAGCTGCCATTAAGCTCCTACTCCAAGACAAATAACTGGCCTGATGGGATGTTTTGCGTTCAGATGAAATTTGAATTATGTGTCCATAATGACCACCACTACATATGGAGGAAGAGTCCTACCTGCGACGCATGGGGGTGGCCGCATGATGCTGTTGGTGTAATGAAATTGGAGCACTTGAGAAAATATAAGACATCATGAAAAAGGAAGAGGGCTTAGCAGTGCTAGCGCTGCTGCCTCGCAGTTAGGAGACCCGGGTTCACTTCCCGGGTCCTCCCTGCGTGGAGTTTACATGTTCTCCCCGTGTCTGCATGTGTTTCCTCCGGGAGCTCCGGTTTCCTCCCACAGTCCAAAGACATGCAGGTTAGGTGGATTGGAGATTATAAATTGGCCCTAGTGTGTGCTTGGTGTGTTTGTGTGTGTCCTGCTGTGGGTTGGCACCCTGACCAGGATTGGTTCCTGCCTTGTGCCCTGTGTTGGCTGGGATTGGCTCCAGCAGACCCCCGTGACCCTTTGTTCAGATTCAGCAGGTTGGAAAATGGATGGATGGATGAAAAAGGAAGATGACCTAGAAAGTCTGAAGCAACATCTCAAAACATCAGCCAGAAAGTTAAAAACTTGGTCAAAAATGTGTCTTCTTGCAGGCTAGGACAGTGAGGCTATGCATACCTCCAACGTTTTAACAAAACCACCAAGACCCGAATCACATAGATAATTTGTGGGCTGAACTGAAAATGTGTGTCTGAATCCGGTGACCCACAAGGCTGACTTACACCCAATCTGCCAAAAGGAATGAGCAAAAATTCCTGCCACGTAATGTGACAAGCTTGTGGAAGGTGACCCTAGGCGTTTGATTTGGTTAACAAAGGCTGGAAATAAACTTGTGCTTAGCTATTATTTTGACACTACAACTTACGGAAATTACGTAAATATCACAACTGACTTTACAGAGGGACTGTTCGTAGACATAGCAAGCTGGACCTGCTGTGTCAGATGTTAATGCCTTTAAATGTTAAACCTATACAGTATATTACATTCTTAATTCTGAATCGCAATCTGATTTTTTAGGTGGTTTTCTACCAGTTAACGCTTGTTGTTGGTTGGCCAGTCGGCATATATCCCCATGTTCTCTCAGTTGCGAGAAACAGCTCATAGATATATGATACAGTATCTGCCAAACAATACAAAGAGCAACCAACATGTGTTTCGCCCCAATTGGGCCTCAGCAGGTGTACATACTTATGGGGATCGAACCTCAGACATCTGCACCTGAGGCCGAGCCTCCGACATTGTGCCATGGCAGCTGCTTCGTTTATTTGATGGGGTGAAGAGTACAGCAGTACAGTCTTAGTTCTGAATCACAATTAGTTATTTACATACACACACACTCACATATATATATATATATATTATATCTATACTAATAAAAGGCAAAGCCCTCACTCACTCACTCACTCACTCACTCACTCACTCACTCACTCATCACTAATTCTCCAACTTCCCGTGTAGGTAGAAGGCTGAAATTTGGCAGGCTTATTCCTTACAGCTCACTTACAAAAGTTAAGCAGGTTTCATTTCGAAATTCTACACGTAACGGTCATAACGGTCGATAACGGTCGACAACGTCCGCCATGTTGAACTTTCTTATTTATGGCACCATCTTCACGAAATTTGGTAGGCGGCTTCCCTGCGCTAACCAAAACCGATGTATGTACTTATTTCGATGGTATGACGCCATTGTCGGCCGCCATTTTGAACTTTCCAACGTCACTAATTTTCCAACTTCCCGTGTAGGTAGAAGGCTGACCCCATCTTCACGAAATTTGGTAGGTGGCTTCCCTGCGCTAACCAAAATCGATGTACGTACTTATTTCGGTGGTATGACGCCACTGTCGGCTGCCATATTGAATTTTCCAAACATCACTAATTCTCCAACTTCCCGTATAGGTAGAAGGCAGAAATTTGGCAGGCTCATTCCTTACACCTTACTTACAAAAGTTAATCAGGTTTCATTTCGAAATTCTACGCGTAACGGTCATGACGGTCAACAATGTCCGCCATGTTGAACTTTCTTATTCATGGCCCCAACTTCACGAAATTTGGTAGGCGGCTTCCCTGCGCTAACCAAAATCGATGTACATACTTATTTCGGTGGTATGACACCACTGTCAGCCGCCATATTGAACTTTCCAACGTCACTAATTCTCCAACTTCCCGTGTAGGTAGAAGGCTGAAATTTGGCAGGCTCATTCCTTACAGCTTACTTGCAAAAGTTAAACAGGTTTCATTTCGAAATTCTACACGTAACGGTCATAACGGTCGATAACGGTCGACAACGTCCGCCATGTTGAATTTTCTTATTTATGGCCCCATCTTCACGAAATTTGGTAGGCGGATTCCCTGCGCTAACCGAAACCGATGTATGTACTTATTTCGATGGTATGAC
>JANRMT010062789.1:16849193-16910346 GCA_026402145.1 Polypterus bichir lapradei
TGATTACGTGAGAGGCGTGATTATGTCACACGAAACTCCGCCCCTCCAGCTGAACTCCATTACAGTAAATGGAGAAAAACAACTTCCAGTTATGACCATTACGCGTAGAATTTCGAAATGAAACGTGCCCAACTTTTGTAAGTAAGCTGTAAGGAATAAGCCTGCCAAATTTCAGCCTTCTACCTACACGGGAAGTTGGAGAATTAGTGATGAGTCAGTCAGTGAGTGAGTGAGTGAGTGAGGGCTTTGCCGTTTATTAGTATAGATATATATATATATACACACACACACACACACATATATATTGTATATATATACTGTATATATATATATATATATATATATATATACACACACACATATATATCTATATATATATATAAACGCACACAGAAAGAAGCAAAGATTAGACAGTACATGTAAAATAAACATATAAAAAACATTTTGTATACTATTACATTTAAAGTATGAGCATACAAATACATATTAAGGATATAAACATACAACATCTATATAAAAACAAAAATGTATATTCATCAACAAATATGTAAAACATCTATAAAGTATACACATTGCACTGTACACATTTAAATATAAACATATATAGGGCCAAACATACATAAAGCACAGATACAGCACTTGTAAATGTTACAAATATAATACATGTAAAATTTAAACAAGCATACAAACTTATTCTATTATTTGTAAATAAAAATATTGCAAATTATATAATGTACGTGTAAAGTATAGAAACATACTATGTGAGTGCTCTTTTTTATCTTTAGCCAAGTCAGAATTTTTTTTATTTTTATTTTTCTTTCCTTTTAGTCAGCCTGGTGGGTATTTGAGAGAGGGGTTGTTGTTTATTATAATATGTCATTTCTTTATAAATGTATTTATTTATTGAGCTTCTGTAACAAGCCAAATATCCCCTGGTGCTGTCTATCCATTATATAGTGCTTTTCATAACCACTGCCGATCTATCTATGCAGCTACGTATAAAATGTATATACTGTACAGTACATACAAACCCACAATTTACCTTCACATACATATTTCAGGCAAACAAAGACACACTGTATATTGTTGCATGGAAGATGTGCGCATAAATTCCTCAACACTGCTACTCCAAACACAAGCATATGCAAGTACTGAAGCACAAACATACAGCTACATGTAAGCTGTACACACACTGTGAACTTTCACATGTAAAATATGAACATAACGCTCCTTACAAAACATTGCACACATACTAAAAATGTTTTAATTACGTATACAGTTAGTTAATTCACAGATATATGTAGTCAAATTTTCCAAGCGTACTGTATATAAATGTAGTGAAGTACATGGACGGTATATGACGGCACACTTTAGATCGTCGCACGTGAAGTCCACACAAACCCTCCGATCCACACTGCGTGCCCTTATTTGTGCTCAGCTGCGTCTGCCTGCTCGTCCGCGCGTTTGCTTTTGTATCAGGCGGACAGAAGGACTGGCTGACACTCGGAGCCGGGGCGCCTGATGAGGCCAGCTCTGGTGCCGCTCCAGCTCGTTCCTTGGCAGCCCCGCGCACGCTGCTGTGGAATTTCACGCAGGGCGGCCGGCGCCACGCTGTTTTCGTGTTGTTGTTGTTTTCTCTTTCTGCCTCTCGCTTTTCTCTTTTCGTTTCTGACTCATTGCGCGCGACGCAATCCCGTCCTCCGCTATTCATGGGACGCACGAAGCTCGTGTCATTTCTCTTGGCACGTGTGACGTAATATTTATTGGGGTTCCGCGCGTGCGTGACGTCATATGCCTCAGCGGCTCCCCAATTTCTGCCCGAGCGGCCAAACGGACTCGTGTCCTCATCTTTCTTATTTTTATTTTGTCCTCCGTGTTGTGTACAGGCTAAAGGCCCCGCTGCCGACCGCTGCTGAGCCCAGGCGAACCCCAGAACGGCGCGCCTCTGCTCTACTCACCGTTAGCTCGGGGTCAATCTCCACCTTGAAGGTCTGCTGCTGCAGAGTTTTCAGGGTGATGGTCAGCATTGTGGGACCGAACGAGCCAAGCCGAGCCGAGCCAAGCCGCGCCGAACTCCGGTGCTGTCAGGACGGGCCGCTCTGTGACTCAGCTCTCGCTCTCTCTCTCTCTCTCTCTCGCTAAGCTCTACCTCTAACTACCAGCAGACGGGCGCCACCTACCGTCTCGTCGACTTCACACGACCTGAAAAAAATGCAAATTCGAAGCCTTCATCCCCGCCCCAAATTTCAAACCCAGCACGCCCGACAATAAACTTGGCGGTGGGCTCTCTGCACCCCTGCGGCATAAAACTTAAAATATAACGAGCATTCGGGCTTCAGTCCGGTTACCTTTTCCCCCATATATCTTTGTTATATAGCACCTTTCACATTTTTAATCTAGCCCTTATATCTCTATTCATTTAGATATTTCACCTTTCACATCTATCTTAAGCATGGGAAAGGTGCTATATAAATAAAAAGTTTTATTATTATTATCTGTCTATTATATAGTGTCTTCCATATCTTACTATTTGAAATAGAATCTTATATGTATATCTACTGTGTATATAAATATCTATATATATATACACTATATATATGTATGCATATACTGCATATGTATGTATACAGAGTATACATATATATACTCACTGGCCACTTTATTAGGTGCACCTTGCTAGAGCCGGGTTGGACCCCCTTTTGCCTTCAGAACTGCCATAATTCTTCGTAGCATCAATTGAACAAGGTGCTGAAAACATTCCTCAGGGATTTTGCTCCATATTGACATGACAGCATCACACAGTTGATGCAGATTTGTTTGCTGCACATCCATGATGCGAATCTCCCATTCCACCACATTCTACTGGACTGGGATCTGGGGACTATGGGGGCCATTTGAGTACAGTGAGCTCATTGTCTTGTTTAAGGAACCAGTTTTAGATGATTTGAGCTTTGTGACATGGTGTGTTATCATGCTGGAAGTGGCCATCGGAAGATCATAAAGGGATGGACATGGTCAGCAACAATACTCAGGTAGGCTATGGCATTTAAATGATGCTCAGTTGGTACTAAGGGGCCCAAAGTGTGGCATGAACATATCACATACGTTATTACACCACCACCAGTACCAGCCGTTGATACAAGGCAGGATGGGTCCCTGCTTTCATGTTGTTGATCCCAAATTCTGACCCTACCATCCGAATATCTGAGCAGAAATTGAGACTCATCACACCAGGCAAGTTTCTCCAGTCTTCTGTTGTTCAATATTGGTGAGCCATTTGAATTGTAGCCTCAGTAGCCTGTTCTTAGCTGACTACGTGCTTCAAGGTTTGACATGTTGTGTGTTCAGAGGTGCTCTTCTGCATACCTCGGTTGTAACGAGTGCTTATTTGAGTTACTGCTGCCCTTCTATCCGCTTCTCTTTTGACTTCTGGCATCAAAAAGGCATTTTTGCCCAGAGGACTGTTGTTCACTGGATATTTTCCCTTTTTTGGACCATTCTCTATAAACCCTAGAGATGGTTGTGCATGAAACTCTCAGTAGATCAGCAGTTTCTGAAATACTCAGACCAGCTCACCTGGCACCAACAACCATGTCACATTCAAAGTCACTTCAGTCACCTTTCTTCCCCATTCTGATGCTCGGTTTGAACTTCAGCAGGTCGTCTACCAAAATACATTGAATTGCTGCCATGTGATTGGCTGATTAGATATTTACGTTAACAAGCAGTTGTACCTAATAAAGTTGCTGGTGAGTGTATATGGACGAAAGTATTAAGACGCCTGACCATTACACCAATAGGGACTTCAATAACATTGCATTCAAATACATAGACTTTAATGTGAAGTTGGTCCCCACTTTGCAGCATTAACAGCTTCCACTCTTTTTGGAAGGCTTTCCAGAAGATTATGTGTTTCTGTGGGATTCTGTAGAGCATTTATAAGGTCAGGCATTGATGTTGGACAAGAAGGCCGGGTTCGCCATCTCTGTTCCAGCTCATACCAATAGTGTTTGATGGGGTTGAGGTCAGGGTCCTGTGCGGGCCAGTCAAGCTCTTCCACATCGAACTCATCCCACCCTGTCTTTATGGATCTTGTTTTGTGCACTGGGGGACAGTCATGCTGGAATAGAAAAGTGCCTTCCCCAAACTGTTTTCATAGCTTTGTCCCAAATATTTTGGTATGTTGAAGTATAAGATTGCTCTTCACTGGAAGTAAGGGGCCGAGCCCAAACCCTGAAAAACAGCCCCACACCATTATCTCTCATCCACCAAACTTCACAGTTGGCACAATGCAGTCAGGCAGGTAATGTTATCCTGGCATATGCCAAACCTAGACTAGTATACTAACCCCTACTTTCTCTGCTGTTTTTTTTTTTCAGTTTTTCAGTGGTGGTGATCTGCGCCCCCACCACCTGATCAGGGCACCATGCAGTCCCCATATTGATGGATTGGAGGCCAGATGTCCACCATCATCGTCTAATTCTAAAGTGACATGTGAAGCCTGAAAGCCTTGAGGACTGATTGAGATCATTTACAGTTAGGTTCATAAATATTTGGACAGAGGCAACTTTTTTCTAATTTTGGTTCTGTACATTACCACAATGAATTTTAAATGAAACAACTCAGATGCAGTTAAGTGCAGACTTTTAGTTTTAATTCAGTGGGTTGAACAAAAAGATTACATAAAAATGTGAGGCAACTAAAGCATTTTTTGAACACAATCCCTTCATTTCAGGGGCTCAAAAGTAATTAGACGATTGACTCAAAGGCTATTTCATGGGCAGGTGTGTTCAAGTCTGTCGTTATGTCTTATCAATTAAGCAGATAAAAGGCCTGGAGTTGATTTGAGGTGTGGTGCTTGCATGTGGAAGATTTTGCTGTGAACAGACAACATGCGGTCAAAGGAGCTCTCCATGCAGGTGAAAGAAGCCATCCTTAAGCTGCGAAAACAGAAAAAAACATCCAAGAAATTGCTACAATAATACGAGTGGCAAAATCTACAGTTTGGTACATCCTGAGAAAGAAAGCAAGCACTGGTGAACTCAGCAACGCAAAAAGACCTGGACGTCCACGGAAGACAACAGTGGTGGATGATCGCAGAATCATTTCCATGGTGAAGAGAAACCCCTTCACAACAGCCAACCAAGTGAACAACACTCTCCAGGGGGTCGGCGCATCGATATCCAAGTCTACCATAAAGAGAAGACGGCATGAAAGTAAATACAGAGGGTGCATAAGCCTCAAGAATAGAAAGGCTAGATTGGACTTTGCTAAAGAACATCTAAAAAAGCCAGCACAGTTCTGGAAAAATATTCTTTGGACAGATGAAACCAAGATCAACCTCTACCAGAATGATGGCAAGAAAAAAGTATGGAGAAGGCGTGGAACAGCTCATTATCCAAAGCAAACCACATCATCTGTAAAACACGGTGGAGACAGGCAGTGTGATGGCTTGGGCGTGCATGGCTGCCAGTGGCACTGGGACACTAGTGTTTATTGATGATGTGACACAGGACAGAAGCAGCCGAATGAATTCTGAGGTGTTCAGAGACGTACTGTCTGCTCAAATCCAGCTAAATGCAGTCAGATTGATTGGGCGGCGTTTCACGATACAGATGGACAATGACCCAAAACATACAGCCAAAGCAACCCAGGAGTTTATTAAAGCAAAGAAGTGGAATATTCTTGAATGGCCAAGTTAGTCACCTGATCTTAACCCAACTGAGCGCGCATTTCACTTGTTGAAGACTAAACTTCAGACAGAAAGGCCCACAAACAAACAGCAACTGCAGTAAAGGCCTGGCAGAGCATTAAAAAGGAGGAAACTCAGCATCTGGTGATGTCCAGGAGTTCAAGACTTCAGGCTGGCATTGCCAGCAAAGGGTTTTCAACCAAGTATTAGAAATGAACATTTTATTTCCAGTTATTTAATTTGTCCAATTACTTTTGAGCCCCTGAAATGAAGGGATTGTGTTAAAAAAAATACTTTAGTTGCCTCACATTTTTATGCAATCTTTTTGTTCAACCCACTGAATTAAAGCTGAAAGTCTGCACTTCAACTGCATCTGAGTTGTTTCATTTAAAATTCATTGTGGTAATGTACAGAACCAAAATTAGAAAAAAGTTGTCTCTGTCCAAATATTTATGGACCTAACTGTATGTTAGGTAGAATGCGCAGTGGGGGCCTGGGTGGTCTCTTGGCCTCAGAACCCCTGCAGATTTTGTTCTTTTGTTTTTTTTTTTTTTCTCCAACCCTCTGGAGTGATTTTTTGGGTTTTTTTTTGTCCTCCTGGCCATTACTTTATTCTTTGTTATTTAGTATTGCCTAATCTTATTTTTATTTTTTTTACTTTTCTTTCTTCATCTTGTAAAGCACTTTGGGCTACATCATTTGTATGAAAATGTGCTATAGAAATACACTATATTGCCAAAAGTATTGGGACGACTGCCTTTACACAGACATGAACTTTAAAGACATCCCATTCTTAATACATATAATTTGGAGTTGCTATAATATGGAGTTGTCCCACTCTTTGCAGCCATAACAACTTCAACTCTTCTGGGGAGGCTTTCCTCAAGGTGTAGGAGTGTGTATGTTTATGGGAATTTTGGATCTGGAGAGCATTTGTGAGGTCAGGCACTGATGTTGGACGAGAAGGCCTGGCTCGCTCGCGGTCTCCGCTCTAATTCATCCCAAGAGTGGACTATCGGGTTGAGGTCAGGGCTTTGTGCAGGCCAGTCAAGTTCCTCCACACCAAACTCACTGCTCCATTTCTTTATAGACCTTGCTTTGTGCACTGGTGCGTGCGCAGTCATGTTGCCATCCCCAAACCGTTCCCACAAAGTTGGGAGCATGAAATTGTCCAAAATGGCTTTGTATGCTGAAGCATTAAGAGTTCCTTTCACTGGAACTAAGGGGCCAAGCTCAACCCCTAAAAAACAACCCCACACCGTAATGCCCCCTCCACCAAAATTTACACTTGGCACAATGCAGTCTGGGAAGTATTGTTCTCCTGGCAATTGTCAAACCAGACTCGTCCATCAGATTGTGTGATTCATCACTCCAGAGGACACGTCTCCACTGCTGTACAGTCCAGTGGTGGTGTGCTTTACACCACTGGCTCAGACGCTTTGCATTGCACTTGGTGACGCAGCTGCTCGGCCATGGAAACCCATTCCATGAAGCTCTCAATCTACGTACTGTTCTTAAGCTTTTGGGGATCTGTAGCTATTGACTCTGCAGAAAGTTGGTGACTTCTGCACACCTCAGCATGCGCTGTCCCCGCTCTGTGATTTTATGTGGCCTACCACTTCGTGGCTGAGTTGCAGTTGTTCCCAATTGCTTCCACTTTGTTGTAATACCACTGACAGGTGACCGTGGAATATTTAGTAGTGAGGAAATTTCACCCTCTGTCGGGGTTAAACGGGGTTTTAACCAAAGGCATCTACTGTAAATATACATAGATGTGGAAAGACACTATCCATAGATAGAAAAACACATGTACTGTATAGATATGAGGAAGGTGCTTTGTAACCTTTCAGCATCATGAACCACTCCTTGCTTATCTCTTCCCTTAATAAACTCTGAATCCGTGGTTCTGCTCCAAGTCCAACCTTTCCAACCGATTTTTTTGTGTCTCCTGGTCTAACTCCTTCTCTTCTCCACATAACTCTTCAAACGTGTGTCTCAAGGATCAGCGTGAGGTCCACTTCTACATTTGCTCTTTAGGCAATGTTATTTCTTCTCATGGCTTCTCCTACCACCTCCATTCTGAAGATGCACAGATCTTCCTCTCGTTTCCTACTTACAACCCACAGGTTTCATCCCACACTTTCAGCTGTCTCTCAGTCACCTCTTCATGGATGTGATGTCCCAGGTGCTTACAGATTTCGGCTCATATTCCATCTCCCTGGACATCGCTAGTCATAACTGAGGTGGACTAAGACAATGAGGACACAAACAATAAGTTATGGTGGGAAATGCTTTTGATTACAAGCAAGCAAAATGTCCAAAGTCTGGTGCAGTTCAATAAAATCTTCAATAAATAGTCCATAAAGTATTGAGGTGTAGAAGGTAACATCAATAAATAGGTTCAATAATTAGTTAAAAACCAGGAATGAAAACCACAGTCAGGGTCATCTTAGCTCAGCGTGTCTCCAGGCCTTCACTCTGTTGTCTCCCCTGCTCACCCACATGGATCCCCTCAGCAGGGCTGAGGCTCCAACAAATGCAGTTAACCTGTTGTATAAAGTATTTAACTCTCCAACAGTCTGAAAAATATCCACTAGAGGGAGAAAATCCCATCAAAAACCCTGGCTAGACACCCAGAGGGGCAAGCAGAATATTAATTAATTAAGAAACAGGTATTTCTAGCTAAGCCGAGGCAAGGTTTACTATTTACTATTTAAATTAAATTTACTATCTTACTCTTCTTTATTTATTTATATGGTTTAGTACAATGCTATATACTCTACTAGCAAAATACCCGCGCTTCGCAGTGGAGAAGTGTTAAAGAAGTTATGAAAAAGAAAAGGAAACATTTTAAAAATAACGTAACATGATTGTCAATGTAATTGTTTTGTGTTGCTGTCATCAAGGATTTGATTATCATTATTTCTTTCAATCAGGTTCGTATTTGGAGGATGTGTTGTGTTCAAGTTACATTCCGTGTTTGTCACCCATTGTAAAGATAACTTTCCCAAGTCCTGCAAAGTCAGTTCACGTGAGCCGCTCGGAGTACATGCATCGAAGCTTCTCAGCTGTGCTTGTGCTATCTTAGGCATGACAAACGCCAGCGGCAGCGTGTCTATGAACCTAATTTAAAGTTAAGCTTTACACCCTGCCTTCCTATTCGTTTGCATAAGCACAGTCCTTCACCAGCAATTTTAACTCTGTTACAGCAATTTTAACTCTGCTACAAAGTGATCAAAAGTCTCGTTTATACCCCGCGTCTTCTCATTAAACTTGTATCTCGCGAATATCGTATTCGTCGTAGGCATGACAAACGCCAGTGGCAGCCTGTCTATGAACTTAATTAAAACTGTAGGTTTACACCGTGCTTTGTTCCCGCAGTAGCTGCACTTATGAATATGCTTGTATGCGACACTCGCTTCATATTCTTTTGCTGCCTTCTCAATTGTGTAATGCATTTTTTGAACAGGTTTTATTTATCGAAGTGATCACTACCCAAATCGGTACTCGTGAATCTAAGATGTTTAACAGGCATTCCCGGTATTAAGTTGTGGATTTGCCTGCGAATATTTAGCGGCAGCGTGTCTATTGGATTGCTGCTGACGGATGGCCTTATATGGGCAGGCACTCAATTACATGGGAGGTGTGATGATGAGGGACGCAACTCCGCCTCACACGGCGACCGAGCTGCAGGCTATGGTCGTATATATGTACGTAAGTAGGCTCCAGTTATGACCGTTACGCGTAGAATTTCGAAATGAAACCTGCCTAACTTTTGTAAGTAAGCTGTAAGGAATGATCCTGCCAAATTTCAGTCTTCTACCTACACGGGAAGTTGGAGAATTAGTGATGAGTCAGTGAGTGAGTGAGTGAGTGAGTCAGTCAGTCAGTCAGTGAGGGCTTTGCCTTTTATTAGTATAGACACCCTGCCGTTCTTTCTTAAACTCTGTGAAGTACCTTGAGCATGGGAAAGGCGCTATATAAATAAAACGTATTATTATTATTATTATTAAGGTATGCTCCAAAACATGGCCGGAGGTTGAGCGATTCAAACAGAGGCTGTCGTGTGAGTGAGTAGGGTCCTGTCTGACTTCCCGCTCCAGACGTCCCGCTTCCCCCTCCCCTCGGCCCGCAGCCTCTCTCTTGGATTCGCGTGAATAAATCGCTCCTGGAAGCGGACTATGATATGTAGTGCAACGAGAAAAGTCGCAAAATCAACTGGAATGTTCAAGCAAATTATTGGAAAAAAAAAAAAAAGATCTAAATCCATTAAGTATTTCTCTCGTGAAAAGCAGCCAGACAGACAGCCATTGGATTTTCTATATATAGAGATTATTATTGGGTCACTGGAGCTTCTTACTCTTGAACACACTCTACACAATTGTCCAGGAGCAAAACACTCCTGCATTAGATCAATTCCTGCTTTTCTTAGTGACTTGATTTTTCTTGACAGCCATTGCAAATCATAATCTTACAGGAAAGTGTATTCCTATGGATTGAAATGGATAATCAGTTATGTTCCCCAACCCCCCAACAAGCACCTTGTTTTCGAGTGCCTTGCCGAACTCTTGTGCTGCCCCCTGCCATGCACCTGTCAATCACTCCTCTCCCGCCCCATGCTGTGCAGCTGTCATCTCCTGCGGTGGCCCAGAAGTGTGAAGAGCCTGTGTTCTTGTGTTTTGCTCCATTCACCTCAGAAGTTGGATGTCAGAGCTGGGAATGACATCACACCTGAGTTGTCTACATTCCAGTAAAACATTCGGAAAATCAATATGGATGCGCCTGGAAAACATTTGTGGTGCTTGCTCCATCAGAATAAACAGCAGTTGATAAAAATACAGTACACGAGATTTTGTGCATCCTAGCACTGTAGCAACATGTCCGCAGATACAAGCTGGAGAGCCCAGTGTGTGTGGATGACTTACTGAGACACAGACAGACAGACGTGCTAATAAACAAGTGTAACTCCACAACTCTCACGAACGTTTGCAGTGTACGTCGCCATTTTGGATTGACATTAATGATCTGAAGTGTGACAAACTTGGACTTGACAGACCAGCTCTGAATTTTCAACTTGGAAATTCGACTTAGGCGGGTATTCCAGTTGAAAATTCCAACTACGAACTCAGAATTTCCGACTTCTCACTTTAAATAGAATGCAGCATGACTGCAGCCTGTATTCCCTAAGAGGTCAGTCACGTATAGAGATACCTGTGAACCCAAAGGTGGACACCGAAGGTCATAAAGGAGGACAAAGGAGAACGCGTCCCGTTCTGTTCACGAAATATTATAAACTAGCCAACCTGCGGTGTACCATACGCCGCATAATCAGGCCGGTTTTTTAATGATTTTTAAGCACAGAGAGAAAATTAACATTTGAAAAATCGGTAATGTAATAAATCGGCAAGAAAAGCAACACTGTAACAGTGCACGGAACGAACCAACACACAATCGTCCGTGACTGAAAACTGGCGGACCGCCATCGCGCCTTCTCCTGCCAGACGGAGGGATGGGGGTGCACGGCGCGGAGGGTGGAACGGGAGGAGAGGAGAAGGATGTCCATTCAGCTCCTTCCGTCATGCTAGTCTGCTGATTTCTCGTTCAGTATGCACTTCCCGCTCATGTGCCCACCTCCAACTCGTCACTTGAGTCGTTGTCGTCTTTACACAGTCCAGATGCACCTGTGACTCATGTAGACGTTTCATTGCTCTGTGCGGTTTTGGCTGCTTTTCTATATATAATCCACCAAGACACCCGAGCACGGTAGTAGCGAGGTGGGAGGGGGGTGTGCACAAAGGGTAGGGACGTAACCAGTGGGAGCGTATGAGTCACACTTAGTGGGAATTCCACGGTTTGCAGACCGAATGGGGTTCAACGGCTTACCCACGCCTCTCTGCGCCGGGTAGACACACGCTCAGTTTCATGCATAATTATTTATTGAATGCTAAACACTTCTGGAAAGACATGGTTGTCTAAAACGTGTTGGTGTACAACAGTAAGTGAATGAAAAGATGAAACACTGGAGAGAGCAAAATACAACACAATAGTGAACCCGCGGCATAACAAACGCCGCATAATTATTTATTGATGGTTGAACACTTCTGGAAAGACACAGTTGTCTAAAAAGGGAGGGTTTGAGGATACAGCAGAAAGTGAATGAAAAGATGGAACTCTGGAGAGAGCAACATATAATTGTCCGTGAGTGAAGAAGACGCATGTTTGTCGTGGATGCGAATTGCTGTATGTAGCAAACAAAACAGTTTGCTATGGTGCACGCGGTCGTGCGTCGTAACCGAAAAAGACCGTTTTTAAAGACTGCTTACTTCATTGTGTTTTAACCTCAGTTGTAAAGGATTGTTTTAAGGATCCCATGGGATACCCCTTGCAAACCGTTTTACACGCTGCATATGGCGACTCACCTCCGTGAGAAACATGCCTCTATGAACAGTCAAGGTGGCTCGGAGGTACATGAGGCTTTTACGACAGACGAATATAAATGACGCCGTTCTTTCTGTGTCGTCGCGTCCGAGTTGGTGGGCGTGGCTCTGCGATTTGTTGTCGTATCCAATGGTCTTGGAGTTGGTGGGCGTGGCTCCTCCCTGTGTGCGCCATAGGTGTCTTACTTGTCGGCGGCTTAGTGAATCCACGCCCCTTCCGGCGTGCTTTCCATGGGTGTCTTGCCTTAGTGAATTATATATATAGATTGTGTGTTACACTGAAAACTTTAAAAACAACTAATCTGACAGGTGACAAAACGAGTCATCAAAATTAAATGTTGTTGTGTAACTATGCAGTTTCATATTTTTTCAGTCGAGGAGACTTTTCGCAGCAGTTCATCATTCCCGGCAAAACAGGCCTGGAATTCCAGACGAGAAACGTTCTTAAAATTGCACTTTGTAAGAAGAATTCCTCAGACAGAGTCGACGGACAGTCTGATTTCGTTCTTTTGTCCACTGTGCGTTGATCAAGAAAAATGCTCTTTCAACGTTGGCATTGTTGCCCAGGAATGGAAAAGAAAAATTTGGAAATTTTAAGCAGCTCTGGGTAACTGGCTTCATTTGTACAGCTTTCAAAGTTTGCCGTGTTTCTGTATTTTTTACTGGTAACGTGTTCTAAATCAGTCGTAAGTTTGCAGATGATACCAAGAGAGGTGGATTAGCAGATATTTTGGAATCCGTTATATCATCACAGAGGACTTGAATAGCATACAGGCTTGGGCAGATTTGTGGCAGATGAAATTTAATGTCAGTAAATGTAAAGAATTACACATAAGAAGTAAAAATGTTAGGTTTGAATACACAATGGGAGGTCTGAAAATCGAGAGTCCACCTTATGAGAAGGATTTAGGAGTCGTAGTGGACTCTAAGCTATTGACTTCCAGACAGTTTTCAGAAGCCATTAAGAAGGCTAACAGAATGTCAGGTTATATAGCGCCTTAACGTGTGGAGTTCAAGTCACAGGAGGTTCTGCTCCAGCTTTATAACACACTGGTGAGGCCTCATCCGGAGTCCTGTGTGCAGTTTTGGTCTCCAGGCTACAAAAAGGACATAACATCACAAGAAAAGGTCCAGAGAAGAGCAACAGGGCTGATTCCAGGGCTACAGGGGATGAGTTATGAGGAAAGATTAAAAGAGCTGAGCCTTTACAGGAGATTAAGAGGAGACCTGAGTGACGTTTTTATCAAGAGAATTTGTCCAGTGGGTCGAGACGGTGACTTTAAAATTAGTTTATCAAGAACACGGGGACACAGTTGGAAACTTGTTAAGGGTAAATTTCACACAACCATTAGGAAGTTTTTCTTTACACAAAGAACGATAGACACTTAGAATAAGCTACCAAGTAGTGTGGTAGACAGTAAGACTTTAGGGACTTTCAAAACTCGACTTGATGTTTTTTTTGGAAGAAATAAGTGAATAGGACTGGCAAGCTTTGTTGGGCTGAATGGCCTGTTCTTGTCTAGAGTGTTCTAATGTTCTACCCTCGTTTGCAACGGACACGTAAGAATCACAAACCAAACACTTTGGTTCGTTTTTGGTGCGTCCTTCACCAATCACGGATACTTTGTTGTCATGTGGTCCGAGAATTTGCCTTTCCTCTTGTTAGTGTTACTGCTAGACGACATTTTTCGATAAAAGACTACTGCATATTCGTGTAACAAGTAATGACAACACAAAATGGCACATAGCCGTGTTTTGTTTTCGATAAAACATAGATGATTTATGTAAAACGTAGAGATGATAGAGTGTGATTTCAGCCAATAACACGGTCAAGTTAGCCGGAAAGCCGGACATTTTCACCTTTCTAGGAAATGCCTGCCAGACGAAGAACACAACGCCGAAGAGAAGGACATGTCCTCCCTTTGACGGACGTCTGGTAATCCTAGTCACGTAACGCTCCGACATCACGGATCACCCACAACATCAGTCACGAAACAGCCATCGAATGCCCGACTACACTATGGTTAAGATTAGGGTTGTGAAAGAAATAGGCGGACACACAATGAAGGTTTGGGGAAGCCACCCTTATAGTTTCCCTGGCTGCAAAAAGCTTAAATTTGTGTACAATGTGTACAGGTTAGGGTCTAAAACAGAAGTGTTTAAGTATGGAGGGATGAGGGGTTTTTATAGGTTGCCGGGACAGGAGGGATTTCTCGTGGTTGGTCTGCAGAGACAAAAGAGAGAGGCTTAGTGTACTCCACCGTTCCCCGGCCTGGCACTGAATTGGCGTTTCCTGGTCCCTTTGGTAGACTCCCAAGTGCATGTGTGTGACAGGGTTTAAATATTGTTAATGGTGTTTGTTTCCTTTTTCATGATGAGGACTTCTTTAAAAGACGGCTAGACGTCCTACAGCCATCCTATTGAGAGTCGTGTGCTGAATTGGAGCCGACATTACTGAGACCCAGTGCCCAGAAATCACGAGATCTCCATTCCATTACTGCTTTAGAACAACCGGGTTTAGAAGATGGATAATGGACAGACCTCAGAATGTCGCTGAAATACGCAATCACACGAGATTTTCTGTTTACTCTCCCGCCACCTGGAGTCACTAAAATGCCAACACCAAGCAAGTCTGCATAGGATTTACAAATGGACAAAACTCTCCCTAACGATAAGCCAATTTCATCCCGACTTTTGCGTCTTGCGCACGTTTCTGGGCGTAAGCAAGTCTTATACGTGAGGCCCCTGGGATTGGAGTTTTCTTTCACGTTTTTCTCGATTGGATTTGTCAGTCAGTCATTTTCCAACCCCCTATATTCTAACACAGGGTCATGGGGGTCTGCTGGAGCCAATCCCAGCCAGCATAGGGTGCAAGGCAGGAACAAATCCCAGGCAGGGCGCCAGCCCACTGCAGGGCACACACACCCACACACCAAGCACATACCAGGGACAATTTAGGATCGCCAATGCACCTAACCTGCATGTCTTTGGACTGTGGGAGGAAACCGGAGCACCCGGAGGAAACCCACGCAGACATGGGGAGAACGTGCAAACTCCACTCCTTAGGTCTCCTTACTGCGAGGCAGCAGTGCTACCACTGCGCCACCATGCTGCCCATTCGATTGGATTTGGTTTAGTGAATTTGATCTCTTTTCCCTATTCCTCCATTACTTTAATCTGTTTTGGCTCCTAAGGTTAAGTTTATCCCAAACCTAATTCACCTTCCAATCACAAGGCTGGCTTTTTCTCATCCGTAAACACATAAAGGCCAGCGCCTTCATTTATAAAGCATGCGTATGCACAAAAAGAGACTTGAAATCTGTGCATACGACTTCCTCCGCCAACATTGGGATTCATAAAAGCAATTTTGATTGAGAAACACGTTTATATTTATGACAACACGCGTATGCAGCATTTCAGAGAAACTGGGAAACGACAAGACCCTCAATCAAGTGCTGAAATGCAGCCAAATCATCTAAATGACGACTCACACTCACACTGAGTTATTATAATGGCCGCCGATGTGACCTCAAAAGTGATGAAGATGATGCACAACCTTTATTTTAGTTCCCTTTTAAGCAGGCCAATGCTGCAGATTTGCACTGAAGACCATTTTTTTTTTTGTTTTTTGGTCGGGGAACTGGTCGACAGCTCAGGAATACATCAGCCAAGCTCCACTCTGTCCTGGAAGCCATTAACGCACCGGCAAGGTGCCATGCCCAGTTTTTGTATGGTTTGGGCATATGTCCATAAAACACAGCGGGTATCAGAAGTCAATTGGTAGCCTTGTCTGGTTCTCCTAACATAATCGTGGCAATTTACTGCACTTGTATCGTAATAAGGTCATGTAGAGAGAATGAAACTGCTTCTGTTAGCCAGGCTCAGGGACACTCCATTAATGCACAAGTCATCTGTGATGCGGCTGACTAAACGTTGTGGATAAGTGGCCTGGGTCGGCCCCGCATTCATTTATTTTATTTTGAGGGAAAGTAGCTGTGGCAGACATGATGGTGCAGTACGTGAGGACTGGCTCATTGGTAAAGTTGAACCACTCAGCGTTTCATCGGGCCTGTGCTAGTCACTGTAACAGCAATCATGACATGTGGCACTGGCTACCCACTCAAGATGCTGGCACCTTACACCCTTCCTGGACCTCCAGAGTGCCACACATGGATCTTGCGCTCTCCGTTCAGATACTCTTGAAAGCAGGGGGTGGAGTCACAATGCATATGTGGTGCATATGTATGAGGTTGATTAGCATGCACCAAATATGGATGTGGCAGGGCAGTGTTTAAAGCACATTCATGTACACACATTTATGAGATGATTGTGATTTATAAAAGATAAATTACATAGAATTTTTTTTTTTTGGATGAAACGCAGAGAGGTAGTATAAGCAGAGAGCGGCAACCAGTGCTAAGATTTCTCAGTGAAGGGTACAGGCTTTACAAACTAGCAGTCTGCACCCTGAAATAGGGTAGGAAGCACTTCTCTCAGCTATGAAAAAACACCAAGATGAACCTCAAGAGCACATTAGTTACAAGAAAAGGTTTCATTTGGGCCACAAGAAAACTCCATTACCTGTCAAGCAGGTTTGGGGTGCATCAAAAAAATCTACAGAAGAATTTCAGGCCACTTGTCATAAATTGCGTAGCTCTTTGGATTGACGAGGGGCTCACTGTGAGGTACAGCCACCCACCCCCATACATTCTCTTCACACATCAATATTTTTATTATCACACCGTTATAGCTCTTTGATCAACAAAATCAATTTCTTGTATAACAAGTCAGGTTAGGGGGCCTGCACTGGTAGAGCGCATTGCCACACTTACATGACAAAACAGCTTGGGATCCCAGTTGGTAACAACTATTCCCCCCGTCAGGCCACCCTCCAGAAATGACCCTCGATCTGCTGACCTTGATGTAAGGTGGATGTCCCCTTGACAACAATGAGGGTCCTGTGAGCCAGATCAGCATCGGGGAATCGTGGCACATGGTTATAGTACTGTAACTGACGCTCCCTCACAATGCAGGTAATGTGCCTCATTCAGGACTCCATGAGCAACACAAAGTCAAACCAATGGTACCCAAGGCCTCTCAGAAGAGACACCGCACTGAAGGAGTCCAGTCTTCATCTCAGGTCACTACATCGCATCCATATCTTGCAAACATATAGTAAAACAGCAAGCACCAGGACTCTAAAGACTTAGACCCTCATCCTGTTGCAGAGATAGCTGGACCCCCCCCTCCATGTTCTCCCAATCCATCTACCGACATCATAGGAAGAATAGTCACTAGAGCCATGAATGTCATTTCTGAGGTCAGTAAACCTCTCGACAAGGCCGACACTCTCTCCACAGACAGACAACACTGCTGCTGGCTGTGCCCAAGAGGTCATTAAAAGCCTGGCTCTTGGTTTTTATCAGGACACTTGCAAGCCCAGGCACTCTGACTCCTTTTCAAGCCTCCGTTGACTGCAAACATCACAGCATTGTCAGCAAAGTCAAGATCAGTAAATTTCACATCCCCAACAGATGGCCCACAGCTGCTGAACCCCATGTCCCACCCTAAACACCCACTCCATGCAGGTATCGAACAGAGTAGGAGCAAAACACACCGCTGCCGGACCCCAGAATCAACTGGGAATAAGGCAAAGCAGTTCCGCACAGCACTCACAGTACCAGCGTACAGGCCGGCCGTGATGTCCAGCAACTTAGAAGGACAGGTAGGATGGGTGTCAAAGGGCATCTACACCCACACAAATCAGAACACCCATAGTATCATAGAAGCGCTAATCAATTACTGCCGCTGAAATGGGTCCAAACCAGAACTAACAACTTGGGTGGGTATGGGGTAGAAGTAACTTCACCCAGCCTTCTGCTTATTAGCAATGGATTACAATCAAAGGATTAAACTTTGAAACCAAGAGTGGTATTACCCACCATTCTAACCTGGAAAACAATTAACATTCATCCATTCATTCTCTTAATCCACATTATCCTAAACCGGGAGGTGTTGCTGGAGCTGATGCCAGCAAGCATTAGGTGTGAGGCTGCAAGCTCTGGCCAGGTGAACACACACCAGGGGCCAATTTAGCAACACTAATCCAACCAACTTGTGGAAGGAAATGGGATCATCAAAGGGGGACAACACACAAACTCCATGCAGGGAGAACCCCTGAACATGAACCCTGCCCTCCCACTCTGAACATTCAGGAGCTGCCAAAGGGCCTCTTACCCCTGCCCTGCATGGCCCAGGTTGTTACCAAGTACAGGTTTCTTGTTGCTGTTTTCCTGGGTGCAATCAGTTCTTTTCCATAACACCACCCCCCCCCCCCCTTTTTTTTTTTTTTTAAAGTCCCATCCTTTGGAATCTCAGCTTTATTTCATTTCTAATCACCCATATGGTCCAGTCAGATTTCTTCAGTATGCCATCTGTCTAGAAGGTTGACTCTCCCTATTGCACTTAAGCACAGCACCTCCCTTACCTCCAGTTTTATTGCCCTGTCATAGCAACCCTTCTTGCAGTTCCATCTGTTATTTAAGGAGTGCTTTTGTCTAAAGTAGGAGTGGGCAGAAACATCCATTACATGATCCAAAAGGCACAGCCCAAAGCCATGGCCCCTTTTCAGGATACTGTAATACTATTTTTTTTTTTTAATTTAAAAAACACCTGACTTGAGCCTGCAGGTCATGGACACAAAATGGCACTAAGCATGTGGAAGCACATTTTCGGACAAAAAACTGGATTAGGTTATAGGATTTTGGCCAAATTGAAAGGAGACTAGGTTAGATGGCTTTGGAATATGGAAGGAATTCTCAGGTACATGGGTAGAAATCCCCTACGTAAAAGCATCACTGCATTATATTGACAACTTGATGTTAAATACCACCCTAATCCTTCAAACAAATCCCACACACACACACAACTGAGAAAGGGAATTTAAAAAGAAAGCAAGAGATTTGAATACGTGAAGTCTAGAATTAAAGACATTTAACTGACAGCTTCCTTTACAAGAAGGGGTGCACACACATGCACTCCCACCATTTGGTTTCTTTAAGGATAAAGAGCAGGCACTAGCAACTGCACATTCAGGAAAATCCTAGTTTCACATCCCCAAAGTTTTTGCCTTTACATATTAATCTTAGTGATTTCCATTTCTGTTTGTGCAGATTTTCATATTTGCTCAGGGTCAGGGTGATTACACACCTTGAATTTGCATAGTTGGCTTTCTGGATTGTATACTAGGGGCAGGCCAGTGAATAATCACTTCACACAACTGTGGCTCAAATAAACCCGTTTTTTTTTTCTTGTCTAGCACATGTGGTGAATTCTGGATGCATATGTCTGGCAATAGGAGGGTAAAAAGCCAAAGCAATGGACAATAATTATGTCCCAATTACCCCAGCAGATGCTCAAAGTATAACCTGGCCTTCTTATCCAGGCCTTAGAAGACTTAGGCTAGGGTACTCCACTTCAGCATTTCCCTGCACCATCAGGGGCAGGTAACTTGGCACAACAGTCAAACTATCCTAACCCACAACTTTAGAATGGAGAACTCTGGGCTCCAAATCCAAGACAGCAGCGCTAAATGGCACCATTGTGCTTCCCCAGTTTATAGGCTGCATACCATACAAAATATTAAGAATGGTCTAAATATTCTATTATGGAAGGAGCCACACAATATTTATAGCATCACATTGACAAATACCAACTATAGCACCTTTTTTAAAGTTAATGCACCAAAAGATTTCTTAATGAGCCATATTCATGAGTCACTGAATACAGCAATATACCACCCCCCCCCCCCCCTTGTTGTCCAACTCCAATATTTTGACACTTGAAGCAAACAGTTTAGTCAAGCATCTTTTAATTGCCATTATAAAACAGCTTTAACTTGGGGCAGATGGCATTCTGTACAATTCCTACAAATTTTTTGCAAAAAACTGACCAGACATACAACTGTTGACACTCTACTGAAAAAGAGATTGTCCTTCTGGATTTGCTCCTTCCAGTTGAAAGGGACAGATTTGGGGGAACCCCCACTGCACTTGGGATGCTTAACTCTAGACCTACCTTCCTCCTCTCCTGAAGGACTGCCACAAATGGGCTCAACCAATAATTCAATGGAATTTTTAAAAAAGGGAACCTTACATTCAACTCACCCAATTCCCTCTCCCTCCCTCAAATATAATTTAAAAAACAAAAAGAAAAGGTCTGTTTGCTCTCCACCTTAAAAAAACTGAAGCACAGGCTCAGAGAAACAGGTGGCACAAGGGCCCAGATGCCCTGCGGAAAAATCGCAGGAGTACAGCAGCTGGTGCTCACTGTCCCACAAAGGACAGCTCAAAGTTCATCTTTTTCTGGAATGTCTGTTTCTGTTGTCTCTTCCACCTCCTCATCGTCATCATCACCAGTGTCATCATCGTCATCATCATCGTCTTCCTCCTTCTCTTCATCTTTTTTCTTTTTCTCCTCTTCTTCCCTCTGCTTACGCTCCTCTTCCTCCTGCTTCTCTCTCATCTTTTTCTCAGGTCCCTAAAACAGATTCAATCTCAAGTTTCAAGCCAATTAAGTCAGTCAAGTCTATTATGAAGGCACTGTGTAAAACTTGCCTGTAAAGAATTGATATAAATACACCCCCCCCCCCAAGCCCTTGACTCAACCAATTAAACAGCAAGAAATGTTGTGCTCTCTAACAGTCATACATCAGTTATTACCTTTGTTACTCCCCAAGTTTCTTTTCCAACCTCCTCTGCAAATTTCTCATCATCAGTGATTAGGAAATTGTCAAAAATTGTGCCAGACTTGACCTGTTAAAGAATGAAAAAAAAAAAAAAATTAAATCCAAGATTCAATCTTGACCACAGAGCAGAAAATAACCCCCAAAATATCTTTCATAACTTATTCAGATTGAGGCTTACCACATTAAAACACCTTCAGACAAAGTCCAACTTACCTGCCACAGGTCCAGTCCAATCACACCAACATTGTCAAATTTGTAAATGGTTGTATCAGGTGTATATTCTGGGTTGTCAATTTCAGGGTGAATCCACGGTCCTTTGTAATTGGGGTTGTCAATCTGTTTTGGCTTCCATTCACCCTTGGGGAGAAAATTTAAAATTTGACCAACTGATAAATTTGTAAACATCTCTCAAGCAATGAATTTTCTCCAAAGGTTTTCATGTAAGGTGTTTTATTGATACACATTAAGAATGTAGACCATCAGTAAAATATTACTTGCTGGTCAACTATCCATCAGTGAAGTTCCTTACCTTATATTCTGGGTTTGGAATCATTGGTGGTTCCCACTCCCCATCCATATCCTCATCCCAGTCTTCAGGTTTTTTGGCTTCTGGGTCTGGGACATTTTCAGGTTTATCCCAGTCCTAAGACAAATAAAGAAAGCATTTTATTAATTCAAATATTTAAAAAGGTAATACTTAAGTTTCACACTTAAAACCCAGTGAATTAAATTCCTTCTGCATTTCCCAAAGAAACAGTTTAGGTTAATTTAGAGTACAAGCCAACAGACCATGGTGCACCTTAGTACACTGACCTCTGGCTTAGTATCTTCAGGGTCATCAATCTTTGCCTTGTCATCCCAGTCATCTGGCTTTTTTGCACTTGGGTCCTTGATCTTCTTTGGAGGCAAAAAATCCCAGTCTTCCTCCAGGCTACCAGACTCTACTTTCTCATTGTCAATCTTCACCTCATAGGTCTGGTCTGGTCTCAAGATAAGTGTGTAAAGATGAGTAAGTTCATCATCCTGGAGAGAGAATTCTAAAATTAGCAACTGACAAGAGTTAGAATCAGACAAAGAATAATTCCAATACACCAGTGGAGGTTAATGATGTTATAGATGAAGGCACAGGTTAAAGCCACTCAAATTGTACAATTATCTCAAAAGAGAGGCTTATCAAAGCATTAGATGGTCTATTAACATTTATAAACTGCGAAGATTTACACAGATGTCCTACACTGAGAAGATGAGCAAATTTGAACATATCACCACTTTGGAAATTAGCACATATTGTCAGATTTCAGTTAGCAGCATTTTCAATCACCTACTGCAAAAGGTTTCTAACAAGAAAATAAACCACATAGGAAGACCAATAAACAGTGCCTGTGTTTTCAGTCCTGCAGCAGCTCAAACTAAGTTACAATTAGCAATAGAGTATGGATAGCATCCTATAAAGCCACAGATCTGCACAAGCAAAATAGCATTGGTCTGTAAGATTCAATACCCTAACAGTCATGATTCTATTATGATTTAGTTAATAACCAAAATGTCCCTTTTAAATGTTCAGAAGCATTTGTGATACAAAAATACCAGCAGCCCTTTTCATATTAACTGTACCAAAAGGAGACATTAGCTTTAAAGTTCATTACAGAATGAAACTTATTAGGTCATCAGTTGACAAGGATTAATGCAGCATTCAACTTAAACTCTGAAATTAATCTGACTCCCGATATAAAAACAACAAAACTCAAAAAACACAGCAAGTTCTGAATTCCTACTCTCAAACTCTGGCCCGATCTCTGAAGTCAAGAGTTTGTCCAGCATCAAATAGGACATCAGTCCATAAAGGTAATGCACACTGCAAAAAACAGTAACAATTTATAGGTTTGATTTGCTTTAGATTAGAATACTTTAAATGAATCACCTCAATCCATATTACTGAATGTTGAGAAGTTAAACTAATTGATGCAAAGTTGATATTTGCTACTGTTTAAACTGCACAAAGTAACCATTGAGTGCAACATACAATTTCAGTTTCCACAAAAATAGCACTATTTATTGACAAGAGCATAAAAATCTTTAGACATGTTTGTTGAACCTTTCTTGCCAAATGATTTCTTCTTTGATCTGGTCTATAGAACTATTTGTTAATTAGACTGAAACACCAGCTTTCATGGTGTCAACCCAGGTTTACTTCCTCACTTGGGAAGCACAAATGCACAGAGGTTGCAAATGACACAATGGGAACTTCAACCCTGTCAGCTTCACCATATAATGCAGCATAAGGAGGTGTTAGTTTTTCTTCCCCACTTTGCTCCCAGTTACCCTGAAATGACCAGTTCATCCCTAACAGGATCCTGTCAAGGACTGAACTTCCAACACAAATGACCGACATGTAGTCTGATCCTCTATAAAATTACTGCCAGCAAGAAAACAACAACAACTAACCCTTGGTTTATTTCAAAAATTGTAGATCTCAAAATTAGTTCAGAGGTTAGTAACACTTGCCTTGCACTTTATTTCCTTCTTGATGAGCTCATTCTTGCCCTTGTAGTTGAAAATGACATGTACCTTCTTAGTGCTGTACCCACAAATGTCAGGACCTTTTAAGAATATGAAAAAAATATATAAATTTAAACAAATGTGGATTTCAAAAACCATTACTGCCATTTGACAATTTTACCAGAAAAATACTTTCCAAAAATTCAAACTCTGGGTTCATACTTGCACAAAATATACATAGTTTTGCATCCATATGGTTACACAGAAGAATTAGAACTTGATCCATCAGTATTACCAATCTCAAATCTTCACATTTCTATATAAACAGTGCTACAAGAGTTCATACTGAACTAATCTCTACAGACAGGTGCTACTGCACACACAAGCAAAACTATCCAGAGTAGTTTACAGTCTAGGTTCTGAATTCTAAAATGATCATTAACTAGGTGTTAATGTATTCCTTCGCTTTCCCTTGTCGTCAAATGACTCAGATACAGTATGTGCTAAAGCAGATAAGAAAAAAAAAAAAGCCAAAACATTCTTACCAAACATTATATAGTACTGAGAATCCCCATGCATTTCCTTTTGGTTCAGGTCAGCCGGGAAGACCTTGACATACCCACCACCACAGTCAATCTTCTGTTCGTGCTTCACTGTGAACTGAATTACAAGGGTTTTGCCCTCATTACTAAAAGGCTCAAAACTGCTGGATATGGCATAGAAGCGGGCATCCTGACTGGTCTGTACCCCTGTAAAGCGCAAAAAGCAGCTGTTAATGATACATCCTTAATATTTAATGTCCTAAAAAAGCATATATGTTTAAGAAAAGGTTTGAAATAATGCACAAGGGTGTCCGTTTAGAGTGAAAACTGTCTTACTGCTTTGCAGCTACATATATAATCTGCCCCAAAAAGCAGACTCCTTAAAATCAAAAATTCTATGCACACCCTACCCGTTACACAAAGGAGCAACACTTTTTGGTCATAATTGGAGACAATGTCAAACGTGTCCAAAGAAATCTTGACTGAAATTTGAAGTGCCTTATCACAGGACATTTTTTCAGTTTTATAAACAGAATCTGCCATATTTCATATTCTTAGGCTTACCTTTGTCTTTCTCAGCATCTCCGTAGAACTTGCCAGCTGTTAGCTTAAACTTTCCATAATCCGATTTATGCATGGATTCCACCCAGCGGCTTTCCCAAGCATCTAAAAAAAGTGAAGAAAAAAAAGAAGATATGCACTTTCTGAAAGTATTCCCATTTAAATATAGTGACACAGTACTACGAACCTGGCAGGAACAAACACTACACAGTACATCAGGATACCAGCATACTTGCATTGTGTCACTATGACTAATCTTAAAACCTGCCAACTGTATTAACCAAGGGAAAGAACCCAAACAGAAAAGATTCAATCTTCATTCAAAAGCACTCCACCAACTGCTCAGAACTACATACTGTGAGATGACAAGACTGCATGTTAACACTGTGCCAAGAAACCTTTATTACTAATTCAAATTCCTGTTCCTCTAGGGCCTTAATTTTCATGCACTTGGATGGAAAAAATGGCATTAAATTAAAAAAAAAACAAGGCACTGGTCTAGTAACTAAAAGCATACAAGAAAGTAAGCAGTTCAGTCTCTCACAGCAACACAGGCAAAGTCACTTAAGCAGCCACTGAATTCAAAATTGAAACTCGAAAGACATACCAATTTCAAACCGTGCTATAAAGGATTTACATTTTTTTTTTTTAAATAAAAAAGCTCTAATTATCTACTGGGTAAACTAGCATCACTGTAATGGAGGGGTGAACTAAGGGTGATTAGCAATGCACAGCGAGTTTTAGGCTTGACAGGTCAAGTTGACTAATGAGGGCCACAAAAGATTAGATAGTTTGGAAACCCTTATGAAGGCATATCTGATATTGTCAACACCGCACATGCAATGATTGCTTAACTTTACAAGTATTGGTTTATAATACTAATAACCTGTCCACAATGCTTATTTGGCGGGCTAGCTTTTTATTTAAGATGTTCCTATCCTCTACAATAGTAATTTTTATGCCACATAAATCATTGCTCCACTGGCAAAATACTTGGTTAATGCTTTAGTTTCAAACTGGCACCAATGTATCAGAATCAAGAGGATTGGATTCATTTCCGTATGGATTTCCTTATTGAGTCAAATTCACTTCCTTAAACCTAAATAGCAAAGCCATGACATGCTAATGTGTCTGCTAATGTCTCACCTAACATGTTACTTGAGTGCCCTGCAGGACATACTATAGAAAATTACGCATTTAATTTGGGTTAAACCAGTTTAAACTTTGAGGCATACCCATTTTAACTAGGTTTAGGTGTAAATAAGAACTTTTTCGATTCTTTACAGAATCTGTCAGCTGAAACTGGGTACTAAACGGAATATGGAAATTAACCAAGAAAAATGCATGCTCCACTTAAAGTATTTCTGAAAATTTACAAGTATATTCCATGCTGTTTGATAAATGTAAACTTTGAACCGCGCTTCGACTCGAATAAATATACCTATACACGTAGTAACCCATCCACAACAGAAGATGGCAGTACTAATTAGGTATGAATTGACAATATTTAAGGAGTCCTGCGGTCGTCCATGACCCACAATGCAACTAAATACTACAGACCTTGTGCCCTGCTTATTAATTTCCTTACTACAGAATACACGGATTCAGCAAAAATGGACTGCAACTCGAAAGTGTGAATCCATACTTAAAATATGAAGTCAGGACTCGGTAGGATCAGCATATCTGGGCACCGTGTTAACTTACAAAGACAGAAGCAAATCAACTTTCGTTATCGTTTTCTAGTAGGAAACGTACAGAAAAAAAAAATTCTGTTTCGGCAGAAAACCGTGAACAAACAGTCTGTTTCGTATAGCAAGAACCGAGGCGGAAACGCAAAAAGTGTCTAAGTCCACCTAATCATTTTATTTTGCCGGATTTCAAGTGTGGTGAACGAGGCGAAACCACGACCGGGCGAATAAATGTAACGTCAAACTTTCGGATGGCATTCTCAGGAAAGTAAATAGCCACGAATCGATCGACTGCTGGCGACAACTAACCGAAACGTACGACAAAAAGACGCAAAATCTGCACGGTGACAATTTCAGAATTAAAAACTTTGACAGCTTCTCTTCAGCGACGAAAGCAATCACACGGCAAGCATTCGATTTCATGATCTTGCCTTTTATTATCATTTAAGAGTATCATATTCGCTTCCCGTAACTCGATCTTTCAAGTCGACGCCGAGAGGCCGCTATAACTAAATGGTCACCAGCTCCATCTTTTCTATAAGTTTGCTTGCAGAAAGTGGGGGCTGGGGGGCTCGGCTCGCCTAGTTCACCGTTTACACCATCCAAAACAAAAAGCGACTAGTCTTGTCAGTTGACACCCTACACAGGGTTAATATTTATTTTTTAAAATGATTAGGACGTTTCAAGTATACTAACTACTTCCAAATACACCCGGACTGACATTTTCCTCCGTGGCACAAGACTACATCCAGCATGTTTAATAATGCAATTTTTACTTTAAAAAAAAAAAAACAGAGCTATAAAATATTACATAGATGACTAGTATTAATACTGCAACCACGTCCATGCTTTTAAATAAGCTGTAGAGAGCGAGGCACACGACGGAATTACTCCCCCCCGCCCCGGTCCCTGCATTTAAACTAACAAAGCAGACACTCTGCCCTGTGCATAATGTTCAAAAATTTACCTCCATCTAAAAAATCCTCTCTGAAGTACACAGTTGGGTCAGCAATGACCACCGCGGTGAAAAGCACCAGCAGCAAACCGCTCGACAGCATCTTTGTCCCTGATCTCCGCGCGTAGTGAGGGTGGCGTCGCACGACCCGCGCCTTTTAACGCTGGAACGCCGGAGATTCCTGACGGCAAGGCTTGCACAGATGGCCACCGCCGATTGGTTCAGCCAAGCGTCCAATCAGCAGAGACCACGAGTTTAATCTCGGAAGTTAAGGCTTGCAGGTTCGTGCAGGCGCAGTTCAATAAGCGGTAGTCATGACGAGGAAGCGCATTCTGTTAAGGGCGTTGCTTAGCAGGTTGTGTTTAATCCTGATATATTGCTTTAACATTTCACGTCACTAAATGTATAAAACTATAATTTGTGTGGTAGGTAATATTAATATTCATTGATGGGTAGAACTGGTAAGGTTTGTCTTTTTTTACACGAGGAAGTGTTCCAGGCTTTAACAAGGCGATCAAATATTTAGCAAAATCATAACTATTAAAACTGTCAAACTGAAACCAGTTTAAAGCCTTCAATTAATGAAATATTCCAGGGTGTATCAGACCGGTAATCATTCTTTCCTTTACAGAGTATATATATATATATATATATATATATATATATATATATATATATATAATGTGTGTGTGTGTGCGCGCGCGCGTCTTTTTTTAGACTTTTTATAAACGCAAGTCCGTTTCCATATACCGTAAAATAAGCAATGCTTTAATATAACAGCAGAACACAAGTAAGAGGGGCATATTAAATGGCACAGATATTTAAAAAAAAACCCTCTGCTTCCCATCTCAGGAGTGGTGGGGGTCTGGGGTTGTGTGAAGAACAGAGGCAGTCAGAGTGGGCTTCTGATTTTCAGTACAATATGTTGTTTAAATGAAGATGTAATGATATCAATGTGTCATTAGAAAAAGTATGGAGGATGGCAAATTTGGTTTGTTATTTTGAATGTTCATGTTTTAAGTGGTTTGGCTGATAAATTTAATGGAAGAAAGATGTCAGTTTTTGGTGGTGTGAACTGTTAACTTATGTTATGTGGTCTCATTGAGGAGAGTCGAATGGTGAATTTCATTAAAAGTAAAAATTCTCTCATGTTTCATTGTAGCAACAAATGTGGTGGCAATGGCAATCATGTACATAGTGTCAGTTTGTACCATGAGGTAGATATTAAGAGAGCGGGACATTACAAGCTACAGTTGAAACAGCTTTATATACAGCCCAAGTATATATTTAGACAGATAGAACTTCGTTTATACCCAGGAGAAAATCTGGCATTTCACAAAAGCTAAATAAATAAATATTTCCAATATGGCAAACAACAAACCTCTCTCAGACATACACAAGAATGACTAAAAAGAAAGAAAACATCTGACTTGGCAGTTACAGTCCCAGTGAGGTGCTATACAGGTGTATTGTTATTTATATAAAGAAGCCCCAAGAGTTTCTTGACTCGCTTGTGAAGAATAATTTGTTGGCCGAAAGCCCTCGGTGTTGGTGTTTCAGAGAAAGGATATGCAGCATTGTTCATAACTGACGTCAGTTTTGTTTTCATTCTCTCCTTTGCTACTACCTCCAGGAGGTCAAAGTATGTCCCACAACTGTGTCTGGTTTTTTTAATCAGCATGTTGATTTGGTGGGCCTCTCTTGATGTGATATTACCAGCCCAGCACACAATAACGTAGAAAATCACACTGGTCAGGGGTTGTGGAATATGTCACAAATAATTTGTCACAACTCCCATTAAAGGAACACAGTTACCTAAAAAAAAAAAAGATTCTGCTTTGCTTCTTCTTCTTCTATAGTTCCTCTATGTTCTGCGACTAGTCCAGCCCTGTCTTTGATGCAGTCCCCCAAGTATGTGTAGAAATGCACCACCTTAACATCCACTACCTGAATTGTGACCAGACATAGAGGCTGTTTGGTTGCAGCAAATGTCAATAAGCAGTTCCTTGGTTTTGCTGATGTTAAAGTGCAGACAATTCTTTTTGCACCAAGAAGCAAAGTTCTCCACCTGACTCCTCCTCTCTGTCTTATCCCCTTTATCAAGATATGCTGTTAGTGCAGAATCATCTGAAATTTACTGCAAATCACATGACCTGGTGCTATATTCATAGTCTGAGGTGTACCGAGTTAGAGGACTGTCCCTAGTGGTGCTCTAGTGTTGGGTATTTCCACTTCAGAGAGACAGTCCTCGAGTCTCACAAAGTGCAGTCTGCCTGACAGATAGTCCATTACCAAGGATGCCACAGGCTCGTCCACCCACATATCTCTGAGCTTACCACTTAACAAGGCTGGCTGGATGGTACTGAAGACACTGGAGAAATAAAAAAAAAATCCTCGCAGTGCTGCTAGCGTTGTAAAGGGGAGAGTAAGCTTTGTGGAGCAGATAATGTGATCTAAATTACCTATTTATATATATATTTATATGAAGAGCTTATGTAAAAGGCCAAATTTCCTCCTTAGGACAAATTAAGTTCTATCTATCTATCTATCTATCTATCTATCTATTATATAGTGCCTTTCACATATCTATCTATCTATCTATCTATCTACAGTATCTATCTATCTATCTATCTATCTATCTATCTATCTATCTATCTATCTATCTATCTATCTATTATATAGTGCCTTTCACATATCTATCTATCTATCTGTCATATAGTGCCTTTCACATCTATCTTTTTGTCTGCGTATTTATCTGTAAGTCTAAGTTTGATGAAATCAAATGTTAAGGACGTTTTGCACAAAGTGAACAACTCATGTTAATTTGGAAATAGTTTCCTTTTTTTCTATTTGACACTTTAAAACGTTAAAACCATTAAATGTGATCCAAGTGGATATTTCCACTTAATAAAGCTTAAAACTATGGAAAGTGTTAACTTTTTAATTTTGACTGTTGTACCTTTATGAGTATTCCAGTTTATTTTATGGCGTTAAGTCTGCCTAACCCACTAATGAAAATTCTGTAGTCAGTTCTACTGGGGATGAAAGAGATTTTTTGTACCCTGCGTAGTAATTAATCATCTTAATTTTTGCACATTTCATACATATGGAAAAATGGGAGAGTTAGTATTGCTGTCTCACAGATCTGGTGTCCTGGGTTCAAATTCTGCATCTTGTTGTTATCCATGTGGCATTCTTCTTGTGTCTGTGTGGGGTTTCCTCTGGACATTCTGGTTTTGTTTCCACATCCTCAAAGACATGCAGGTTAATCTGTGATTCTAAATTGACCCCTTTGTGAGTGGGCATGTTTGCGTACAGATGCCCTGCTTTAGATTGGCACCTGGTCGAAGGATAAATCCTGCCTTGCATCGAGTGATGTTACTGCACCATGTGTCTCAGAATTTCATTTAGTAGTCTTGAGAATGTTATATTTTTAAATGGAGAAAGGAGGCGTTGCATAGTGCAGTCCTGTGAGTTCTAAAAGGTAGATCAACGTCAAAGATAACAGAAGCAACTGGCACAAAGCAGGAACAGACACTGGATGGGGCACCTGTCAATTGCTGGGCACTCATCAATATACACTCACATAGACCCAATATACAAGCATTAATTAACCTAATAATAATGATAATAATAATTGTTTACATTTAATATAGCATTTTTCTCTCTACTCGAAGTGCTTTCCATAGTGAGTGGGGAGTCACGTCAACCTCCACTAATGTATAGCATCCACCTGGATGATGTGATGGCAGCCATTTTGTGCCATTACGCTCACCACCATTTTTACAGCACTGTGTCCCCATCACTGCAATGGTGCATTGGGATCCACATTCAGACCACAAGGTAAGCGCCCCCTGCTGGCTTCACCAACACCTCTTCTAGCAGCAACCCAAGCTTTTCCTGGTTGGTCTCCCACCCAAGTGCTGGCTGAGCTGGGATGTGGGAGGACAACATGAATACCATAAAGTATATCCATGTAGTCATAAGAAGAATATGCAAACTCCAATTAATCAGAAAAAACGTCTTCAGAAATGATTGGTAAGTACATCTGAGTGTTGTCTAAAAATGTCAGAAAGTGAATACTGTATTACATTTTTTTTAACCATTTGTCCTAATGGTTTAATAAAATTATCAGATGTGTAGGAAAAGTCTGCCCGTTTTGGGGAAGGATTTTAAGATAACACATCATCTTACTTGGCTTCCATTTTTGCTTATAGCCCAGAAATTTGCTGGAAGAAGAATCCCAAATTTGCCTTCTGCGCCTTCCCTTCTGCCCCTTCCTTTATAAATTTAAAGTCATTCAGAAAGTAATCATCATTTTATGGACAACCAAACAACCGCTTATTAACTTCCATCCTTTTAGCCAACTTGAGGGTAATGAATGGTACTGCCAGGTGGGAACTTAAGCTTTTGATGCATTCTGATGAGTACTTATATTTTAAAACAGAGAGAAGATTTGGAGTTATAGGAGTGAGAGTTGAAGTGCACGCTATGAACCTAAGAACATAATAATTCTTTACATTTACAGTATATAGTGCTTTTCTTACTACTCAAAGTGCTTCAGTGAGTTTCCCCGTCACTGCACTGGGGCATTGGGATCCACATTCAGACCACAGAGTAAGTGCCCCCTACTGGCCTGACCAGCACCTCTTCCAGCAGCAACCCAGGCTTTTCTAGATGACCTCCCATCTAAGTATTACAGTTTTTCTCGATTGGTTTGGCTCATTTCTTGAAACCGAGATGACATTCTCAAAACCATAAGGTCATTTGGCCAAACAGTCTTACAGTGCTGCCCAACATTATAGCTCACTAGCAAAACAAATATCTTACCCCAAACTCTTCGTCCATGCTTCAAAAGCAGATTCCTTTCCCATATAAAAGGTCAGTACAGTCAGAATAGCACAGATCCTTCTCAATTGCCTTGGCACATGTGCATTCATTTAGTGCTTTTGTCAGAATACCCCGGATGGTTTAGCACAACACCATGGATCCCCTGCAAAAGCTCATATCTCTCCCAAAAGAGTTTATCCATGTGTCAAAACTAAATATCCTTCCCATATAAATAGTCAATGCCCCCAAAATGCATTATACCTTTGGCATTGTTTAAGCACTGCAAGTCAAAATGCTTAGACGTTTTGTCACTGAGGCACAGGTCTAGCAACAGAATACCACTATGAATAAAACCAAAAGATTTTACAGTAAAATCAGCCTCCAATAAACCACTCATACTCAAGGAAACTGTAAACATTTTTATTCGTACAAAGAAATGTTAACATTAGAGAACATACTGTGAAAAGAAAACATATACAGGATTCTGTAAATGTGAACAGTTATAAACACAAACAAAAAAACCAAAAAAAACTCTAGCCCACCATACTGTAAATAAAGTCTCAGAACTATAGTACAGTAATATTTTCAGTGGTCGCCATTGTCACCCTCTCCTTCCTGGCCACCATCCTCATCCTCCTGGCCATCGACGAGCTGCTCTCTGTCAGGCCATAAATTCTCATCCACATCGCAACGGATATTTTCTCGTGCGATGCAGCGAGGGAAGAAACGGCGTGAATGTCTCAACCATCCCCTACATTGATCCCCTGTGATGTCCTCACATGCAGCATCCATTGCATGCAGCAGGGCCCTCTGGTCTTGAGCCTGATGCTCATACACCCTCCACCTCCAAGCTGAAAAAACTCCTCAATTGGATTCAGGAAAGGAGAGTAAGGTGGAAGAAACTCCATTAGCATCCGGGGATGGGTGGTGAACCAGGTTCTGATGCGTGGGCCGCGGTGGAAGTTCACATTATCCCACACAATGACATAATGTGGTAGCTGAGGTCCTTCTACACCTCTCTCATTTTCTGGGATCAGATCAGTATAAAGGTGGTCCAAAAAATTGAGGAGCTTTTGTGTATTGTAGGGCCCTAAACTGGGAATGTGTGTGGCCACACCTCTTTCTGATATAGCGGCACACATTGTTATATTTGCTCCTCGCTGGCCTGGGACATCCACAGTGGCTCGGTGGCCAATGATGTTACGGCCACGCCTTCGACCTTTGGCCAGGTTGAAGCCAGCTTCATCAACGTAGACTAGGATGTGAGGGGTTTCGTTGCCTTCTAATGCCATAATTCTCTACAATAGAATAGAAATAAATCTAATCAGTCAAGTAGAGACAGATACTGCAGGGAGGATCTAAAGTACTGTACAAACAGGGAGTGGGAAACTGAAGACAATTTCTAGGAAAAATGCTCTAGTCACACAAAGCTGGATTCTGAAGGTGAAAAGGATAACGCAAAACAAAAAAACAGTGGTAACCATGTCTTACTGTAATAGTGTTACAATGATAGACAACCAGTAGTTGACTTACATGCACATACTGGTACCGCAGCCCTTTCACTCTGTCAGAGTTTCTCTCAAATGGTACCCTGTAAATCTGTTTCATGGTCATCTGATGTTTCTTCAATACCCGGTCTATTGTGGAGATGCTGATAGAGTTTATATTTTGGAACATTACATTGTCTAGCAGGATTGCATTACGAATCTGTCTCAGTGTGATGGCATTATTTGCAATGACCATGTTGCATATTTCTTGTTCTTGTTGTTCATTTAGAAGTTTTCTTCTGCCACCCACTTGAGGCTGTCGTCCAATCCTAGACATACAAGTCAAAGGTCAACACTGTAAATTTGTTACAAAATGAGTTACCAATGTAATTGTACTGCTGTCTTATGGTACTAGAAGTGTGATGCACTGCACAGTGACTGGAATACTATTCACAGTATTTTCTCCATTTTTTTGTCTTTGTCATTTTTATAGTATCATATAACATCACATGACGATATTACAGTACTCTAGGCCTACACACACACCAACACTGAATAGTTCAATAGCATAGTTCTGTACCTGTTTTCCCTGCGAAAGGTTTGGATGATGGAGGAGACTGTAGACCGAGGCACATTAGGCTGCACTCGGCGACCTGCCTCTGCCATTGTGAGGCGATGGTTTATGACGTGGTCAATAAGGGTGGCCCGGATTTCATCTGGGACATCATGGTGCCTCCGTGCTCCTCGGCCTCTTCCCCCTATTCCTCCACGCATTCTCACTCCTCCTCTTCCTCTTCTTCTTCCTCCTCTTCCTCTTCCTCGAGCAGGAAGTTGCTGTTGTACTTGGCGAGGTGCTTCCATGTTCACACTGCAAATGAAACTGGCCCCGCGCCAAGCTCTGTCTATATACTTTTGGCAGCAGTCATAATCATAGACAACACCTGTCAGGTATCTGAACAACCTGTTTGATTGGTCATCTGAGATGTGGGAAACTGCTCCTTCGTTAGTTCTAATTTCACCTGATTGATTGTCAAGTACTGTCATAACTTTATCAAATGTTCCAAGATATTCTTTCATGGTATTATATCTTTGACTAATTTTGACAGTTGAACAGACAATTGTGCATATGATGACTTACACAATGAAACCATGCTGATATGTTTTGGAGTGAGTGACCATTTCACTGAAAAATCAACTAATCAGTTTAGATCGGCAAGATCTATTTATTTGGAAAATGTGCTAAATGTGGGCTCATTGTGCTAACTGTAGCTACTTGTACATAATCATTTGAAAAGAAGCACAGAGTCACTTGAGACATGTACTGAAGCATTTGCAATTTGATTAAACCAATGAAAAATGACATTCTGTTGTGAACAATTGCAAGGTGGTTTGGAGATTTGTCCATGTTATTTTGAGAATGTCATCTCGGTTTCAGGAAATGAGCCAAACCAATCGAGAAAAACTGTAACATGGGCCCGAACATACTTAGCTTCAGGTGGATGACCTGTTCTGAATGAACCCTTCTAACTTGAAGCAGTGCAATGTGATGCCAGCTTTAAGCTGCAACACAAATGGTAGAAAGGGAAAGTCCTGAAAGTGAAGGAAGAGTCCAGGAGAAGGAGATGAACTAGAGGGGAGAAAGGAATGAAGTGCATGTGGTATGGCTGCTGTACTAAAAATTAGAAATATATAAATGAAAGACCTGTGTGTGTGTGTGTATGAAGCAGTCTGCACTGTTCACGCTCAGACACAGCCACTAGATGGCGCATGCATGCACTTTTACATTTTTTTGGGGCTTTCATGCCTCCTCACTACAGAAAACCAGTGTGTAGGAAATGCCGTGGCTCAATGACGTGCAAGTGAAACACATCAGCAATGGAGGTCAAGGCTTGAAGTTTTCACCAAAAACATTGTCTATGTGGAGGTATTTCCTCGAGACAAAGATTTATAGGACTCACATGCCAGCGGTACAGCTAAGGTATAGTATCGCCAGTGTCTTCTTATGAAAGCTAATTGGGTAGCAAACACAGGTGGGTCCATGCCCTTTGCACTGTGTGGTAATTCTTAAGAGTTAGCTGATGCCTCCAAGTTCACGAATACAGTAAAACCGCTAGGGAGTCTTTTTGTCCCAAAGACAACTCGCAGCTGGCACTTGATAAGTATAATCTAAAAAGCAAGTAAGAACACTGCCTGACAGCCTAGCAGTATCTGTGAGTCTGTAATAGAATTTTATGGTTAATGTTTGTAGTTGTAGCATTGTCACATGTACACAGTAAGTGAAATTAGTACTTGCATGAATTCTTCTTCTTGTTCTTCTTTCGGCTGCTCCTGTTAGGGGTCGCCACAGCGGATCATCTTGTTCCATATTTTTCTGTCCTCTTCATCTTGCTCTGTCACCCCCATCACCTGAATGTCCTCTCTCACCACATCCATAAACCTTCTCTTAGGCCTTCCTCTCTTCCCCTTCCCTGGCAGCTCTATCCTTAGCATCCTATTCCCAATATACCCAGCATCTCTCCTCTGCACATGTCCAAAACTACGCAATCTCGCCTCTCTGACCTTGTTTTCCAATCGTCCCACCTGAGCGGACCCTCGAATGTTCCTCATTTCTAATTCTGTCCATCCTCGTCACACCCAATGCAAATCTTAACATCTTTAACTCTGCCACCTCCAGCTCTGTCTCCTGCTTTCTGGTCAGTGCCACCATCTCCATCCCATATAACAAGCCATCTGTAAATGCCATAATGGATGGACTGGCATCCCAACTGTGATAGAGAGTGATTCCTTGCTCAACCAGTAGGTCATAATGGATGGATGGAGATGGACAGGCGTTATGTACCTTTACCAGCTGGGATGCCATAACAGAAGGACAGAGTGAGTCTGCTTTCTGGAGCTGTATATTCTCCCCTGTGGTGAAACTCTCATTTGTACACCCGCAAGGTATATTGGGAAGTGTAGTCCTGATGGCCAGGCCTGTTGGTTGCATGCAGGAGAACATGACTGCTACTTTGTGGGACTTCCACGTGGCTGAGAATGCAGTGCTGTGATATTAGACTTACTCCCTGGTCTGGCATAAACGAGGCCACCTCTTCTGCATGTAGGAGTGAGAGTCAGGAGCAGGAGGGTAACGCTCGCTAAGAAGGAGTGGAGGGAGACGGGATAGTATTATGTACTGTGTATTGTGTTGAACTGAGGTATTGCTAGTGTATAAAATAATGTTTTTACCCTGGATCTGTGCCTGATGTAGTTGTGTCTGGTATTTGAGGCTCTGTGCTGTCTCCTAGTGGTCACGCAGCATACTGCTCAGTGCCCTGAGAAGTATTCGGCAGGAGTGTGTCATGTATGGCTACTGGGGACTCCTTCTGGCCTACAGCAATACGGCTTTATAGTGGATCAGTTAGACAATTCTCTTACCATTAGCCAAGTCAGAAATTTTTAATTCTTGTGTGTGTTTAAAGGAGCTTGTTATTGTTGCTTTTTATATTTCACGAGCTTCTTTAAAAGCTAAATTAACCCTTGGGATAAATAAAGCCCTATGCTCTGACTTTTGCAGCCACTAGGGGGCATTGCAGACCCTCAAACCCCAGGCACAATCATTCAGATTTTGGTCAGAGTTCAAACAGATTTATTTATTTATTTACCTTCATCCTTTTGCAGAGATATCAGGAGCGCCACACACCCCTTTCCCATGACCTCATAACCCCCCTTGCCCTTCCAATCTGTCTATTGACTTCATAGGAAGAGTCACCAGAGACATGAATGTCACTGCCGAGGTCAGTAAACCTCTCGACGAGGTCGACACTCTCTCTACAGACAGACACACTGCTGATGGTCGTGCCCAGGAGGTCATTAAAGGCCTGGATGTTGGTTTTTATCAGGACACTCGCAAGCTCAGACACTCGGACTCTTCACTCAGAGCCCCGATCAGAGCCTCCATTGACTCCGCGAAGATCACAGCATCGTTAGCAAAGTCAAGATCCGTGAATCTTTCCTCACTAACAGATGCCCCACAGCCACTGGACCCCATGACCTGCCCAACACCCAGTCCATACAAGCATTGAACAGAGTAGGAGCAAAAACAGACCCCTGACAAACCCCAGAATCAACTGGGAAAAACACAGAGGGTCTTCCTCCACTCTGCACAGCACTCACAGTACCAGTGTACAGGCCGGCCATGATATCCAGCAGCCTCGAGAGGATCCCGCGAACCCTCAGGATGTCCCACAGGGCAGCTCGATCAACTGAGTCAAACGCTTTCATTCTAATGTAGCACTGATATTTTGTATATGCATTGAACGATCATTTCTTTCATGGCTCCACAATCCGTAGTAACCCCCACTTTCTCTGTTGTTCTCTTTCTGGTTTTCTGTGGTGGTGATCTGCGCCTCCACCATCTGATCAGGGCACCGTGCCGTCCCTACAATGAAGGATGAAGGCCAGAGGTTCCATGACCATCATTATCTAATTCTTCCACGTGAGGCTTGAAAACCATGAGGACTGGTTGAGATCATTTATGTTAGGTAGATTGTTCAGTGGGGGGGCTGGGTGGTCTCAGATAAATAACACCTGGGATCCCTTTGCTGCGAGGCAGCAGTGCAACCACCACGCCACCGTGCCCCCATATGCTTTTCATACATTTCATCATGAAAATGATATCAAGTATTTATCTTAGCATTCTAAATGTTCAGATATCAGGAATATCGTTAAGTGAATGTATTCTGTGCAGCGATTGCTGCCTGCGCCTCCTCTTAGTGTAAGAGGAAATCAGTTTAGGAAGCGCGTACCGATTAACATGGGTCGGGGAACAGTTAACACAAAGCAATTAATGTGCTACATAATTTATGACGGGGTTTGAGAAAATCTAGTAAATGAAACATTCATTTTAAGATGAAGTTTAGTTTGCGACATTCTACTGACAAAATAAACTACTAGAATAAAGTGGAAATGTCGACTTTAATTTCGACATAAATGTCAAGAATAAAGTCAACATGTCGACTTTAATCTCGACATTTAGGTTTTTTTTTTCTTCACTGTGTCCGTATTTTTTTCTCACCATGGCCTCTTCTTTATTTATTTTTCTGGTTTATTACAATGCTATATACTGTATACTCTGCCATTCTTTCTTAAACTCTGTGAAGTGCCTTGAGCATTGGAAAAGCACTATATAAATAAAATGTATTATTATTATTATTATTATTATTATTATTATTATTATTAACCATTTCTGCTGGGATGTCCCCACAGTGTCCATCCACTACATTGGTTTCCCTGCCCACTAAAGAATTCCCAACCATTTATAGTGGAATGCCAGTCATGCTGAATTTTCTGTTACTCTGACTGAAACCATCCATTATGTTCTCCTTCAGTCCAGGCAAGGGAATGGGGGGTCCATCTTGTAGAATATGTGAGCCTCACTCTTCGTTTAGCTGAGAGAATGCCAAGTCTTTTCAATTATAAAAATACAGGGTAAGTCAAAATTATGTTAACATTTGAATGGCGGACACAATTTATTCACAAAACATACTTCATTTGTGCAAGGTGATTTACTGGAATGCCTCAACCTGTTCGCCATCATGTTGAACACATGTACCATAGGGGGCACACAAATTGTCCAGAAAAATTGTATATAAGTATATACATAGTCTGCGGTGGGCTGGCGCCCTGCCCGGAATTTGTTCTTGCCTTGCACCCTGTGCTGGCTGGGATTGGCTCCAGCAGACCCCCATGACCCTGTGTTAGGATATAGCAGGTTGGATAATGACTGACTGACTGACTGTATACATAGCGGTACCATTAGTGTTGATATAATTTTGACTCACCCTGTAATAAATCAAACCATTGGGGGATTCACATTCTATGAGCATATGAATCCCATTTTATGAATGTCATGGGATGCTTTGTATAACACAGCTCAAGCTGGTATACATGTGTCCTGCACATAGACCCCCTTAGGCAAAATGCAGTGTAACACTTGGATCAACTGAATTACAAAACAAGTCCCATATTAGGTGAGGTGAGTTTGTATTTGAGCTTACAGAGTGCGCCATTGAACCAAATCAATAAAATAACATTGTGGCTCGCCCAAGTGTCACGCGTCACCCGTTGCATGGCTGCATGCGGGTCCTAATCTTGGATCTTGAGGTGGTTTGTCATATGGGGGGTGTGGCAAAGACTTGCTTTACAGACTGTGGAATGGCAGTTCCAACCGCTCTCGTGCACGTAAACGAGCAATCAGCCAGTCCCCCCATTCAGCACTTCACGGCCATATGGCTTTTCTCCTGGACAACTACACTCACGAGGTCTGAGGCTCCTGCACCTGATCATGAACCCCAGGCACACTTCAACACGTTACCTTTCTGGTCGACTTTGTGTCACCTCTTACCTTATGTTCTGGATGTCATCTTCCTCGTCTCGTCTATGTTTTTAAATTATAGGCTGTTGTCATAAATAATTGAGAACAAAAAGAGGTTTGGGGCAGTCTCCCGTATTCTTGGAAAATGGCTGCTAAAGTGAAAAGGTTGCGAAAAAGAAACAGTCCAAAACAGAACTGAGGTTTGGTACAGATATGGTGGTTGTGACACATAGGAGGCGCTATCACTCCCTTGAACCCCTGTCCACGACTCCAGACACCAGGTAAAAGTCCAATAATTGACTTTATTCAATTGCCACAGTGCACAAAGCACCCTCTCCTCCACTACACTCATACACAAAGCAAATACTACAATAATAAACAATAATCCAATCCTCCAACTCCCAGGCGCGTTGCCACCCTTCCACCCAGCTCAGCTCGCCGTCTGGGAGCTCCCACAATCCTTTTAAATACCCTGACATGGAAGTGTTCTCAATGCCCAGTCCATGTGACTCTCAATCACTTCCGGGTCAGGTAAAAAGTCCTTTTCTTCACCCCAGAAGCACGTCATTCCTCTTGTCCACGTGTGCTTCCGGGGCGTAGGGAAAATACCCGTTATTCCTCCCTGCAGCATCCCCTAGTGGCCCCCATGGCATCCAGCAGGGCTGCGTATAAAAACTACAATGTCCATGATGCCCTGCTGGTCTTCTGGGGACCTCCATACTGCAAGGAGGGCTCCACCTGGCAGCTTGGGGGTATTGGCTGGGATAAACGGCCGGCCATCCATCACAGTGGGTTTTAAAGATGGAAGGAGGAAGTGATGTCTTCAGGGGTGGAACCGGAAGTGACGTTCAAGGGCCCAGGCAAAATTTCTCGCATTTGGTCTATGGGGAAAAAAGAGAAAGGGTCAGTGTACTCTGCCACCCCCTGGTCCGACCAAGAATTACCTTCTTCTGAGCCCTTTAGCTGCCTCCCATGCACACATGTGTGACAATACATTGTGAAAGATGCCCGGACACAGACAGACACGAGACAGCCAGATGTCCAATACACACACGTTTATTACTTTTTGGCACACATAACACCAATACACAAACCCCAATAAACTCAGTCCTTTCTTCTTCCAACTCCACTCCTCATTCACAACCTCCATCCTCTTCCACCTGACTCCAACTCCCAAAGTGGAGTGAGGCGGCCTACTTTATACTGCACCTGGAAGTGCTGCATGTGAGGTCATCTCCTCTTCTGGCAGCACTTCTGGGTGTTGCATGCCAAGGCTCCGGAGCTGTCCAGGTGCCCCCTGGTGGTGGTCACGGACCCCCTCAGAGTTGGCCCTGATGCAATCCAGGGGTGCTGCCCTCTTGCACCCCAGGGAAGACATTGCCCCTCTCCTGGTCCTTCCCTTCTCCATGCGTCCCAGTCGGGCAAGGTCACTGGTCATCTGCCACAACATATAAACTTATCATAATGGTGCTACTGGCTCGTATATCCAGGACCCTCGGTTTAAATTCCTGCGCCCATTTTCTGCGTATAGTTAGCACGTTATCCCCATGTCCACATGGGATTTCCTCCCAGGCTAGCTAAAGATGTGCAGGTTAGGCTGACTAGAAATCCCAAACTGATCTTGTGGGAGTCTGAGTGAAGGTTTGTGCCTGAGTGGGCCTGGAGGTGGACTAGCGTCAAGTCCTCAGCCGTTTCCTGCTTTGGTTAAGTGCTGATGTGGTTAGGCTCTGGCCCTAAGTGGCCATCAATTTTATTAAGCAGATTTGAGATTGATGTGTTCCATTATTTGTACATCTAATTTCCTTCTGTCCCTCATGTGAATAGAATGTTTTTGTTCTGAGTATGACTGCTGCCACATTTCCTTTGGTTAACAGGTGGGATGCGGCCCTTAATGTGGAAAGCAAATATTTACAGAGTCACAGCAAATCCCATTACTGTCTGGGATAGGACTGCTGGTGTGGTCAGAACCTGAGGGTTATCCTTCTGTGACGTGTAAACATAACACCTTGCTGATGCTGGAGGTTAATGGGGAGCGCTGTTTGTTAAACATTACCTCAAGCCTCTCTCTGCCCGGCCTTGTTTAGTTTTTGCTTTATTTCAGTTTTTTCCTGCACCCAAGGCAGTTTACTCTCTCAGTTGGTCTATTATGTTATATGATTCATTTTCTCATTATACAGAGTACCCAAATGAGGGGGTCTTGTTTTTTTTTGTTTTTTTGTTTGTTGTAATTTGTCTTTGTTGCTCCTTATTGGTTTATTTATATTTGAAACTAGGGGGCTTTGCCTCCCACTTGCTCCGCTCGCCAACCCCCTCGCCAATGCCCTAGCCTCTTTGCGGTTCTGTCGCCCGTGTATGGGGATGCGGATGTACAATTTAAACAGATTTTTATTTTCATGGGAATTGTTACATATGCATGATAGAACTATTTTATATTACAGTAAGTAATTAATCATATTAAAAAAGAGTAAAATGTAATAATTTGAAAGTAAATTATGTTTCATGTTGTGTTAGGCCAGGTTTATACTTCACGCAATTTAACTCATGCTCCAGTGGATGCTACTGCTACGCAGTTTATACTTGCGCACGTACTTTATGTAAATCTGGAAGATTCCACCAGGTGGCAGTGTGAGATATCATCACAGTGAGAAAATGTTTGGCTTCTCTGTGTTGTGAATTGCCTGAAACATCCATTAAATTCCAAGGACACCTTGCCACAATATCTCTGAAAAAGATATTTAATGATTAAATCCATCAATCCAGGGATGCGCCCATTCCAGCTAGCATTGGGCACGAGGCAGAAACAATACCCAGATGGGACATCAGCTCATCCCAAGGTGAATACAAGCACACACATACACACCAGCGTCATTTTAGTGTCACCAAATCCCCAAATCTGCATATCTTTGGAAGGAAACCGGAGCACAGTGTGGAAACCCAGCAGGAAAACATTCAAATGCCAGGCAGGGAACACCAGGGATGTGACTCTCTGCGAGACAGCAGCACTACCCCTCCGCCACCGTGTCACCCCCATGTGTGTAATTATTAACAGTATTCATTATTTAAACAAAATTAACGATTTCTCTGTAAAATGTAACGTCCATCCATCCATTATCCAACCCGCTATATCCTAACTACAGGGTCACAGGGGTCTGCTGGAGGCAAATTCCAGCCATCACAGGGTGCAAGGCAGGAACAGGGCGCCAGCCCACCACAGGGTACACACACCAAGCACAATTTAGGATCACCAATGCACCTAACCTGCATATCTTTAGACTGTCGGAGAAAACCGGAATCCCTGGAGGAAATCTACGCAGACATGGGGAGAACATGCCAACTCCACACAGGGAGGACCCGGGAAGCGAACCCAGGTCTCCTAACTGTGAGGCAGCAGCACTACCACTGAGCCACCCTAAAATGTAACATACATACTTTAATGCATTTCGTCATGTAAGTGATATCAAGTATAAATCTAAGGATTCTAAATGTGCAGAGAGCTGGAATATCATGAATGTAATGAGTTCTGTGTGGTGATCGCTGCCTGCCCCAGACACAGGCAGCGATTAACAACTGGGTTTACGACGGTCTGCTTTAATGATAAAGTAAACAACGAGATTAAAGTGGACATTTCGAGATTAAAGCTGAAATTTCCACTTTAATCACAAAATACAGCTTTTCACCATGTCCTTAATATTTTTTCTCTGTGGCTCAAATACAGCACTGTACGCGTACATTATGTTTCTGTTGTGAAGGAGCAAAAAAAGAAACACGGCACAGAAGATGTAAGACTTTTAAAATGTATCATGTCATTACAATGGGGAATATGCGATGCTTGAATATAAAAGCACCACGATTGCATTTGTATGTCGGCATTTTGCTTCACCACATTGAACCATTCATCAAACATCGAAGTGCGCACACATCGATCCTGTAGGATCCTCAAAGCGGCTTTCTGTCACATGTCGATAGTAAACAGAGACTCTGACATCACATTCTGACTTTTATCATACTGCGCCCCTCGACTTTTTGCTGGGACAGCAACTCGTGCACGCATCACATTAATTTCTGAGGACCTGCTCAGTGGACACATCAAATGAACGCTGGGAAAGCGTGGCAGCCATGATGCGTGCGCTTACGCGTTCTGAGCGTGAAGTATAAACGAGCCCTTAAAGTTATTTGTTGCATAGTACAATTTAATTCTGTTTGGCTTTGAAATTAACACACAAATACTTTTTAAACTTACACTTTTACTGTAAAACTTCAGTAAAAACAATTTTTTGAATTTTCGTCAATATCGCATTGAATTTTGATTCTGTGCTTGGATGTTCATCGTGACAATGCAATATTGCCCGTGTCTGAATTTGGTTTCTTTCTCTCTAGTAAATAAAACAACTTTTTCAAATGTTTGGTTCTGAGATTTATTAATTGTCTTTGCAAAAGCTATTCTAACGGGAAACTGTAAATGTTTTAATACGAATGGCATAACAAGATCTCCTTTGGTGTCTAATGTTATCCCCTGAAGATGTACTACATTACCTTTCTTGGGTACGTCCTTCTTTCTACAGTAATTCGTGTGGTGGAAGACCAGACGGTGTTAACAGTTGTAGATATTCTTCATGATATTCTAAGTTGATGTTTTCATCTTCCGTACCATCATCACCAACTGTTTCAGCAGAGTCTATTGATATGCAGTTAACCAATTTGCCGTGTAACCGATCAACAATTTTTGCGTTAATTCATTTGACTTCATTGTGGAAAACATTAAAATTTATAAGAGCTGAAAGTCTTTGTCTGTCAAAAGCATTCACATGAATGAGAGGTGACAGGACCGTGGGCATGGTTGAAAATGGTTGAGAGGCGTGCGTGACTTGAAAAAATCTCATGGTCAAAGGACAGAGTTGGGCTTTGTAGATACAGAGCTTAGTATCGTCTGCATAACAGTGAAAATTGATTCCAAATTTCTTAAAAATACCACCTAAAGTGAGTAGATATATTAAAAGAAGTAAGGGGCCGAGCACCGATCCTTGGGGAACACCACTAGAGACTGGGAGGGAATCATGATTTCTGATGCATGTTTGTCATAATAAAAGTGATCTGGAAATAATTAGTACATCACATATTCCTGGTACTATATTTTTTTTTTCCAAGGTTAGGATACGTTTTCTGTTTGTGTGAATTTTTCATAAATATGGAAATAAAACAAAACCAGCCACATGCAATAAAAAATATACAGTGATTTGGTTTTTAGGTTGAAGCCATGCCCTTGACCGGGGTTACTGCCGAAGAAGACAAATGGTGAGATGATGTGCACAGCTGGTCTTCCTTTAAAACGGCTGAATCTCATAATATTGGTGTTTTTCTGTTCAATAATGTGAAATACGAGGGGTGTTCAGTTTTAAACAGGAATTTTCATGCTCTGTTCTTATAAATAGTGCAAGGTAGACATGACTCCTTGAACAAACACACGCATATATGAACTTGTCGTTAGTAGTGCTTGCTTTTCCCCATTCCTGTCAATTGTAATCAACATGTCGGAGCAGGAGGTACACAGTATATTATTCAATATTTGACAAATGAAGGAGTCATTCCATCTCAGATTTATTCGAGACTTAAAAAACAGTTTGGGGATGAGTGTCTCTCTTTCTCTCAGTCTAGAGTGTATGATGGTGCAAGTCATTCAGAGAGGGACTATCATCTCTTAGGTCCACTTAAGGAATTTTTAGGAGGGAAGAAATTCAAGCCGAATAAGGAGGTTATTGACGCTCTGCAAGAATGGGTCAACATGCAGTCAAAAGACTTCTACTCTTCGGGGATTATGAAGCACTGGAACAAGTATGTTGCAGTGACAGGAGACGATATAGAAAAATAATGTGTAAGTCGTTTCATTTTATTCAATAAATAAAGCATAGCTCATAAATTCATGTTTATATTGGAACGCCCCTTGTATAAGCTATTTTACTGTACAATGTGTGTGTAATTGCCAGAAATGGCTCAAGCTATCTTGGCATGAAAAATGGACGTATTTGGTAGGTTTTTAAGCTTTTATTTTCCAGTGGTGCTTTGTGCTCCGTTTTCTCCATTGCAAAGCACCAGTGTGGACAAGAGATTTGTTTAACATTTATAGAAAGCATTTAACTTTAGAAAACATTTTCATGTGGCAAATCCATATATACCATGTTTGTGAAGAAATAATCTTGACTTGAAAAATACCAAACTTATCTTTTAAATTCATTTTTTTCCACAAACAACATTCGATATCCCAGAAATGACGAAGACAAAACAGTGTTTTGGGAATTTTTTCAAATTTATTAAAAATAAAAAAAATTAAATCTCACATTGATACAAGTATTCCAAGTCTTTCCTCAGTACCTCTTTGGAGCCCCTCTGGCAGTCATTAGAGCCTGATGGCGCTAAATAAATAAATTGTATTATTATTAATATTATTATTATAATTATTACATGACAGGCCTCACAGACCTGGTTTTGGGAATTTGGAAATTTGGAACACAGATACCATAACTTAATACAAATTCTTGTAATGACTGTACACTTGCAGAAATGTTAAGATGTAGTAGATCACGGGTGTCGAACTCTGGTCCTGGAGGGCAGCAGTGGCTGCAGGTTTTCATTCCAACCATCTTCTTCATTAGTAACCAGTTTTTGCAGCTACCATATATACCTGAGCATAAGTCAGGACTTTAATTTATTGTATAATTTCTTGTGTTTTATAATGTCGGTCGTATAAGTGGAATACAAATTACACTCCTTACTCCTCCCGTCTTCTAATTTGCACCTTCGCCATCTTCAGTATGTTGACTTTGTTAAGTTAAGTGCAATGCTGACCAAACAGAAACCCTCTTAGAGATCAGTAAGACGTGGGAAACACCTTCACCATACACAGTGGGCAGCCAAAGGCTCGTCATGATGTGTCTTCAGGTGACAACTGGCTTAGTTAAAGCTTAGTGAGGTGTGGCTGTAACAACAACAACAACATTTATTTATATAGCACATTTTCATACAAAACAAAAATGTAGCTCAAAGTGCTTTACAAAATGAAGAATAGAAAAATAGAAGACACAATAAAAAATAAAAATAAGTCAACATTAATTAACATAGAATAAGTAAGGTCCGATGGCCAGGGTGGACAGAAAAAACAAAAAAAAAAACTCCAGACGGCTGGAGAAAAAAAAATAAAATCTGCAGGGATTCCAGACCAAGAGACCGCCCAGTCCCCTCTGTAGCTTTCTGGTTGCTTACAGAATTAGTCTTTTTTGGTCATTTAAAAAAGGTTTGTATGGATTAGTTTTCATATCCAGTGGAAGAGAAGCAAAGGTTTGTGAAGGGGAGTGGGGCTTAGGAATATACAGTGTCGTTCATAGTGTGTGGGACAAAGACACGTCTTGCCTTGATTACTCCTCCACAGTTTAAAATTACAAATCAAACAATTCAGACATGGTGGCGCAGTGGGTAGCGCTGCTGCCTCGCAGTTAGGAGACCTGGGTTCGCTTCCTGGGTAATCCCTGCGCGGAGTTTACATGTTCTCCTCGTATTTGTGTGGGTTTCCTCCCACAGTCCAAAGACATGCAGGTTAGGTGCATTGGCGATCCTAAATTGTCCCTAGTGTGTGGGTCCTGCAGTGGGCTGCTACCCTGCCTGAGATTTGTTCCTGCCTAGCACCCTGTGCTGGCTGGGATTGGCTCCAGCAGACCCCCGTGACCCTATGTTAGGATGTGGTGGGTTGGAGACTGACTGATAATTCAGACACTGTGATTAAAGTGCACATTGCAGACTTTCATTTGATGGGATGTTTAGACTTTTCAGTCACACAACACTTTTTCTACATGGCCCCCCATTTCAGGGCACCCTAATGTTTGGGACACAGTAATGGCAGGTCTATTAAAGCCATCATATTTAGTTCGTTGTCACATATCCTTTGCATGCAGTAACTGCTTGAGGTCTGCGATTCACAGACATCGCCAGGTGCTGAGGGTCTTCTCTGGTGATGCTTTGCCAAGCCTCTAATGCAGCCATCTTCTGCTCCTGCTTGTCCCCTTCAGTTTCCTCTTCAGCATATGGAAGGCCTGCTCAATTGGATTGACTGGGTAGCTGGCTTGTCCATTCAAGACTTTTCCATTTATGAGCTTAGACAAACTCCTCAGCAGTCTGTTTGTCTCTTTATCTTGTTGTTGGATGAATCGCCATCCACTGAGTTTGGAGGATTTACTGGAACTTGAGCAGATCAGATGTTTCTACACACCTCAGAATTCTTTGTGCCACTGCCATCAGCAGTTCCGTCATCAATGAAGAGAAGTGTGTCAGGACCTGTGGCAGCCATACATGCCCAAGCTGTAACACCCCCAGCACCGCCATGTTTGACAGATGAGGTGGTCTGCTTTGGATCTCAGGCAGTTCCTTGTCATCACCACACTTTGCTCTTTGCCATCACCCTGATCAGGTTCATCTTTGTCTTGTTTGTCCACAAGACCTTTCCCCAGAATTCTGCAGGCTCTTTTAAGTCCTTTTTCACAAACTGTAATCTGCCCTCCTTTTTATGTAGTCTCCATCTTGCAGTGTGTCGTCCTCTGTGTTTCTGTTCATGAAGTTTTCAGATGATAGTCATCTCTGACACGTCCATATTGGCCTCCTAAAGACTGTGTATGATCTGTCAGACAGGCGATTGGGGGCTTTTTCTTTACCAGAGTGAGGATTCTTCTGTCACCCAGCAGTGGAAGCCTTCCTTGGCCTAGCAGTCCCTTTCTGATTATTGAGCCCACCAGTGTGTTCTTTCTTTTTGCTGATATTTCAGATTGATTTTGGTCACCCTAAGGTTTTGCCGATGTCTCCCACTGTTTTACTCTTTTTTTACCCTCCTGACGGCTTCTTTGACTTCCATTGGCACAGCTCTTGTCTTCATGTTGAACAATATCAGCTACAGACTCCAAAGAATAGAAGCAGGCCGAGGTATCTTCAAAGAAACCCACCTGAGGAATCACAAATACCTGTGACGCACATTGTGGTGTCCTGAAACGGGGGGCCGTGTAGAGAAAGTATTGTCATGTCTACGTGGTGTGAGCAAAATGTCTGCAAATTCCCTTAAATGAAAGTCTACCATGTGTACTTTAATCACAATGTCTCGATTGTCAGTCAGTCAGTCAGTCTCCAATCCGCTACATCCTAACATAGGGTCACGGGGGTCTGCTGGAGCCAATCCCAGCCAGCACAGGGCGCAAGGCAGGAGCAAACCTCGGGCAGGGTGCCAGCCCACTGCAGAGCACACACACACATCCACACACACCAAGCACACACTAGGGACAATTTAGGATCGCCAATGCACCTAACCTGCATGTCTTTGGATTGTGGGAGGAAACCCATGCAGACACGGGGAGAACATGAAAACTCCACACAGGGAGGACCCGGGAAGCAAACCTGAGTCTCCTTACTGCCACCGTGCTACCCTGTCTGAATTGTTTGATTTATAATTTTAATTTTCTGTGGAGCACAGGGGGAAATCAAGGAAAAATGAGTGTTTGTTCCAAACATTAAAAAGGGCACCGTATAGGATGTGAAATGTATGATTTTTTTGTGTAATGAAAAAAAATTACAGGAAACCTTTACAGGTGAAAGACAAAGTGGGCTTTGGATTTGTTCAGAAAGTCCTGGAGACCTTGGGCATCAAGCTGCATCCCCCAATTGGCCATTCCACAGCTGAAACAGTGCTGGGCCAGCCAATCCGATGAAAGGACCCCTCTTACCCATGATTCCTGCGATCCTCCATCAGAGATGACTTTACCTTAGTCAGGTAGTTGGGCAGTGGCACCAAGTGCCACATTTGAGTACCGAGAAGAGAAACAGAATGGGTGAGGGTCAGTAACAAATTACAACTATCATGTTATGTTTTAGTGCTAATGACTGACAACAGAGCTGCAGTCTGTACAGTTAATCAGCAGCTCTAGTCAGGGTGTGCTAAACTGAAGTAGTGAGTCTTCAGCCGGGATTTAAAAGCTGAGACCGAAGGGGCATCTCTTATAGTAGCAGGCAGACCAGTCCACAGTTTAGGGGTACTCTAACTAAAAGCTCGACCTCTCACTGTTATTTTATTAATCCTTGGAATCACAAGCAGACCAGCATTTTCAGATCTTAATGTGCGCTCAGGTTTGTAAGTCACGATAAGTTCGATAACGTAAGCTGGATCTTGTAAATCCGAGTTGAGTGGTCACCACTGCAGAGACTTCTTCAGACAAAAAGGTGCCCAAAAGGACATTCATTTAAGGCTTGTAACCACTAACTGAACTCTGGCTGGATGTGATGGACAAAATAAGCCACCTAGAAGCAGGCGCTGGATCTGTGATAGGAAATGATTTTGACCCAAACACCAGAGGTGTCTCTTTACTGAAAGCCGATGACACACTCTTTTTGGAGGGAGAAGCCACCCATTCTCTGCACAGCAAAAAAGCTTGAAAACTTTCATTGGCCTGGCAGCTACCCGCCTCACAGCCTTGGAGCTGGGCACCATGAACTAGCTCTGAAATCCAGCCTGTCAAGCCAGGCTCTGTGCCAGTGACCGGCAGAGAGAGAGAGAAGTGTGAATATTTCTGTAATAAAATTAAATACCCTTCTTTATGCATTAGAACAGGGGGTTCTCAAATTCGGCCCTGGTGGCCCTCTGTGTCTGCAGGTTTTTGTTCCAAGCAGATTCCTAATCAGTGACAGCACCTGATAGCACTGAGCTCATTTAATTAGCTGGCTTTTTCTCCCTCTTCTCTTATTCTACATTCAGAAAAGCACAGCAGCTTCATTTTTACATCTGTAAGGCTAGGGGGCTTTGCCCGCTGCTCGCTTTCTTTGCCAACCCTTCTCCCCCCCGCCAGCGCTTCACATCATTGTGAAGAGGGGGGGCTAAACACACCCCAAGGAGATGCGTCCACTTCTCCAAAACCCCCTCTTAAACGGTGATACAATGGGAAAAAATACATGTTTTTAACTCCTGTTCGCTTGCTGCTGCCGCCGCCATGCCCCTTCAGTCTCAGCTTTCAAATCCCAGCTGAAGACTCACAACTTCAGCTTAGCACACCCTGACTAGAACTGCTGATTAACTGCACAGACTGCATCCCTGTTGTCAGTCATTAGCACTAAAACATAAGTAACATGATAGTTATAATTGGATACTAACCCTCACCTATTCTGTTTCTCTTCTCAGTACCCAAATGTGGCACTCTGTGCCACAGTCCACCTGCCAAGTTGTTTTGCCTGCCTATGGTAAAGTCACCCCTGATGGAGTATCGCAGGAATCGTGGGGTAGAGGGGTCCTTTCATCGGATTAGCGCTGTCTCAGCTGTGGAATGGCAATTGGGGGAGGCAGCTTGATGGCCGAGGTCTCCAGGACTCTAAACAAATCCAAATCATATTATGTGATATCATCTACTGTTAAATTCTACTCCGTACTTTTAAAATGTTTATTTTTATACTGTATTGAGGGTTTGTTCTGTTCTGTGTATTATATTGTATTGACCCCCTTCTTTTTGACACCCACTGCACGCCCAACCTACCTGGAAAGGGGTCTCTCTTTGAATTGCCTTTCCTAAGGTTTCTTCCATTTTTTTCCCTACAAGGGTTTTTTTTGGGGGGAGTTTTTCCTTGTCTTCTTAGAGAGTCAAAGCTGGGGGGCTGTCGAGAGGCAGGGCCTGTTAAAGCCCATGGCGGCACTCCTTGTGTGATTTTGGGCTATACCAAAAAATAATTTGTATTGTATTGTATCTGAACTTCACTTGCATACTGTTGTGATGTGAGATTTTGCATATAACTTGATAAATGTTTTGTATGTCCTTATTTATAATTTAGGCAAACCAATGTAATTTAGTGTAACTTTGGTGAGAGGTATTCGTGTTTGCCCCCCTTTACAACTGTCTCTTTGAAATTTTACGACAGGATTTGGGGGATGTGTCTTAAACCAGTTTGATGAGTATTTCTTTGCCCACACAAAGCCAGGTTAGCTTAACATATGGTCTTGGGTTGGGTTGCAGGTGTTAAGATGTACTATTTCCCCCTATTGGTCTGTGATATGGCTGTTTGGAATTGGCTTGTCTTAGAGGCATCTAAGTACCATGATGTCCTATTGGTTCGAGGGATTGGAGAGAACATCTATAAATGTACGTGCTTAACCTCACATTCTCTCTCTCTAACCAACATATGATGAAGAAGCATCTCTCTTGCTAACCTGTGATGATGAAGACAACACAATGAAGAGCACAGCTCAGCAGCCATATTGAACAGACATGTGGTTGAAAGCTGAGCACCAATGATGCCTTAACTAGAGACATTAAGTAACTACAAGTCTGTGTGCCACCTGAATTACACATCACCATTTTATCAGGTTGAATGGTTGCCAATATTCAAATGTACTTTGCATTTTGTTATTATTTATGAATATTATCAGTAATACATTATTTTATGTGTAACTTAACTCCTGCTTGTCTTTTTACTACATCTAATTTCCTGAGGTTATAGATATAGAAGGGAATTAAGTTATATAGAATAATATCTTATAAACAGTGGTAAGTCTGTGAGATTAGGCATTCTAAGGCTGCATATTAATAATACAATAGGGGTAAGTAGAGCAATATATATATTACTCTACCAAGACAAAACACATACCAATTTCAAGGCCCTCCCCCACCTCACCAGCGCCACGCGCCATTGTGAAGAGTGTGGCTGAATGCACCCCAAGGTGACGCGGTCGCTCCTCTGAAACCCCTCTTAGACGGTGATACATTGGGAAACAAGTAAGAGTTATTTTTTTTACCTCCTCTTTGCTTGATCAGCTGCTGACTTGCTGCTGCTTCTGTTCCGTGTCATCGGCATTTCAGGTGGCGCTTCGAACGTTTAAAAGCCTGTACAGCACCTATCCTTTTGTCCTGAAACATTATGCGATCTCTTTTCGCTTTTCCGTTATTTCACTGTGTAATAATTTCCGTTTGTTTGCACTAATGCGATCTTTACTATCATTTTTTGAGACTTTCGTATTTTCCTACTTCCATTATCTCTAACCTGCTCTGCATGCGCATCACGGGACTTGCTTACAAAGGTTGCAAGTAGGACATGACATGCCTGTCTCGTGAGATGTGAAAGTGTCTCTCTGTCTCTCTTCAAATGATTACGTCTCGTCCCAAGATTTTTTTATATAATAGAGAGACATTTGGAAATATTCCTATTTTTGCTATTGATTTAAATGCTTAACTCTCTTTTGTTGGTTTCATTTTATTTTGCCCTTTCTCTGTGCAGTTTGCTCCCTTCATTGCATCTTTATGACAATTAAAAACGAGCAGAGCAGACAACCAGGCAAACAACACTGAATCACGAAAGGCTGAAACTACTGCAGCGTCAGACCCACTAATTAGTAAATAATGGATTAATTAAACAATTAGAGCACCTGGAAAAGTAGAATAAAAGTCAAGATGAAAATATTGCTAAAAAGAAAAAAAAATACATTATTCCAAATTGTGAACGCTAGGGGTTGCTGTTGCCCTTTAAACCCCAACAGCCAGACGCTCAGGACACAAAGTAAAAGCACCAAGAAGTATTTTAATACTTTTTCTTCTTGAAAGCAGTGCCTAAAGCACCACAGCCACAATAAACAGGCAATTAAGTACAATAAACAAGACAATTCTCCCTCTTTCTATCTCCTCCACACCTCCCAGCAAGAGTTGTCCACCTCCTCCAGACTCCGGCTCGCTTGCTGGGTTCCCATCAGCCCTTTATATAGTCTTCCTGGTCAGATGGAGAACTGGTCTTTTCTTCAGCCCGGAAGTACTTTGTACCTTCCATCCTCATGACCTGGGAGTACTTCAGGGCTGAGCAACCAAACTCCAAGTCCCAGAATGCCCTGCGGGAATCCGGGGCACCACTACACTCCAGGGGAGCTGCCATCTAGTGTTTTGGGCGAGGCAGTGTCCCAAAATATCTGCCTTCCCCCATCCTTCCCTCCTTTGGGCATCCTGGTCGGGTTGAGCTGCCGGCCGTCCCTCACACCATATAACTGCTTAGCACATTTTAATTAAAATTTTTTTTTTCAAAATTTAGTTTTCTAATTTCTATATTGTTCCAAAAATACAGAACATGGGAAATAACAGTTCACTTAATTAGCCCTGGAGTCCAATTAAAAACAGACACAGGGGTTCCCCAGGACCGAGATTGAGAACCCCCTGCATTAGAACAATCTAGATGAGAAATGGCCATTCAGCTCAGCAAGCTCCTCCTTCCTGTTCGCCCCTATTGTCTAAAATAACATCAAGTCGAGATGTGAAGGGTCCTAAAGTCCTGCTGTCTACCACACTGCTTGCTAATTTATTCAATGATTCTTCAGCACTGTGATGGGTGGCAGGGATGGGTTGGCATCCATTCCCTCCGTTCCCTGAACTGGGAGGACGATGTAATGGGTTGTAGAAACAGAGGCAAGGTGTTCCCTGACACAGCCAGTAGGCTGGCATGGGATGACTATTTGGAAGGATAAAGGGATGGACTGGCATCCCAGCAGCGTTAGATAGAACATCCTTATCAGACAGACTGTATGCTCCCCCGGTACACTAGGTGGCAGCATTCCCAGGCCATTATACCAATACACACTCGCGGGGCATACTGAGAACTATTTCCTGCTGGGTCCTGTGTGTGCCATCTGGGGGAGCTGCAGGGAACAACTGACTCATCCTACTCTCTGGAGCTTCTGCCTGAATCGCAAGTGTTTTCTCTGCGCAGTGTCCTGACACTGGATGTACTCAGGGGTCCTGCGTGAAAGGGGCCACCTCATCTCATTCAGGGCATCAGAGGAGGAATGCAGGAAGGAAATAAGGAAAAGTAAAAGGAAAAGAAAGGAGAAAAGAAAGGACATTTACTGTGAAACCTGCATGAAGGTATTTTGTTTAATAAAAATGGATTATTAGATCTTGACACTGCTGTTGGGAGCCATGGACAATAGAGACCTGAACCTGGTGGAGAAGGTGGGCTGTGCGTGGCTGTTAGGCGTCCCCTCAGCTGCAGGGTCTCATTCGAGGGAATGCACCAAGGCTTGTGAATTTTAAAGGACAGATTCCTGCCTGTGTTTTGAACCTCGCTTTTAAGGGATTATTTATGGATTAATTATAAACCTCCACTATTGAACACTAATTTTCTGGATTATTTATTTATGAGTGGATGGATGTACTGCACTTGTGAACACTCGATATCTTGGATTTTAAATGAACGCACTACTCACTTTTTCACCTACCCCCTTGCTGTATGTGTTTGTCCTCATTTGCCCGGCTCATCCCACTTGTGACTATCGATGATTTGGGCTCAAGAGGCTCCCAAAGGCAAACGGGAGTGTGGAGCAAACCCTCACCATCACAACATTGTGAAGGAAGCTCATTTCTGTCACTCCTGTCCATGATCTAGTTTTTTTGGTCACCCCCCCCCAAAAGCTTTTGACCCTAGGTGAGGGTAGGAATGTGGATCGACAGCTTTGCCTTTTGGCTCAACTTCCTCTTTACCGCTAATGACTGGTACAACATCCGCCTAACTTCTGATCCTCCTGTATTTCCCCAAAATTCTTTAACTTCTCTTCTTGAGGTAGCACCTCCCTCCCCAACCCTGAGAGGACACTCCACCCTTTTCCATTCGAGAGCCCTGACCTTGGACTTGAAGGTGTTGATCCTCACCCCAGCCGCTGCTATACACTCAGCTGCAGACTGCCACCTTCGTGCACCAGTCACCACCCAATGAGGCCAGCAGGACCACATCATCTGCAAAAAGCAGAGACACAACCCTGATGTCACCAAACAGGTCACCTTCCACTTTTTGGTTGCACCTCAAAACTCTGCAAATTAAGATTAAAAAATAAAAAAATCAAACACCCACCAGGAATGAGTCTGACTTACTGCCAGTAATGCAAACCAAATTCTCGCTCTGGTTGTACAGGCCCTGAATAGCTGGCAGCACCAGGCCCGGTACCCCATACTACCAAAGTGCCCCCACATTACACCCTGAGGGATGTGGTCACATGCCATTCCCATTGTCAACTCTACTAAACACAAAAATACAATGTACATGAATACAATAAACATCAAAAAATTAATACTTTACCTTGAGCATGGGAAAGGCTCTATATAAGAAAAATGTATTATTATTATTATAGGGTGGCACAGTGGGTAGCGCTGCTGCCTCGCAGTTAGGAGACCCAGGTTCGCTTCCCGGGTCCTCCCTGCGTGGAGTTTGCATGTTCTCCCCGTGTATGTGTGGGTTTCATCCCAAAGACATGCAGGTTAGGTGTATTGGCGATCCTAAATTGTTGCTTGGTGTGTGTGTATTTGGGTGCCCTGCGGTGGGCTGGCACCCTGCCTGGGGTTTGTTTCCTGCCTTGCACCCTGTGTTGGCTGGGATTGGCTCCAGTAGACCCCCGTGACCCTGTAGTTAGGATATAGCTGGATGGATGGATTATTATTATAAACAAAGAAGACACAGAAAAGGGTAATAAACATAATGGGGAACAGACGCTGCCTGAAACAGGGCAGTAAGGCGTTGTGCCATGAGAGCTGATTTCTCTTTAGCTTCTCTGTTTTTAAAATTCATATGTGAAACTTCTGACATTTTCAACATATCCGAGCAGGCCAACAGTGCCTACAGATAAAGGTGGTCTACTTGAATAAAAACACATTTATTCCACAATAATATCATTCAATGTATTGGGCTACTGGGGAAAAAGTAAGCCCACCCTTGGCCTCAGAAGCTGGTATCGCCCACTTTAGTAGAAATGACTTCTTCTAGGCATTTCCCAGAACCGCCCACCAGTCTCTGTGACATTTTGGACCGCTCCTCCATTTACCTTTGACTTTCAGTTGCAAGATATCGGTGGGTTTTCTTGCATGTCATGCCCGTTTCAAACATTTCAATGGGATTCAAATCAGGGCTTTGACTTGGCCAGTCCATTTATTCTTTTTGAGCCATTTCTTGGTAGATTTTCTAGTGTGCTTCAGATCATGTATGTGATGAAAAGTCCATATTCATTTCAGGTTCAACTTTTGGACAGATGTTTTCAAATTCTCCTTCTTTGGTTTGATGCAGAATTCATAGTTGACCTAGGGCCTGAGGCAGCAAAGCAATCCCAAACTGAACATTTCCACCACCATCCTTCACAGTTGCTATGAGGTTCTTCTCCTAAGGTGCTGTCTTTGGTTTGCACCAAGCATGTCTGCTGTTACTATGGTCAAACAGCTCTTTGAACCATCTGTCCTGAGCACATTGTTCCAGAAGGTTTGGTCTTTTCTAGATATTCAAACTGTCGTCTTGCTCTGAAGTATTTGTTGGACAGCCCAGGCTTTTTCCTGGCACACCTCAATTTTGTGACATCTCTTTCTGATGGTAGACGCCTGCTCTTTGACACCAACTGTTGGAAAAGTTACTTGAAGATACCGTGATGGCATTTTGGAGGTTCTTGGAGACTTCATTAAGTATCAAATGGTATGGTCAGTTCTTGAGCTGAATTTGGTGGGAAAAACAGCACTGACACTGACACCATTAGTAGATGATGTTCCTTACACTGAAATGATTGGTTTCAAATAATTTGATGATCTTTAGAAATCCCTTGCCAGACTCCTAGACATCCCCAACCTTCCTCCTGAAGAACTTGGAGAGCTCTGATGATGTTGGCATGATGATGCCACACACGTCAAATGGAAAGAGAACTCCAGACCCTCAATATCTGAGGTTTAAATAAGACAGTCAGGCCCACCTGCAGACTCCCTAAGCAAGTTCTAATCATTGGGCACCACGTCTGGAAACACCTGATTTGAAGTAATAAGATTCGGATGGGTGGGCTTACTTTTTCCACATGACAGGTTTGCATTTTTGTCCATTTAAATAATAAAAATGAACAGGCCATGTCAATTCAGTGTGTCATTTGTTCAAGTAGATCACTTTTATCTGCAGAACTAATGTCTGCCCATTCAAACATGTTGAAAAAGTCCACAGGGGTGTACTTACTTTTTCACACAACTCAGTTGGCTCCTGTCTTTGGATTTGGTTTCTGAATTATGCATTGGAATTGTTTGCCTTGGATTGCCTTTATTTTTTTCACATATTTTTTTTAAATAATGCCCCTAATTTATAAAGATTACTGTTTGAATTGCCTTGACAAGCCAGGGATTTATGGTTTTTCTCTCCCTTGTAAGACTTTCTGATAGATTTTGAGACTTTGAATGTATTTAGAACTTTTAAAGCCTGCAGGTAGTAGTTGGGGACTTGCTGTCTATTGGTAAAGGTACATTAGGACAAGCCAATGAAAGTCCTAACCTGTTCTGTGGTTCATTTTGGTGGTCTCGAGCCCCCTTTTGACATGTCTGGAGCTCCTTTTCTCAACTCAGCACTACCCTGGGTGCCACATTGAATTCAACTCAGTTCAGTCTCAGAAATCATGGGAGACAATATGTGAATAACATTGTTTATTATAGACTTCCCTTTTTAATTAATCTCATTTTGCGGCTATCCTTGCACCACTCGTATCTATTAATACTGCAGAAGCAGGCATGCAGGCTTTAGGAGTGCTAAGCTGGGTGATGTTTGCACAACTTGCTGGGCCTACACCCACCCCTCACTCTTTTTGCAGTCATTTTTGAAAATGTCAACCTTGAAATTCAAATGAGTTTGCAGGATGGCGCTCAGCTCTGGCAGTAGAATCTCGATTACTTCTCGGCGTTTCAGCTTTAACTTCTTGTTGGGCACTTCAAAGTTGATTGTTTCCTCACCATCACTGTGGCCAAGAAACACTTTCTGGATACCCGGGCAGCAGTAGGCCATCCATACGAGCTCTGGGACAGCAACTCGCTCGTGTTTGTTGTCTGGGATCCACTTGCCTTCCTTGTAGGGAATGGCTCCATGGACCAAATAGCAGCTTTCATTTAACTCCATCTTGATCCCTTTAATGATGTCCGCCCATGCTGTCACAAAGTCGGCGGGGACAGGTGGCGCATTGGTTAGAGTGTAGGTCGCACTTTGGCTGCAGGTGCTCCTCTGGTATTCTGGGGGAGTTAAATACACTCTGGTGTACTTTGTGTTGTAGTACTTGGTGTTGTCATACTCAATCTCTACTGGTTGGCTTTCTTGAATTTTTGTGTCCTTTTCCACATTGTCATCAATGTCCAACATGTCACCGTGTTTACTTGGATCAGCCAGCTAGGGGAAAAAAAAAAAATCAGATCATTAATTACAGTGTACAATCATGGCAGGAGATGTGAGTCAATCAGGGACACAAAATGACCTGACCATTTGCAGTGACCGCAGCCCAAGCCCATTTATCACATTTCTCCTACTCTAAGTGTCCTCATTATGATGTGTCATTTGTTTTGAAATCACAAAAAAAATTAAAGGGGGCGAAGGGGAGAACATGCTGTTGGTAAAAACATAAAGTAGCCTGACAATTTTTTTTTTACAGCCTAGGGCTACCAACATGTTGTTTGTCCTCACCCTGGTACATCTCTCATCTGCTGTCAGCATGGTAAACCACCAGGTCCTGCTTGACGTCCTCTCTGACTTTGGCATCACTGAATGTGCACTCAGGTAGTTTGGGTCAAACAGTACTGGGTGTCCTAGCGAGAAGAGATGCCAATGGTGCACCAAGCAAGTACAGGGGCACGGGGGGGGGGGGGGGGTGCCAAGGACCGATACTGGGCCCCTCTTCTTCTGTCTATGCACTTTCTGTCTATACACTTCCTCACTAGGCCCTGTCATCCTGTCCCATGGTTTTTCTTATCAGTGCTCTCTCGATGACATGCAGCTGTATCTGTCATTCACTCCAAAGGACCACACGGTATCTGCTAGAATCTCTGCACTGATATTACAGAGTGGATGAAGGAGCACCATCTCAAGTGCAACGTGGTTAAGAAGGACCTTTCTGTCATCTTAGATCATCAGTCTATTCAGCGCCTCATCTCGGTTCGGTTTGCTTCATTATTGCTAACACCCTCCAAGCTTGGGGTGGTGATTGATGATCAGCTGTCCGTCAGGGACCAAGTTTCTACAATCTGTTGATCTTACAGATTTACTCTGCACAGCATCCACAAGATCAGATCATATCTGACTGTGTATGGAAGTACAACTCCTGGTCCAGGCTTTGGTCTTGTCATGTCTGGACTGCTGCAACTCTCTTCTGGTAAGAGTACCAGCATGGGGCACGGTAGCTACTCAGCTCCACACTGTTTGAGAAGTTCCCCTCTCTGCTACAGTATATCAACTTTTTGTCATTTTAACTGTTGCCTCACTATATGATGTAACACCAGCAAACAGAGTTAAGATAAGCATTTTGGTCCATGGACATAAAATGTGTTAAAATGCTGTGGCTATTCTGTCATGATATGTTTGCAATTCCAATTAGACGGCCATGTTAAAATTTCTTAAGTTATTTAGACTTGCAGTCAGACAGTGGATGTCATGCAGCCTCATCTCTTCTTCTCCTGGTGTTGTTAGGCGGATTTGTTCATTTGGGCATTTTGAGTACTGAAAGCTGCATCTCCTGTGATTCTTCATTATCTGCTCTCTTAACGCCAGTGCTCTTTGTCAAAGTGTGACAGACACACCGTTTACTTCAAACACATAGTTTATAGTTCATATTTTCATGAATATGGCTGCCAGTTCTTTCAAGCTAACACCACACTGTCGTCTTAACTTTGGACAACAGAGATCACACACGGCACCTGTGAAATCGTATTGTTCACGTTTAACATTTGTCCAGTAATACCGTTCAACGCCAGTGTGTAATCTGATGCTACAGAAAGGTTAATTTTTAAAATATGCAATGTGCTCTCTGCACATGCGACACACATTTATATGTCCAATACGATTTTCTTAGGAGACTTTTCAACTGTTCATTGTAATCAGACACTTGCTGTTTGTCACATCAGGTTAATCAGAGCACCTCTGACCTTTACAGTTCAAAATCCTCACCCCTACGTTGAGCGTGAAGCATTGGATTGGTTAATAAATGCGTCACTCGGTGAGCCGTTTAATTGTTCCCAACCAGTTTTAAGCAAAATTCACTCATGGTCATCTCCAGACGTGTATACATTAAACATTTAGCTTCAGCAAGGCTACTGATCGACAGACAAAGACTCTTTAATGTCAAAGTGAAAACAGATCCCTGCATAGTGATCTAAATTAATTAAAAATATAAAACACTGTTATGAGGGGCCTTTCATATCCACTAATCTGTCATATGCTGTACAGTAGTGCATTTTATATCTATGTATCTATTAAACTGTAGTAACACTACATGAAGAAGACTATTATATAGTGCCTTTCACATCTAGATAGATAGATAGATAGATAGATAGATAGATAGATAGATAGATAG
>JANRMT010062789.1:16934349-16954279 GCA_026402145.1 Polypterus bichir lapradei
ATAGATAGATAGATAGATAGGAAAGGCACTATATAATAGATAGATAGATAGATAGATAGATAGATAGATAGATAGATAGATAGATAGATAGAGTGGCTTGCAAAAGTATTCGGCCCCCTTGAACTTTTCCACATTTTGTCACATTACAGCCACAAACATGAATCAATTTCATTGGAATTCCACGTGAAAGACCAATACAAAGTGGTGTACACTTGAGAAGTGGAACGAAAATCATACATGATTCCAAACATTTTTTACAAATAAGTGAAAAGTGGGGTGTGCGTAATTCTTCAGCCCCCTTTGGTCTGAGTGCAGTCAGTTGCCCATAGACATTGCCTGATGAGTGCTAATGACTAAATAGAGTGCACCTGTGTGTAATCTAATGTCAGTACAAATACAGCTGCTCTGTGACGGCCTCAGAGGTTGTCTAAGAGAATATTGGGAGCAACAACACCATGAAGTCCAAAGAACACACCAGACAGGTCAGGGATAAAGTTATTGAGAAATTTAAAGCAGGCTTAGGCTACAAAAAGATTTCCAAAGCCTTGAACATCCCACGGAGCACTGTTCAAGCGACCATTCAGAAATGGAAGGAGTAGGGCACAACTGTAAACCTACCAAGACAAGGCCGTCCACCTAAACTCACAGGCCGAACAAGGAGAGCGCTGATCAGAAATGCAGCCAAGAGGCCCACGGTGACTCTGGACGAGCTGCAGAGATCTACAGCTCAGGTGGGGGAATCTGTCCATAGGACAACTATTAGTCGTGCACTGCACAAAGTTGGCCTTTATGGAAGAGTGGCAAGAAGAAAGCCATTGTTAACAGAAAACCATAAGAAGTCCCGTTTGCAGTTTGCCACAAGCCATGTGGGGGACACAGCAAACATGTGGAAGAAGGTGCTCTGGTCAGATGAGACCTAAATGGAACTTTTTGGCCAAAATGCAAAACGCTATGTGTGGCGGAAAACTAACACTGCACATCACTCAGAACACACCATCCCCACTGTCAAATATGGTGGTGGCACCATCATGCTCTGGGGGTGCTTCTCTTCAGCAGGGACAGGGAAGCTGGTCAGAGTTGATGGGAAGATGGATGGAGCCAAATACAGGGCAATCTTGGAAGAAAACCTCTTGGGAGTCTGCAAAAGACTTGAGACTGGGGCGGAGGTTCACCTTCCAGCAGGACAACGACCCTAAACATAAAGCCAGGGCAACAATGGAATGGTTTAAAACAAAACATATTCATGTGTTAGAATGGCCCAGTCAAAGTCCAGATCTAAATCCAATCGAGAATCTGTGGCAAGATCTGACAACTGCTGTTCACAAACGCTGTCCATCTAATCTGACTGAGCTGGAGCTGTTTTGAAAAGAAGAATGGGCAAGGATTTCAGTCTCTAGATGTGCAAAGCTGGTAGAGACATACCCTAAAAGACTGGCAGCTGTAATTGCAGCAAAAGGTGGTTCTACAAAGTATTGACTCAGGGGGGTGAATAATTACGCACACCCCACTTTTCAGTTATTTATTTGTAAAAAATGTTTGGAATGATGCATGATTTTCGTTCCACTTCTCACGTGTACACCACTTTGTATTGGTCTTTCATGTGGAATTCCAATAAAACTGATTCATGTTTGTGGCTGTAATGTGACAAAATGTGGAAAAGTTCAAGGGGGCCGAATACTTTTGCAAGCCACTGTAGATAGATAGATAGATAGATAGATATGAAAGGCACTATATAATAGACAGTATTTTGTGCCAAAGGAGAGTTTAGCTTTTTTCAGAAGCCCTAGAAATATTATAACAAACAGCAGCACCCGGGCATACTGTACTTCTGACTTGTCTAAAGAGAGCTCCCAGTCTCAGTCAGGCTCTGGTGTATTGTTGTACATATGAAGGGGCACGACCCGAGTTTCTTGACACACTTGTGCTGAATAATTCATTGACTGAGAGTCCTTCCTGCCGATGTGCAGCTATGTTCATAATGCCTATCGAGTTTGTCTTCGTTGTCTCCTCCTCTGCTGCCCCCAGTTGGTCCAGAGCCAGTCCCATAGCTGAGAATTGCTGCTAATTCTGTGCTATTTTACAAGACTGTCCGGAACTGAAGTCTCTCTCATGAGAATCCAGTGGAATATATTAACCCACCCTGGATGGGATATGTTGCCCACCAGTAAAATAACTAATTTAGACTATCATAGGGTCACCAATTAATTTAATCTGGGACAATAAACGGGCATATGCGGGCAGTGAAAATGTGGTGATCAAGCTGGTGTTTGTGGAGTTTTGAGGCAGCTGAGCCAACGTGTCATCGCAGAATGGACAGCCTTTTACTGTTTATATACACGCCAAGCTGCCAGGTTGTGATGGCCTTCCAAGCAGCATGAACTCATCTGTCCGCGGATTCTACAAGATGCCGGATGAGTTGTTCAGGATCGTCAGACGTGGCTGTGTTTCACAGTTCCTGCACAACCGACGTCTGCACCGCCCTTTTCACCTCATTACAAAGATGCTAAACAGGGTTGAGATGCACAGACTGTACGGGCCACTGAAGCAATGAATGAAATGCCACTGTCACAGTCTTGGGGACACAAAAGGGATGGGACTAATTAATTGGCAATGCATCAATGAATACATTCTGTTAGTTAAATACTACACTTAATATTAAAAGTAAAAATCTATCTCGCTTAAACAAGACATCGACTTTTTAATGTTACGGGATATATATGAACAGTGAAGTGAGCAGCTTTATAAAGTTTGTTTAAATAAGGCGCTTTATGGTGTACTCGATTAAACTATAAAGCAAAGAGTAGATGATTAAGCAAGCCGCAGGCTGTGTAGTATGTATGACTCCAACGCCAAGGAATACTGTATAAAAGGCGGAGCAGAAAATCCAATGGTTTAAAACGTAACGAGAGAGGGAGAGAGAGCGGGAAGGGGCGTGGCTCACGCGGTCTCTCTGGCAACAGTTATCGCTTGACGCCTGTAAAGACGCCAGTGGGCGGGGACGGCAAGATTATTCTGCATACTTCGGTTACTTTTCGTGCATCTATCGACAAAGAAACGCAATCGTTGGCATAACACTTTAGCTTTAAACTAACCTTTTATAACTTGATGAAAAAGCACAACTTTTTATTCGTTGATTCTTTTGTACGGCCAGAATTGGAATTATCTTCAAAAATAAAGATTTCAATACATCACCCCGCCCACCTCATCGGAGCCGCCGGAAAAACAAAAATAAAAGTCCCCGTGCGACTCAGCGTTACTCACTCAGACTGAATGGTACGGTGGCCAGGAAAGGCCAAACACAAAAGCAAAAGTAACAAGAGAGTGAAAAAAAAATCAGATAGTAATATTTAAAAAAAGAGTGGATAAAAATAACAGAAAATAAAACAAAAAGGTGCATGAAATTAACATCAAAACATGAGTGCATAATTTAAAAAAAAATAATTAATGAAATAAGCATCTCAAAATGATTGCATGAAATCAGCATTATAAAGTGAGGGCATCTTCTCCCCAGTTGTATTAGTAGAGTTTAAATGTTTCTTCACATTTGTGTTTTGGTTTTCCGCCATTTCTTCTCAAATATTCCCAAAGGAGTGCCTGTTAGGTTAATTACAAACTATAAATTAGTCCTGAATGCGTCTGTTACGGGGGTGCACACAAATGGGCATGCGCAGTTCCTGCTTTATACCCAGTGCTGCCAGGATAGGCTCTGATAGCCACTTAATTAAAATTAAGTGAATCTGAGGATGTTATGTAGTCGTGTCATGGTGACGCAGTGCTTAGCATACCATTACACAGACCAGGTGAGAGATCTTTATAGGCAGTGGTGGATTTAGGCCTGGGGAACATGGGCAGTCACCTGTCTTGCTCCATAATGTATGTACACAGCTGGGCATTGTTTATGGATTTGAGGGGGTGCGCACTCCAGACACTGGGCATTCCGTGTCGTCACCCACTAGCTGTTCAAGTTTAATAAAACTGCCTGAGCACCAACACCCAAGGGTCGCCATTTCTGAAAGCAAAAAGGTGTGCAGTCCATAATTTCTGCAGTATACACAGAGGGGGCTCCATTTATGTTGTTAAATTGCCATGTGCCACCCCCCTTACCCCCCAGCCCTCTAAGTTGTCACAGCTTTGGGTCCCACTTATAGTTTTCAGTGCCACTACTGGGGGCTGGAAGTCGACTGTGTGGAACGAATAACTAAGATGAGAGCCAGTGCACATCTAATAGGATCAAATAACAGTAAAAAAAACAAGGGCTTGCTTATCACTGAGCTTTGCTTCTTCCTTGAGCTTTGCTGAACTTTCTCTTTCTATCCATTTCATAAGGCGATCACATCCCTTTTTCTCCTGTCCAGTACGCTGCCCAAACCCCCCGTCTCCTGTCATCTGTCCACCCTGTTGGTTCGTGGTGCTATTTCTGTGGCCTGGGGGCCTGGGAGTTCCCAAACATGTAAAACCCCAAATACTTAAAAAAAAATGCCCACTAGAAGGGGAAATCCCATCAAAAAAGCCCAGCTAGTAACACAGAGGGCCGCGTAGAATGCTCTTTAAAATAAGAGATTTATTCTTAAAAATAACGCTCTGAAATAACAGGAAGCTCCATAGAGCACAAAAAAGGCAAAATAGGAATTGCCTGAAAAGGCAATCCAAGATGAACAAAGTCCCAATATGAAATCCTGGGCAACACCAAGAAATAGAGCAAAAGGTTCAAAATCCAAAGAATCAGAAAAACTCACCAATTCCCAAGTGCATTCAGATGAACCGCCAGGAACTGTGGGAAACCCGCTCCTTAACAGGGCTGTGGGCAGTGCCGGGCAGTGGTGGGCAGGAGGACTCACCTCTTGGAGAACCACCTGCAAAACACATGGGACGTAACAAAAGATACATAGATACACAAATAAGTAATGATATTAACAGAAACAAAAGAGTCCAAAGTGAACAAAAGCAAACGTTAAACAAGAATTTGAGGAACCCTGGCTGAAACATATCATTTTTCTTTTGAAAGACTAGGGGGCTCTGCCCCCTGCTCGCTTTGCTTGCCAACCCCCAGGCAGGTGCTATGTGCCAGTCACTTTGCATCTCTGCCACTTGCGTATGTGGATTTCACTTTCACCAAACAACAAATCTTTTAATTCTTGCTGATACACCTCTTCATTGGGAAGAAACACTACTTTTCCCTGATGGCAACATGAATTAGACGATCTACAAGTCTCCGACTTAAAGTTTAAAGCCAAACAATATCTACATACTTCTCTCATATCACCTCTGTCCATATATTCGATCTCTTTTTGCTGTTCCATTATTTCACCGAGTAATAATTTCTGTTTGTTTGTGTTAATGCGATCTTTACTATCATTTTTCTGAGACTTGAATTTTAGTACTTTCATAATCTCTAACCTGCTCTGCATGTGTACCGCACAAACGTTTTTGAAGCTCTTTACGACATTCTACTTTGTCTTCTACTCTTTATCTTTTATTTCTGACCCCGCTTGGAGCTGAGAGCACAGGAACTGTGTCTGACAATAGCATTCACACGAATGAGAAGCGAGTGGCCCGTGGGCGTGGTTGTCAATGTTTGAGAGGAGGGCGGGACTTGTCAAAATCTCTTGGCAAAAAGTCTCGTCTCGCGGGACCTGAAATTATCTCTCGTGGGAGTTGAAATTATCTCATAGAAAGTGTCTCAGGATTTCCTTTTATAATAGAGAGAGATTTCTTGTGACGTTGTGTTATACAAGCAGAGGTGGGTAGTAACGAGTTACATTTGCTTGAGTAACTTTTTAAAAAATTGTACTTCTAAGAGTAGTTTTACTGTACCATATTTTTTGCTACTCTTACTCCGCTACATTGGGCAACACTTAAATTGTTACTTTTTTCCATTAGATACGCTGTATTTTGCCAGAGGGAAGCCGCCAGTGGATCTACAGCATGACTGTTTTACCAATCAGATGTAGCAACAATAATCACATGGCTCCATTTCACAAATCAGACGTAGCCATGCAGTCATATGACCACACACAAACTGTGGCGGCATAGCGGCACAAACTCCTCACAGACAGCGGATAGGGGAAGAAAGAATACAAACGGAACCTCGACAATCCACAGCACTCATATATCCATCCATCCATTATCCAACCCGCTGAATCCGAACACAGGGTCACGGGGGTCTGCTGCCAATCCCAGCCAACACAGGGCAGGAACCAATCCCGGGCAGGGTGCCAACCCACCGCAGGACACACACAAACGCCAATTTTTTATCGCCAATCCACCTAACCTGCATGTCTTTGGACTGTGGGAGAAAACCCACGCAGACAACATGCAAATTCCACGCAGGGAGGACCCGGGAAGCGAACCCAGGCCTCCTAACTGCGCGGCAGCAGCGCTACCACTGCGCCGCCCAGTACTCATACATCAAAGCGAATTTCCCGATAAGAAATAATGGAAACGCAGATGATTCGTTCCGCAACCCAAAACTATTCATATAAAAATGATTAATACAAAATATAAAGTTAAAATACATAAAACAAATTAACCTGCACTTTACCTTTGAAATGAATCATGGCTGGTGTGAGTGAATTTCTAAACTCTTTTGGAATTCCACCCAACGGGAAGAGCGTCCCGAAGCAACCGCAGGCACCCAGCGCTGTAGCAGTTCGCCGTAAAAGCGAATCCGAAAAGATCGCGGACATGCTATAAGTGCCTGCCGTCGATGGGTGATACAAGGAACAAGGAATATTATAAATGCGCAGGGCATAGTATTACTTGGCCACTAACCTGTTCCTGTGTATAGGAGAGCGGTAGATCCCACTACAAATAATAAACCTTGCTGTTCCTGTTTCAAGCTGAATAAAGGTGATGTCGCTAAAGTATTGAGACTCAGCTTCATGTTTTGAGGTGCAAGACGGGGACTCACACATTACAACACACATACGCGGTCACCATGCTGTAGTAAACAATATATGCTCGTACGGATGTTGACTATATGAGTGAGGCACGCCGACTGATGATTACCCACAACCCCGCAATGAGAGAGAGAGAGAGAAGAACCATCAGCTCAGTTGTGATCACGTGACGCTCGGCAGACAATTGAAAGACCTCGCTCGTTTATCAAGTCAAAATTTTTTAAAAATTTTAGCTCGTCTTGCAAAATACTCACAATCCAAGTTACTCGCAATCCAAGGTTCCACTTGTACGTGAAAAATGAAAGCCAGCTCCTGCTGAAGCTTAACCATCACTTCACTGAGTGAAGAACAAGCACGTCTTAACCAAACATGCACAGACACAGACAGTCAAGGTAAAGTGAGACTTCTTGTCTGTGCACAAGCTGCCTTGTTCTGATGTTACTTTCTATCAGCTGTGCTATTTGGAGGGCGAGTGAATGCAGTATTATACTGTCAGTGTGCAGGAGATCTCGTCACTGTAAGTAGTCTGCACTGTTCAGGCAGACATGTTACCTACTGTAGGTGTTCGCTTCAAAAGCTTTGTTGTGACAAACTGAGATTTGGAACTTTGTATTATTTGTGCATCTTTATTTTGTAAAGATGTTATTTATTTTTACTCATTTTTCATTTTATTATTTGGAAATAGCAGAATTTGCACATTATTTTATATTTTTGTCTGTCGTATTACAACATTTCTAAAAAATAAATAATTTATTAAGATCAAACAGTTACTCAGTACTTGAGTAGTCTTTTCACCAAATACATTTTTACTCTTACTTGAGTAATTTTTTGGATGACTACTTTTTACTTCTACTTGACTAATATTATTTTGAAGTAACGCTACTCTTACTTGAGTACAATTTTTGGCTACTCTACCCGCCTCTGTATACAATCCAGGGGTTGATGGTGATCCTCTTCCTTGTGTTGCATTTTGAATGTGTCCAGTATATATTATTGAACGCACTCAAGTAGAAGCTAGGCTGCCTTTTTCTGGGCACATCCTCAGGTGGGATTCAAGCCTGCCTCAATGGGTGTTTTTGAAGACTTCACCCACCCCAGCCGCTTGTGAGATAAATTACAAGAGCCACGCTGAGACTGAGTTTCCTTGCTTGTATTTTGTACGTTACGGTTGTAAAGATCACTTGAAGTACTGGTACAACTTGAAAACTCAGAAAAGGCGAGTTGGTGTTGCAGAGGCTCATGAATACCTAAAAGCGGAAGATGTACAAAGTCCTCTTGAGGTAAATTTAAAACAGTAAATGGTGATCTTGCACTGTCAGCAGCCTGATAGTCCTGAATGCAGGGGGCGGGTCTCGATGTGTCAGGTGGCAGACTGCTCTACCAGCCAATGAAGTTCTGCAGCACTGTGATTGCATATGCATGAGGTTGATTAGCATACTCCATATAGGAATGTTTCAGGACAGCGTTCAGGGCACATTGACTTGTGCACATTTACAAGGCGATTTTGATTTATAAAAGGTAAATTGTGTGGATCCGTGCCTATGGCACGTTTAAGAAATTAGATATTTTTTGGCATCTGAATTTTACTGTTTTTTGTTTTGGCAGGCACATATTTTCATGCTCAAATTCACACAGTTTTATAAATGAGGCCCTAGGTCTCCATGTGTCTGTCGTTCTGGTAGAGATGATCCCTCTCAAAGCAAATGTGGGTTGCCATTTACACCTTCACCTAGGGCAGCAAAAGTGCTCAAGCCAGAATTATGCAATGATGCACTTAATAATCAGATTTTTAAGGTCTTTATTGCAAGATGACCACATTCTCACTGTTGCAGTACATTAGAATTCTTTATTTGGGAAACTTATTGGGAAAAAAAGTGGATGATACCCAGTAAGTGCCATATAACTAATAAAGTTATGGAGATCACATTTAAGATCATTCATCACAGTGATCCTGTAAAGACTCGAGTCTTTACAGTCAGCCATTTACAATTAAAAATAGTTGATAAATAAATTTTTTGTGACAATATTCCTGAAACTATTCATCATTTGTTTTGGTTATGTCCCATTGGAAAAAAAAACAAACTCCTGTGTAGATTAAAAAAGAGACTAATGTGGATGCAGATTATTATTTTAAGTACAACCCCACTGAAAATAATACAAAATGTCATTTGTAATTAATTAAATCATTATATTGGCACATTGTTATATACACAAAATGAACTATTCTGAAATAAGTCCAGCTTTTGAATATTTTAAAGTGAAAATAAACGTGCATCTGCAAACTATTTCAGAATGTAAAAATATGTAAGTACTGTGGAATCTATTGCTATTTAACTCTTTTAAAGCTGTTTTTTGGTTTTCGTCTTTCTGCCGGCAATGCTTTTGTTTCATGTTGTCCTGTGATATGTTCTCCTGTTTTATTGCCTTTTTATTGTTGTTTTTGATTACGACGATGATTATTGTTATTAGCAACAATTGTACAAAGAACTATAATAGTAAGTGAAACGTGACGAGGTTTGTTTGGGACTTTTATTTTGACACACACGCAAGTCGGGTGAACCGGAAGTCGGTTTCTTTAGCACACACTCAGCCCCTGTAGGCGGGGTGGCAATTCTGTGGCGTAGCGGAGCTGAATGGTAAGAGTGGCACTCAGGTTGAGTTGGTGGGCTGCTATGTCGACGTTACGTTTGTAATAAATATTGCATAAAATAGCAAAACCTACTATCATTATGGAGTAAGTCCGGGAAATCGAGTTTGACGTGAGTGCTTTTAATTAACAGTTAATGTATTTCGGCCACAGAAGTCGGTGGGTAAAAAGCAATCATTCAGACACAGGTAAAGAGACAACGTACAAAGACGGCATTTCTACAGGATGAAGGTTCATTCTAAAGGGAACTTGTAAATTCCACTTTATTCTGCATAATGCCTCACTGTGACTGCCAAGTCAGAAGTTTTCTTTCTATTTTAAAATTTTGTTTCGACCGTATTATATCTATTCATGTATGTATTTATTTAAAGACCTTCTGTAAAGAGCCAAATAAGGATTTTTCTATCTGTTATATAATGCATTTCATATCTATCTATCTATCGATCGATCTTCGGGTCGTTTCAGATCGTTGCGTTGCACTTGATAGCGTGTTTCAGTCTCTATAGTTCTTTGGCTGATGAAATAAATTTTGGCTTCAGTAATCCTATTTAAAATAATCCATCTGGTCCAGTTTAAGGAAAATGAGTCGCAATAATCGCGTGAAAATATGCTGGTCGGTGTTCAATGCGATGGACTGATGCTCCATTTCGGATTTGCTCCTTGCCTTGTCGCTTCTTTTGTATAATTTACTGGTAATTGGCTTTCTGTAGTTGCAGTACAGGCCAAAAGTTTGGACACACCTCCTCATTCAATGTGTTTTCTTTATTTTCATGACCATTTACAGCACTCCATCACTCTCCTTCTTGGTCAAATAGCCCTTACACAGCCTGGAGGTGTGTTTGGGGTCATTGTCCTGTTGAAAAATAAATGATCGTCCAACTAACCTGACTTCTGCACAACACAACTGCTGGTCCCAACCCCATTGATAAAGCAAGAAATTCCACTAAATAACCCTGATAAGGCACACCTGTGAAGTGAAAACCATTTCAGGTGACTACCTGTTGAAGCTCATCGAGAGAATGGCAAGAGCGTGCAAAGCAGTAATCAGAGCAAAGGGTGGCTATTTTGAAGAAACTAGAATATAAAACATGTTTTCAGTTATTTCACCTTTTTTTGGTAAGTACATAACTCAACATGTGTTCATTCATAATTTTGATGCCTTCAGTAATGAAAATAAAAGAAAACACATTGAATGAGGAGGTGTGTCCAAACTTTTGGCCTGTACTGTATGTACGCGAGGTGATAGAAAAGTGTGAGCCTGTCCTAGTAAGAGAAACGCTAGTAAAACGTAACAAGTTTTATTTTTCAGTATAGCCTCCATGAACACTAGGTTCTCTTGTTAAATTGTTCACTAAGCTTTTCTATGCCGCTGATATTACATTGGATTATTTGGCTGACACTTTTATCCAAGGCGACTTACAACATTGAGATGCAATTGGTTACATTTATTTTTTATCTGATTTTTTCCTGTATGTGTATACAGTTCTGTTTTGCACTTGCTACTCCTATTTACTGTATTTTTTTATTTATATCTCATCTTTTTGTCTAATTCCTTGTGCATAGTTCCTGACCCCCTATCCGCCTCCCCCATCTGTGCCCAAAGAATTTCACTAAGCTCTCACAGTGTATGTGCCAGTAAAGATCTCTAATCTAACCAGAGCACAGACAGGTGAAGATAACATGCTCAGGGTCACACCCTGTCAGTAGCACCTCAGGAGTTTGTAGTCCAAGGCCTTAACCGTTACGCTACACTGCTTAAAACATGTTTGTGATCTTGAATTAAATGCATGATAGCTTTCAGAGAATATCTGATTTCATTTCAGAATAGCCGAAATGGACTGATTGTTTTCCTTTCGTTAGCCTCAAATTGTTTCTTCTTCTTCTCCCACTTCTATGTGGGGTCGTTGTGCTTGATCAGCATTCTCCATACAGCTCAGTCCTGCACCGCCTTCCCAGTCAAGCCCTTTTCCTTCAAATGTTCTGGACTAACTTCTTTAGCTGAGCCCACCCGTGGCCCGGTAGCCCTCACTCCCTCTTCACAGGGGTCAGGTGCGGCCCCTGTGCGCCGCCTACGGGGTACTCCTTAGCGTTTATTGAAGCTGATTGGATTGATTCTATCATTAAGGTTTTTGGCCTGGTTTTACAGTTGGATGCCCTTCCTGACACTAACCCTCTCTTATTTATCTGGACTTGGGCCCAGCGCCAAGTTAGAATGGTTTGCCACGTGCCCCCCCCACTGCGGAGGCTGGATTATTGGTCAAGTTACTTATATTCTGTTTTTCATCTTTTCCATGTAGACCTCGCATTACACAGCCAGTGACTGCTTTGCTATGGACTGGCACCTCATCCAAGGTTGATTTCTACATTCTCCTGACACAACCACCAGCCCAAACGATTCTGGATTGGACAGAGCAGGTATGATGATGGACTTGCTTGTTCTGCTAAAGCAACTTTCTCATTAATGTTTGGGTGCTGTTTAAGAAAAAAATGAAGCAATTCAGTGGAGTGAATCTTAAAAAAACATGTCAATTAACATAAAGGGAAAAGAAGTTAATTAGCAGCCAAAACTGGTCACTAATTAAGGAAAGGTCAGGTCAGGTTGGGGAGCCTCCACTGGTGCAGCGCATTGCCGCACCCACCACACGATAAAACAGCCCGGGATCCTGGTTAGCAGTGAAAACGGGTCACTAACTAGAAAAAGGGTTAGAATGAAACCCTGCAGCCCGAAGTTCAACACCCCTGCACCAGTCAAACAAACTACACTTTTGGGGGGGATGACGATTTACATGCAGACAAACAAATTGCTAGTGTCTGCAACATTTGCATACATTAACCTACAGTAAAGGTGAAGCAATCTCAAATTACTTAAACGAGCCATGACGATGATGTATAAGTTCACTGACATTATAATTAAGATGAAGCCATTTCACTGTAGAGGCATTCTTGGAGACAATAAGCCTCATGGGGGCGAGTTATAAAATTCACAGTCACAGTTTTAGACTAAATAGGCATTGAGTGGTAACTGGTAACCTGTTTGTCTGATTGGCAGCTCATGCAAAAATGTGGAATCAGAAGAACCAGAAAGTCCCACGAAGTTCGGCTCTGGCCCGGGCACAGGCTCAGCTCTCTGGGCAGAGGGTGCGGAGTGTGGATCAAGATAATACCAAAGATGAGTTGCAGGTAAGTGACAGCTCTCATTGATGTGCTGAGGTGGAGGCAGGCCGGGTAATGGCTGAGGTGGAATTTTTTATTTTGTTTTTTCTGACCTCCGGGCCATCGGACCTTACTTTATTCTTTGTTACTTTGTATTGTCTAATCTTGTTTTATATTTTTCTGTTTTCTTTCTTCATCTTGTGAAGCACTTTGGGATACATAATTTGTATGAAAATGTGCTATAGAAATAATGTGCCACCTCCTTAAAGAAGATCGAAGTGAACCAGTTGGCACGTGAAAGTTACACTTTCACTCTACTCTACTAATGACAATACAAAGAGATTCATGGAATGACTCATTTTGTCTCATTTTTTAAATTGTCTTGGTTCTTACGCTTGTTTATAGCTATTTATTTCAGAACTGGATATTGAGATTTATTATTATTATTGCCTGCTGAAGAATTTTAAAGAGCTATTACCAACATTCCTCTTTGTTAAACCTTCCAGGAGTACATGGAGGCTCTGACTAGGAAGACCCGGTCTCTAAAAGAGAGCCAGAATCTGGACGGCTTTCCGGGCGACGATCCTGACTTGGAAACAAAAGAGAATCAGTTCCTGCGAGCCCAGGAAGCCTTCACGAAGCTCTCGGTGGACAACCCATTTCTCAAGAAGGCACCACAGGTTGTGAAGAGCAGCCAGCCTCCAGCAGCCAGAAATATCAAACCAGGACCAGGACCCAATACCCGGAGCTCAACCAGTGCTGCCCTGAACAAAGTGGCACAAATTGAGAACCGAATTAAGAACAGACGGTTAGCCAGTGCTGCGGCAGCATCGGCAGACCGAGACATAAGCCTAATGAGTTCGGATGAATTGCCATTTTCTGCCCATTCCAGTGGTGACTACAATGGCAGAGGTGATCAGTTTCTAAAAAGGAAGCCACAAGCCTTGAAACAACAAGCCAAATCTATGGTTGCCACTGACAGCGATGAAGAAGATATGAAGAAATTGTTGGGGAGCTCAGTGGAAATGTCTGAGGAGAATCGGCGAAGACCTTTTACTCCACAAAGCCCTGAACACATGGTGGGTATTCTGGCAGGTGATTGGTTCCCTGCAAAACTATGGGCCAGTCAAAATGTCAAATCTATTCCTTTCATTTTATCTAAGACGCTTTAGGTTGGCATGGAGTTACACCACAGTTGGTGCTACTCTGCCTCACAGATCCAGCTTCTTGGGTTTGAATCCCCTGCCTGGTTGTTGTATGAAGTTTGCACCTTCACCTTTTGTCTCTGTATATTTTTTTTTTTTTCATGTACTCTGATTTATTTTCCATATCCTGATGATGTGCACATTAGTATACAACATTGGAACAATTTTGATGAGAAAAGGCCATTCAGCCCAAGAGTCTCGTCAATCCTATTTACGTAATTCCATAAGAGTAAGGGCCGGTTTATACTTCACTCTCAGAACGTGTATGCATCATGGCTCATTTGACGCATCCTCTGAGCACGTCCTCAGAAATTAAAGCAATGCATGCGCAAGTTGCAGTACCAGCAGAAAGTCAGGGGGGAGCAGTGTGATCAAGTTGGCACTTAACATCAGGGTTTCTGTTTACTATCAACATGTGACAGAAAGCCGCTTTGCGGATCGTACAGGATCGATGTGTGCGCTTTGATGTTTGATGAATGGTTCAATGTGGTGAAGCAAAATGCCGACATACAAATACATTCGTGGTGCTTTTATATTCCAGCGTCACATATTCCTCATCGTAATGACACAACACGTTTTAAAAGTCTCACATACCATCCTCTGTGCCGTCTTTTTTTTTTTTGGCACCTTCACAACAGCAACATAATGGACGGCGGCGTATTTGAGCGACAGAGAAAAAAAAAAAGTTAGGGACACAGTGAAAACGTGTATTTTGTGATTAAAGTGGTCTTGAAGTGTCCACCTCAATTTTGTAGTTTACTTTATTATTAAAGTAGACCGTCGTGAACCTCATCTTAAACCAGCCCAGTTGTTAATCACTACGCTCTTCAGGGGCTCCGAGGCATTGACAGCAGTAGTTGCCACACAGAACACATTAAATGTATGATATTCCAGTTCTCTGTACATTTAGAATCTTTAGATTTATACTTGATATCACTTTCGTGATGAAATGCATTAAACTATGTGTATTACATGTTATAGGTAAATCATTAACTTAATTTAAATAATGAATGCTGCTAAAAATTACACATGTGGGGACAGACGGCACAGTGGCGGAGTGATAGTCCCGTTCCTGGTGTTTCTTGCGTGGAGTTTGCATGTTTTCCTGGTGGGTTTCCACAGTGTGCTGTGGTTTCCTTACAAAGACATGCAGGTTTGGGGATTTGGTGATGCTAAAATGACGCTAGTGTATGTGTGTGCTTGTGTCCACCTTGCAATGAGCTGTTGTCCCGTCCAGGGATTGTTTCTGTCTCACGCCCGATGCTTGCTGAAATGGGTGCATCCCTGGATTGATGGATGTGACCATTAAACATCCACCCTTTTCAGAGATATTGTGGGAAGGTGTCCTTAGAATTTAATGGACGTTTCAGGCAATTCACAACCCAGTGAAGCCAAACCTGTTCTCACTGTGATGATATCTCACACTGCCACCTTGTGGAATCTTCCAGATTTACATAAAGTATGTGCGCAAGTATAAACGGTACAACCCCTGCGTAGCAGTAGTGTCCACAGGAGAATGCATCGCGTTAAGTATAAACTGGCCCTAAGAGTATAGGTAAGAGGCAGATTCTTCATGTGGGGTGAGGTCTATAGTGGAGTCCCTCAGAGGGGTTGACCTTAAGGACCACCATTTATTCTAATTTATATTAGTGACATAGATTCCAGTGTAGTTTGAATAATTTGTGAAATTTGCAAATTATGGTAAAATCCTTGGGGAGACAGCAGGTACTGAGGTGTATTGTGTGCAGGTCTGGTCATCACGCTACAAGAAAGACATAGCAGTGCTTGAAGCTGTAGAGAGGAGAGCAACCAAGTGCATTCCAGAACTTAAGGGCATGTTGTATTCTGACAGACTTGGGCAATTAAACCTGTTTAGTTTTGAGCAGAGGAGACTGCATGGGGATGGACCTAAGCCAGGTCTTTAACATTCTCAAAGGTATGGATAAAGTAGATCCAGCAGACTTTTTTCATTTAAATGTGAATCATTTACTTGAGGACACCAGTGGAAATTAAGGGGAAGACCATTTAGGACTGAAGCCAGGGAGCACTCCTTTACACACAGAGTCATGGGAATCTGGAATAAACTACAGAATCATGCACAACCTTTAAGTATAGAATCTGGATGAGTTGTTGGGACAGCTTAGCTATTAGCTGAACAAACGGGCTTGATGGATTGAATGGTCTCCTCTCATTTGTCAAATTGCTTATGTTCTTGTGTCATTGGCTAATAGGTGATTCCAGGCCCAGTGATGGGACTGGCACAATGTCCAGGACTGCTTTTCCACTTGTCTGTCATGCTGCAGTGCTGACCCTATCCTCCTTTTGTCTTTCAGCCTTTCTTAAAGATGGGGCAGCGGCGTTCCACCACCCCTCTCCACAGGAACCTTCATCAGTCCCTTTCCAGATCTCCCTCCCCACCCAGCAAAGGTTCCCCACGGCACCCAGGCTTCAGAATGCACTCAATGCGGACTCCGTCCCCTCGCCGGTTCCGCGCTTATTCTTCCTTGAGCTCTCCCAAAGGAGTGCGTTCCCCAACTCCTACCCCACCCAGTGGCCACTCGCCTCGGAGGGTGCGGTCACCGAGGGCGAGATTGTTAAGGAGGTCTTCATCATCTTTGTCCACTAGGAGTGATGCCAGGTCTGTGGAGGATTTGTATGCTGAGGCAGGGCTGACAGAGGACAAGATTAGTGAACGAAGTGAAAGTTCAGATGGTAAGTGCTGGGCTTAGCGGAAAATTATGCAAATACTTGGGTGAAAGTAACAGAGTGGAGGGGTCTTTATGTGATTTGTAACATTGGTGGGTTTTTCTTTTGTCCGGGTGCCTTTCTGATTAATAACAACAGGAAGAAAAAAGTTTTTATTGCCTCATACTGTTCATATTCTGCTTTCCGAAACTGGAGAGCCTAGGCCACAATTCCCACGATGCTGGATATCCCCATTGTTTTTTTAATGTTTTCAGATTTTAAGATGAATATAATGACCATTGATGATCTGGAGCCCGCCCTGGAGGAGAAGGTGAAGACTGACAAATCAGATACAAAACGGGCACAGGTATGGTTGCCGCTATTTCTATTAACTACTCAGCTTGGTCTCTAATGGCTTTTTAGTAATAGAGTTTTTCTTGCAAAGACGGTGAAGGTTGAAACGACACAGGACAGCAGAGGAACTCGCGTGCCCGACAAGGAAAAGCCCCGTATTGCAACCGAGCATGAAGCCACATATGAGAGTGACTTTGAAAGCGAGATCCCCACAGAAAAGTCCATCAGTGAAATCTCTGAACACTTAGGTGTGGGTTCACCTGCTGACAGCATCGAGGAAGAGGTCTCCAAAGAGGGGCAGTCTTTGGAGGGAGAAGAGCAAAGTGTTAGCGACAGCATCAACTCAAGGTCCGAAGCCCCCAGCTCCCAAACATCTAGGAGCAGCTCCCACTCGTCTAATTCATCATCTTCGGCTCAAACGCTTACTCGGTCCTGGTCTGGAACCCCAGCCCCATGCAAACGGCCAAAGGCACGAGAAATCGCTGTGCAGACGCAGACCCCTGGGTTTGCCTACAGCTGGGCCAGAGGTTGGTGGATCATTTTTACTTTTTATTTATTTATTTTTTTAAATCCATTTTGACCGTTTTTAATGGTGGAGCTCATTTTATTAGAGGTTGTGTAATGCTGTGTAGCAGATGGCCCTAAATTGGGAGAGGCCTACCATTCTGTGCTGACTGTCCTGCCACAGCCCGACACCAAACACCAAACCATTTTTGCTCATATAAATTTTATCCACTGTGAAAGGTTCTGTATTAAATACTTGAATTATTTTGAAGTTTGCTTTAATTGGGAACAAAAAAATGGTTGTGATAAAACCTATCAAAAAATGTTAAACCCTCACAAATGTGTTTGGGTCACATATAGCAGTGAGCATAATACTGAAGGCTGAAACACATTAGAAATAAAAATACAACCAACATATAGACTTGGCTGATGATGGATGCAAATGCTTGCATAATTTAAGCCTGTGGATATGAAAATTGAACTTATTTACAAAATTAATAACAGTTGGAATGAAAGAGTATTTGAACCGATTCTTCATCCTTGGAACCTCAAACCTGTGACTTAATGCAACTACTGAAATTGAGAATGTTACGGATGTGGAGGCAAAGACACAAGGTCAATGTCAGGTAGACCAAATGAACAGCTTTATAGGAGAAGAGCAGCAGATCCCCTGGCAGTCATAATAGCAATTCTATTTGATTGATTGATTGAAAATCAGGATTTTATAATCCAATGTGCTAAAAATTGAAAAACAAAAACAAAAAACCTAAACATTTCTTAATTACGAGCGGAAATCAAAAAGTAAAGGCAATTTGAAAATGACACGGGAACCACAATGAATAGAAGCTGACACAATACAACATTTGCGATGGCTTAGGGTAGTCCAAACATGAATAGCGCAGCAGTCTGCCATTAGTCTAGTTGAAGCCAAGATCAAAAGAACATGGATGCTCGCTGTGGGATTGCACCCTTGTTGAACAACGCACCGTAGTGAGATTTCTTTGGGCAAAGGGAGTGAAACTTGCAGAGATCCACTTAAAGGATGTTGTGTAGCACAAACTTTATGGTACTCGGACTCCTCATGCACTATGGTACGTGCAGATCCAGAGAGGATTCCCAAATGGACATCATAATCTGTTGGTCTTTTCAGATGAAGGCATTCGCCATACCGACGTGGTTTTGTGTGCACAGTGCTGTTGGTCGGCCAGATAAAGCTTCATCAGTTACACTTATTCTACCCACTTTAAACTTTTCTATCCATTCATAAACTTTTTGTCAAGTTAGACTGTTTTCACTTCTGTACTGAGCCAACATCCCTTGGATGTGATATAAAACTGAGGCTCTGACTCCATGTGGTCATTAAAGATCTCTGGACCTCACTCAAAAACAGTAGGGTGTACCCCATTGTCCTGACTACTTTGCCTACCATGACCTTTTCCATTCTGCCTCCTAATCATCTGGTCAACTATCTCTTTCTGCCCTTCTCTACCTAATAGCTAATGGGTGGTGAGTATACTGGTGCTGGAATATCTTACTGTCACATCATTCTAGTGGATGCTACACATTTGTGGTGGCTAAAGTGGCTCCCCAGTGTCTAAGTAAAGTGCTTTGAGCAGGTCAAACAAGCGCTATATGAAAATAACTAATTAACAGGCAAATTCTGTACAGGATGATGGATCACCCACAAAGCGAACGACAGACTGTAAGATAATATTATTATAATACTAGCAAAATACCCGCGCTTCGCAGCGGAGAAGTAGTGTGTTAAAGAAGCAATGAAAAAGAAAAGGAAACATTTTGAAAATAACGTAACATGATTGTCAATGTAATTGTTTTGTCACTGTTGTGAGCGATGAGTGTTGCTGTCATATATATATATATATATATATATATTTACACACACACACATAAACATATATATATACATATCTATACATATACACATATATATACACACACACACATATATACATACACACATACATACATACATACATACACACACATATATACACACAAATACATATATATATACATACACACACACATATATAAACATATATATACATATACATACATATCTACATATATACACACACGCAGCTATTTCGTATCAGTGCAAGACGCTGCTTGTTAAAACGGATAACTCCCGCTGTTACGTGCAAGTCTGCGTGGATATTATGAACTATCGTATTTGTTCAAGTTCTATTTAAATTTTAAATAGAAGGAATTTTTATTTAGTCGACAGAAATATCTTTGGTAGGAATGGTAAAAACAGACAGGAATATTATTCCTGAATAAATCAACTCAAACCTTAAACAACTTATAATATTTTGCTCTCCATAAAAATATATCCTGTCTAAATTATACAAGTTAGAAATAAAGTAAACGTTAAAAGAAGAAACATTCAAATTTCTTTACTCTTATGTAATTTTATATAAAAAATAAACTTAGATTTTAAATATCCCAAAAGATTTTGCTCT
>JANRMT010062789.1:16959279-16978795 GCA_026402145.1 Polypterus bichir lapradei
CTGAGGTCAGGTGAATAAGGGGGCTGGGGAACCACAGGAATGCCTTTTGAGGTCAAAAATTCTGTTATGGAGAGGGCAGTATGACATGGGGCGTTGTCATGATGGAGCATACATTTGTCTGCAATGTCTGGTCCGGTAAATCTGTTCAAATTTAATTGTTCACTCAACATTCTTAATGTTAAATGACGGTCTGATCTCATAAGAGTGTCCACACGTTCGATGTTTTCATTGGTTTTCGAAGTTGAAGGCGTCCCTGAACGGTGTTCATCTTCAACGTGTTTTCTGCCTTCCAAAAATGATTTGTGCCAGTGAAAAACTTGAGCTCGGGATAAAGAATGTTCCCCATAGGCCTGTTTTAACTTTTCAAACGTCACACTTACCGATTCTCCAAGCTTAACACAAAATTTAATGGCACAACGTTGCTCCAAATTCTGCTGTTCCATTTTGCGTGACACACAACCAAAAACACAACTTCGCTATTAGCAATCACAAAAATCGCGTAGTTAACGGAAGGAGTTGAAACTCGCACTGAGCTTTGGGAGGGTACCGATACACGTGCTCTATCAAGGATCGCTTGCACTGCTGCCAGTCTCATTACTTTTCTGCTACACCTCGTATATGTTAAATGCAGTCTGGAGAAAACGTTACATAACAATTATTTACTGGTATTGAATTTGGCAGTCTAGGGGAGGGTTCTCATGTTACCCTGCTGCTGGTTTTCATTCCAACCAGTTTCACAATTGTCAGGTCATTTTTCCCCTCTATTTAATCTGTTTCATTAGCAAGCCTTTCTCGTCTTATTTTTGCATTCATTAATATAGGACTTACATTTAGGAGAAATTCTGAAATGCATACTTTTTTACCACAGTTTTAAATGCTTACCTTTCTTTTTTCATATTCTTCCTACTTCAGCATCATTCGTATGTGTGCTAATTGGTAAGAAAAGAAAGTTAAACATAAAAGTGCATATTTTATGGTGGCAGTGTCAACGAAAGGCAATTTAGACTTCTAATGCTCTTTTATTATTAGTAGACAACTTAATCATAGAAATACCTAAATAATGTCCCTGAGTTAATCTCATTTTACATGAACACCCTACAATACTTACCTCTGGAACCCTAAACAATGCAGGTGGCATGCTGATGACATCACTCTCATTCCCAGTTTTCCACCCCTGCACAGGATGAACCTTAACAATGGCTGAGACCAATTTTTTTCCATTTCCTCACTGCAAAGGATAAACTGGTCCTACCAGGGATGAACGCTACAGTCACACTACAAACCTCATTGCTCAATTCTGACTTTTTGCTCAGATAGGATTTGCTTATTTTGACGGGTCAGTACAACTGACCTGTATCTAACTGTAATGTAAACACATCTGTCCTCCAAAACAGCATGCGCGCGCATATTGATTGTGCATGAGTCATCTGCGTTATCTACAAAAAAATATATGTAAGACAACTCATGGTATTAAAACTGATGGAATGGATGTGGCTAGCAGCGAGTGTATGCATTGCATTTTGCTCTGGAGGATGACAAACATTCCACCAGCTATGCATGATATGTCAAGAAGACAGGAAAAAAAAAAGCTACACGACTAGCTTTTGCTGTTTTCTGGGGCTACTGCTGGCACCACAGTACCAAGAGATTTCTGGGTAAGAGAACGGAGCCAATAATGTTGGGACCGTGACTATTTTCACAGCTTGTAGCTCTCCTCCATTGTTGTTTTTGCAACGTTGTTAGTGCTGGCTGATGATGGCAGCACTCTGCCCATGGTATAGGCAAAAAAAAAGCCATGTGAGTACCAATCTGACCGTTCTTATTCATGTCACATGGCCACGAATTGGATACATACCCAATCTAGGACCACATATGGAAGTGACTCAAATCTAAATTTAAAAGATCAGATATCTGTGTCCACGCAGACTTGAAAACTGAAGATTTATACCATATGAGAGCAAAAAGTTGGATTTGAGTCACTTCAGCCTGTTAATGTGAGCTTTGTCTAAATACCCTAACAAAGGTCAAGGGCTTGCTCCTGCCGGGATCACAGACCATTGTCTGCTCCCAGTTCTCTACTTCTTAAAGGATTTAACTTGCTATAATTTGACTTAACATGGCTTGTTATATTACTGAACCTTTTAACACTTGTTATCTGGGTTAGGATCCTACAGAACATGGTGAAGTATTCTTAATCCTTCACCCTATAGAACCTGCAACCCACCCATGACTGCTAGTGTCAGAAAACAACACAGCATTTTTAGTGAAATAGAAACAAACTTTACTTCAAACTAATGCATGCTTATTTAAAGATAAATCACACATATTGAACAACAGAATAGAGACATACAACCTGAACGATTCAAATCAAAGTCAGTTCATTTGACTTTTTAGCCGTTGCAGTCTTTACCTTCTTGATCCAGCAGAAGTGTTTCTTTAATGTGTGAGGCATTGCACCATCCTTTTTTCTCTTGAGCTCGTTGGGGTGCTTATTTTTTTGTAGGTGGTACTTTTTAGTAAAAGCTGTAATCCAGCATGACAATAAAACTGTTATACAAATTAGCTAAGAAGAAAACATTATTTGCGTTCTTAGATGAGTTGTCACTTTGGCACGGACAAAAGTTTGTGTGTACTGATGACTGTGTCCTCCTATCAGACTCTGTGCACTCTTGCTCTGATTTTTTAGTCCCCACCCGGATACACCATATGGCCTATAATTTTAAGTTGGACCAAAAGCAATGCAAAATATCATGGAAATCGGTTCAACTATGTGTGTGTGATTGATGAACAGACAGACAAGTAAGTGATTATGACTTTATATAAAGTAGATAGAGCAACTAGAAGAAGTGAATGCAGCTGCTTATGACTTGTATAAGTTATTTAAGGTGGAGAATCTTACCAAGTAATTCAACTAAAATGAAGCATAAAAATGTTACTGGAGCACTAATTGACTTTTCTTTAAGAAACTGATTTGAACCAAAAATATGCAGCAACTATGGCCCTCCAGGAGTTAAACATGAAGCCAAACAGGTTTACTAATGTCTTTTTATTGTACACTTGTATGTAAAATGCCCATACTACACTATCCCTATAACCTGCCAGGTCTGGTAAACATTCTGCTTCTTCGAAAATTTAAGGACTCGTTTAGAAATGGAATTCATACACTGAATGACTGTTCCTACCTTTTACAGTTCATCCAAAGTCACAAGCCACCAGAGCTGACTGTGGGCCAGGCTCTAAAGGAGGTGCTTCAGGAGATGAAAGAGTACCACTACATCTGAAGTGTCAATCTGAAGGAGAATCTGCTAAGGTTACAAACTGAGCTTCATCACAAAGAGACAAGGCCATGACATAATACAGTAAAACAGAATGGACTTGCAGAAAAGGGCACAAAGCCAGGATTTATATTTTTTTATTCTGAATCTTTTTGAGATATTAAAAATTCTTTTGTCACAATTTTATGTTTTTTTTTTTTTTTATTAACAGTATCATGGAAAGTGTGGCTTTTTATTGCACTCTTACCTCTGAAACAAATCGGAGGCCAGTAGCACAATTTAACATAATGAAGTTTTATTGGTAACACAAATGTAACACTGAGACCTATCAACAATTTACAATGTAAGCTCAATTAATGGCTTAAAAAAAAAAAAAAAAAAATAATAAAAAACAAAGTATCTCTATAGCTCAAATCAAGATGGTGACATCTGCTTTTGTTTAAAAACTACAAAGGATTGCAAACTCTTCATATTTATCATATTACCACATACACTCGATAAATAGATGGTTGTACTTTCCAGCATTAAAAAAAAGTTGCTTTGGTGGTATGAATTTTCAGAAAAAACTGTTTTTCAAAATCCTCCCAAACTTATTTTAAAGTAAAAGATGTCTGGACAGTAAAGTCCAGTTTATACGATAGGAAATACTTCTGCACATCGCATGAAAATGAAGCTGAGAAACTTGAAAGTAAGAATGATTGTGTTCTGTAATAAAAGAGTAGAGTATCTCAGAAAAAAAAAAGACAACACAAAGACACGGCAGAACTTGATGTGATGGGAGCGGCTACTCCTGTTCTGCTTGTTCTTGCGGGTCCGGTTTAACTGTGGAAAAAGACAGCAGTGCTTCTCGTTAGTGCCCATTTTGGTATTCTGCAAGTAGGAAAGTAACAGCCTCTGCCAGGAGATGACCTGTAGAGCACAGCCACAAAATACAATCTACTCTTCCTCGCCTGTGAAAACTTCTCAACAGGAGGGACTGAACACATCTGTATAGTGTTTTTTTTTTTTTAAGCAGATAAGTGTGGAACCATCAAAAGTGGTTTCTGCTCGCACTCCTCCTTGAAGTTTCAGGTGGTGCTTTAGTTTTATTTACCCATTTTCTCCACCACCTGGTAATGGCAATATGGCTGTGAAAATTAACTTTTACTAATCTTTGCATGTAGTCCCTTAGAAATGAAATTTATAAACAGGGAAATGTCTTCATCAACTACAGTTACAGAATGATGGACCTTTCAAACTTATTTATGTTATTAGTTTTATCAAGGGTAGCCTGGTAATGCAGTAGTTAGTTAGCACTGCTTCATCTTTGATCTAGCACCCAGGACTCAAATCCCATGCTTGGTCATTTTGGAGTGTGTGCATTGCCCTTATGTTTAAGTTGCGTATTCCTTCCACGTTCCCAAAGTTGTGTAAGTTTGGTTAACTGGTGGCTCTATGGGAGGTGTTCAATAATTTATCTATGCGAGATATCATTTGATTTGTGTTACAAATCTGAACTTGTCACAGGAGATGAGGACATATCTTGGCATACCACACATGCAGTTTTGAGGTCACTTCATAGCAAGCACTCACCAAGAGAGTCTACAAGAAAACCAACAGATTGGGAGTGTAGTTCTGTCATTAAATTCCTTACAAAGAAAGAGAAGAAGCCAAAGGAAATCCAAGAGAGGCTGAATGCCATGTATGGCGATGGTGCACCTTTGTACTATAAGGTGACGTTTTGGGCCAAGCAAATTAAATGGGGTCGTGAATTAATTGAACATGACCCTCCACATGGGGCATCCTGTAGAAGCATTGTAAACCCTTAATTTGCCAAAACATGGAGGCCAAGATTATTGAAGATCGTCATATTAAGGTTAATGTTACTGCCCATGAAGAAGGCATTTCAGCTGGCACATTTTCTACAATCATCTGTACTCATTTAATGATGTCAAAGACCAATTCAAGATGGGTTCCTCCAAAAGCTGACACCAGATCAGAAAGCACGTCGTCAGGAATTTAGTCGTAAGAACTTACAACTACTTCGGAAAAAATCCTACAGATTATTACTGTGGAGGAAATGTGAACTCACCATAACCCTCAAACCAAACAGCGGTCCATGCAATGGAAGTATAAGGGATTCTTGACCCCCAAGAAATTTTGTGTGCAGCAGTTAGCTGGAAAAGTCTTTTTGCGAAAGTTTTCAGGGATACAAAGAGTGTTCTGCTATTGGAATTCATGTCACACAGGGCATCCATCACTGGAGAAATCTATTCTTCAGCCACAATGAAGTCGTTAGACGAGGCCATTAATCAGAAATTGAAACCGTCCGTAGGCGTTTTGGTACGTCACAACAACTCACTTTCCCACAAATCCCCAAAATCGAAGGCTTCTATCAGGGAGTGTGGCTTCATAGAGCTCAGTCATCCACCATACATACGGTCCAGACCGGTCCCCCTAGTGAGAATTTTCTCTTTCAAAACCTGAGGAAATTCCAACTTGGATGGTGATTTTCCAATGATGAGGACTGTAACAGGTTGGCTGGAGAACCCAAATTTATCTTTCTATTCCAAATGGGATTAAAACACTGATGGCAAGGTGGACCAAGTGTAGTGAAGTAATGAGGCTAGTTTGATCATCTGAAATTTATTTTCATAGGTTAGATAAATTATTGGAACACCCCACATAAGTTGGCTGCAGTGTAAGTAAAAGGGGCCTGCGATGGACTGACACTCCGTTGGTGCCATAGGTACAGTTGAGGTCATAAGTTTACATACACCTTGGCTAAAAACTTTCAAACACAAAATTCCCCAACCTCACAAGTCATGTTACCAAATGATTCATATGTTAAGTCCATTAGTGCATCTACTTAATTTCCATAGGATTTTTTCCCCCAAAATAATGATTAAGAGACAGATTTATTTCAGCTTTTAATCACTATGCCAGATTTTCATTGGGTCAAAAGTTTATATATACCAAGTTAGTATTTCATGATGTTGGCTTTAAATTGCTTAACCGGAAGCAAACACTTAGGGTAACCTTCTCCAAGTTTCTCACAATATTCTCCCAGACCTCTGAACCACTTTTCCTGATAGAACTGGTCTAACCGAGTCAAGTTTGTTGGCCTCCCTCCGTGATTGGACATGTTTCTTCAGTTCAGTCCAGATTTTCAATGTGATTCAGGTCACGGTTTTGTGATGGCCACTTCAGTACCGTCACATTGTTTTCTGCAAGTCATTTCTTGCCCCTTTGGAAGTATGCTTGGGATCAGTGTCCTGCTGGAAGACCCATTTGCAACCAAGCTTTAGCTTTCTGGCCAATGTCTTGAGATATTGCTTCTAAATTTCCAGGTAATGCTCCTTTTTCATGATACCATCAGTTTTTTGTTTTTTTTTTTTGAAGTGCACCAGTTCCCTTTCCAGCAAAGCACCACCACAACATGTTGCTGCCTCCCCCATGCTTCACAGTTTGGATGGTGTTCTTTGAATTAAGAGTCTTATCCACCAGCGTCCATACATATCACCAATCATTATGGTCAAAAGAGTTTAAGTTTTGTTTCATCTGACCAGAGAACACACCAAAATATTACACTTTTGTCCTGGTGAGCAACTACAAACTATTCTTGCATTTTTTTAATGTTGATTTTGGAGGACTGTTTTTTTCACTGACCGGCATCTTTTCAGGCTGTGGTAATGAAGTAATCTTTTTGTGGTGAATGATGACACTTTTGTTCCAGATGCCTTCAACTCTTTCACCAGTTCTTTAGTTTTTCTCTTGGGGATCTGCTGAACCTTTTCGAAACAAACTTTATTCATCCCTGGAAGTCAATTTGTGCTACTTTTCTGAGGATGTATGGTTCCAATGTTTTTATATTGTCATATAATTAATTTTACAGTTGCACCTAGTACCTTGAACATTTTGGAGATGGATCCTAAGGAGGAACCCTACTTATGAAGATCCACCATTTTCCTCCTAAGGTGTAAACTTGGTTCTTTTGATTCTCCATTGTCTTAACCATAAGGTGGCACTGGCTGCACAGACAGGCTCTTCCATATAGCCACAAGTGTCCCAGTTAACCACCAATTATGACATTAAGCAACTCCAAAGCTGCTAAAGGCAATAACATTAACTCCTTGAGTCATTCATGCTGTTTAATCAGAGAGTCAATTTGGTGTATGTAAACTTTTAACCCACCGAAAATCTGACATAGTGGTTAAAAGCTGAAATAAATCTGTGAAATCTGTGAAAAACACAGGAATGACGAATCTTGGAAAGTCAGCTCAGTGATTTGCCAGGGTGCAAAATGCATTTCAGGGCACTCACACAAACCCAGACCTGTAAACTACTCCCTGTACTCATACAGAGCAGCCTGTGCTAACCTGCACATCTCTCAGATGGAAGGGGATGCCCTTCTGATCTCATCTTAGGATATTCAAATAGTACATTATTCTCACTTGTCCATCCCTGTTATGTAGAAGTGTAGTTGGATAGAAGCTTTGATATTTATATTTTTTCTACAAGAATGATGTGAAGATTTGAGGAAGAAGATAGGTCTAGCTGTAGTAATAAATAAAAAAAAACAATAAAGCAGTAGAAAAGTAATATTGCAGCCTTACCTTCATCCCTTGCTTTCATGCGGGCAATAAACGAGTAGCTTTTGTTCCTCCTGTAATTCTCATATGGATCATCCAGAGAGACACCCACACCTTTGTACTTGTCCCACTTGTCACGTACGTCCCCTCCTTTAATGGGATCCTGAATTCCTTGCTCCTTGAGGCCAAGACCACCAGATCCACTCCAGCCTATAGTTTGGGGTGGGCGGGGGGACAAAATTAATCTTGCGCAAATGCCTTGCGGAGTTCACTTTGCAGCGAGCTTCAGCAAAATCACAGAAATTTTCAGGAACTAGTTTTGAGTGGATAATGGTACAGTGGTCTTTTAAATGTCCCAGAGAGCTAGAGAAGTGTCTGCCAACTATGTGGACCAATTAATTGTGGCCACAAATGTGATCTAAACTGTTGAGGCAGCACTGCTTATCACTGCACCAATGTGCCTCAAACAACAAAAGATGCAGATGGAATGATAACCAGAAACAAAATACAACAAATGGCCACAAACTAGCAATAAGAAAGAAAATAAAGTAAAAAGATTATGCTTATAGCGTTCTGATCTTGGAGCACAAAGTGGCAACGTGGGACTGGCTTGTTCCACTATTTGAAGCTGTTGCTCCAGGCACAGCTGTAATGACTTTTTCTGTTTCCACTTTTATCTGTGCAGATCCTCTGCACTTTTTCCTTTCATTAAGAAGATAGAAACACCTTGTATATAGTAATTCATCTTTCGTTATTATCATTATTTCACAGGTTTTTATTCTGATTAGAGGAAGGGAAAGATTCCTTAAAGGTTTATTTTGACTGGTAAGAGTAGCACGAGGCTAATTTTACCTGCAAATTAGCCATGTGGTGCTGAGAGACTGAGGGAACCAAAATGATCAGCATTATATGTCTAGTGGCAGTACTTCTAAAACTCTCTTTATGGTTAGCTAATGTACTCCTCAAATAAAAACACTGAATGTTTATATTTTTTAAATGCATGTGGGGTATAAATCTGGCTGGATCAGGTTATTGTATCATATATGTGTGAAGGAGACTGGGCAGTGATCTTATGGTATGCATGTGTGAAAGTTCTGGGTATAGGTGCTAGAGCTCTTGCGATTTCATGCTGGCCTCCCAAAGCATTATGGGGTGCTAAGGAAAAATGGTCATCTAAGCTGGATGCACAGCAAATTTCCAGGAAAATAACTGACGAGAAAAGGTAATTTGCAAACTGTGCATATATGCTGTGAATAACGCTTTGGTGAATTTAGCCAATCAACATTAATCTTGACATTTACCATGCATATGGAATACTAAAGATGTCTTCCTCCCAAAGTTTAATATTTTTAGGTCAAACCAGAGGTCTAGCACAGAGAAACAAAGGCAGAGAAGGACCTGTGCTAGCACCTGAGTACTACAAACCCTAAAAAAGGATTATCAAGAGCCAGAAAACACTGTTGTCTTTTCAGGTTCGTTTTAAAATTAACTATTTGCTTAATCAAGGACAAGTGCTGGTGTCAGTCAGTCATTATCCAACCCGCTATATCCTAACACAGGATCACGGGGGTCTGCTGCAGCCAATCCCAGTCAACACAGGGCGCAAGGCAGGAACAAATCCCCAGGTAGGGCGGCAGTCCACCGCACACACGCACCAAGCACACATTAGGGACAATTTTAGGATCGCCAATGCACCTAACCTTCATGTCTTTCATGCAGGGAGGACCCAGGGTGCGAACCCAGGTCTCCTTACTGCGAGGCAGCAGCACTACCACTGCGCCACTGTTCCGCCCTAAGTGCTGGTGTTTTATTAATAAATGGATACATCTGCCATTTTTGCCCATCATTCTCCACTCAATAACTAATAATAACTAAGTTAAAACATGTTTAAGAAAGATTCCCAAATTTATAAAAAAAAACAAAAAAAAACAAAAAAAACTGAAATCTCTCAAACAAGTATTCAGCCCCATAATTCAGTACTTTGTAGACTTTGACAGCAATTACAACTTCAAGTCCTCTTGGATAAGTCCATACAAGTTTTGCACACCTGGATTTGGGTAGTATATTCCTTTCAATTCAATCAATCAATCAATTCAATTTACCAAAGATGGACAATTAAGTTCTAGACATGTCTCAAAGAGAATTAAAGCAAACAGGATGCACCTAACCACAATTTGGAGTACCATAGCAAAGTGCCTGAATACTTGTAGGAATGACAGATTTCAGTTTTTGATTTTAATACATCTGTAAATCTTTCTGAAAACACGTTTTCATTTTGTTGTTAAGGGTTACCGAGTTTAAATTGATGGACAAAAATGCCAATTTACACATTTAAAATGAAATCTACACCACTGAAAGTGTGAAGAAAGCAAAGGGGTTGAATACTTTCTGAAACCAATCTACGGAATCATTTTTGCTTTGAACAGAGCATAACGATACTTACCCATTTTCATTAGCATTTGGTGACCCTTATTCTCTTCTCCCAGCCTCTGATCTGGTATTATTGGAGGAGGAGCGGTGCCAAGTCCAGATGTGGATCTTGAAATATAATGTCATACAAGTTGAAACAGTCAGACACAGAGACTTCACTGGCAAACATTTCTTTAAGACTAATATATATGGCTCGGTTTCATTTTAATCTTATCTGAAAATCAAGTCCTAATCTACTGAGTAATGAAAAACAAGAACATAAAGGGGGAATACAAGACAATAAGGCACCAAAAACCGGCAGTAAATGAAGAAACTGAGATCCCTATCAGGGCATTTTTCTTTGTCAAGGGCAACTCCTGGTTGAAGAAGAAAAACACCCTATAGTTAGTTGGTCTTGCCAGCTACTTACGGGGGTGTTGGGCTACGAGACTTTGACCTCCTCCTCTTTTCTGGAGTGTATGAGCGAGACCGAGACCTTGATCTGGAGCGTGACCTGCTGCGTGATGACTGGGATTGACTCCTAAAAAGTTACGTGAAAGAGAGATTCCATTTAGCAGTTACAGTGACAAACAGAAGCAGATTAGGCACACATACATAGGACCACATCACACATACTATGAAGCATATTCTACTTCAAGTACAGGTGTTGGACTGAATTATTGAAAGGCCATAAAGTTTCCTACCTAAATTTCCTAGCAATGGTTACAAAGATCAGCACCCTAACAAACAGTGTTTGACTGGCCCACACAAAGGAGAGACCCACATTTTTCCTTACCTGGAATGTGACCGTGAGTATGACCTGGAGCGTGAATGTGATCTGGAACGGGATCTGGAGGAAGAACGTGAAGACTTGGAGGAATGGGAGCTGGAGCGAGATGAGGACCTGCCCCGACTTCTGGAACGGCTGCAGGAGGGACTGCCACGGGAACTGGAAAAGTGAGATAGGCAGCAAGCAGAAAAGTGTTCTCATTAGCTTTTTGAAACAGCTATGAATCAGACCTTTCCTTGCTTAGGCTAAGATCTGAAGAGAATGTGCTTTTCCCAAATAATTGTTCGGTACCTGTGATATCAAAGTGGATCTAATAATCGCAGCATATGATGCTGTTTTCTATTATCAATAGGAGCTAGGCAAAACTAGTCTAAGAAAACTAGTTCCTGTTGTACTGCCATATTTTTTTTTCCTGCTACAGTTGCATTTTTACTTCTTTCCACTATCAACCTTTACCCTGGCTGAAGCAGCCTTAAGAACCTTGTTCCTGTTTTATTTTTACAATTCTTTCTCCCCATGAGGTTCCCAGAACAGCCTGAGATTATCTGCAAGTCATTTGGTCCTGTCTCCACATGTGATAACCATTTCAACATTTTCAATAAGGTGTTTTTTTCAATAGTTGTGACCTATTGGTTTCAGCCCGATTTATTCTGCAGTCCACAAGACAATAGTCGAAGCACCGATGTAGGTGGTATTTTTTAACCATTCATTCTGGAGTTTTTTTGTGCTATACTACACAGGTAGTCCCCAGGTTACGGACATCTGACCTACGACTTACAAACGAGGCCGCAGCTGCGACGCATGCACCTCAGTAACTGCCGCTCCGTCATCTTCGGCCTGGGGACGCTGCAAGCGGTGGCTGCAGGGGGGCGATTTTGCTGCCCGTGCAGTGTAATATTAATAATAATAATAATTCATTACATTTATATAGCGCTTTTCTCAGTACTCACAGCGCTATCCACACAGGGAGGAACCGGGAAGCGAACCCACAATCTTCCACAGTCTCCTTACTGCAAAGCAGCAGCACTACCACTGCGTTTCACTGCCCGGCCACCACACACGGCTGCCCAGTTCCTTCTGGGTGAGCGGCTGGTAATGCTGTAAACGGTGGCTGGATGGAGGCTGGAGGGGGGCGATTTCGCTGCTCGCGCAGTGTAGTGTCCCTCGGGCGGCTCCCAGTGGCAAGCGGTTTCACTGCCCGCTCACCACACACAGCTGCCCCATTCGTTCTTGGTAGGTGGCTGGTAATGCTGCAAGCAGTGACCCTGTTGTGGCTGAACAGAGGCCATTGAGGGTGAACGCAGCAGGAGTTGTCGGGGGGGCTAGCATTGCAGTGTGCATCGGATGACTACCTATTGAATGAGGGGGAGATTTACTACCCGCCTTTGGCCGCACCATGTTCGTTCTCGGTGGGCGGATGCAGCAGGCAGCATACTGTAGTGTAGGTGACTGTGGTGGCCGAGTGTTGAACCATTGTCAATAGCAAGCCTGCTTGTACTGTTACGTACATAGCAGGAAGTTGTCTCTTGTCAGTACATCAGACGTGTTGTGTAGAAGAGCTCATCTTAACCTTTTGTCTTCACCCTTCAACAACGTCTCTGAAACACAAATCTGATGCAAGTGCTGGTGATGCAGTAAAGAAGAGAAAAACCATCACCATTGAAAATAAAGTAGAAATACTAAAATGGTCAGAGAGAGGTGAAACTCCATCATTCATTGGCAGAGCACTTGGTTACAGTCGATCAACAATAGCATTTATAAAAATAATGTACCTGTTCTGACTTACATATAAATTCAACTTAAGAACAAACCTACAGTCCCTATCTCGTACGTAACCCGGGGACTGCCTGTACTTGTTTTTTTCTGCAAAATGGAGATACAAGTACAATGGAATAAAGACAAACTGTAAAAAAACTGGATGCTGTCTGAGCAGAAGACAGCATTTAATATGATTTGAGAACTTCAATGCAAATTATTGTAGCTGTCTGGCATCTACTGAAAAATCTGTCCCGACAAAAAAAAATGAAAAGCCAGAGCAAAAAATATAAAAATACAACTAAGAAAAATTATGTACTGCAGTCATTCATCCACATCCTGAATGTGTCCAAGTACAAAACTGTGTGTTGTAATCAATGTGTAAGTAATGTCATCTTTAGCATTTTTGCTTGTAACAGAAATAGATTGGACACGAGGCATTTAGTCCGATTCTGATTCCTCATACAAGTGTAAATGCAGCAAAGGGGTTAAAAAATTTGAAGATAATTACAGAATATGGTTCTTTCAAACGAAACATAAATAAGTCTAAGCCAGTGTTTGGTTCACTTAACTGGGAAGCCCCAGTAAACTTCCAGGGGAGAGGAGAGGAGAGATAACTGAAAATAATTAAAAAATAGCAGAAAAATACTTAAAATGACTGAGAATGAAGCTACAGTATGGGGTGTCAAACTTACGAAAAACATACAAAGCCCACTTCATTACTATATAAGACATGTTAACTATGGTCCCACAATAACTGTTAGTTTTCCCAAAGACCCCCATTAAAGTGTCTTTCATATATACATTTTATCCATATATACTTTGGCTGTATTACATTTACACTTGGCAATAAAATCGGATGTACTTCCCACATACACACAGCAATTCGGGGTTTAGTGGTCTTTCTCGTTTATTTGTGCCGCACAGCACACTGCAGCAACTAACCTCTAGTGAGAATTGAAACAGGCTGCTTATAATAATCCAATTGGGAAAAAAATGAAAAGAAGGTAAGTTGCACCACTGCCATAAATAAGCAGTGTTTTAGCAAATTTAGGCCACAGATTTGACTATCCTATGAAGGAAATGGTAGGTCAACTTCAGATGTGCTGCTGCCAACATTGCACTCACTTTTTAAAAAATTGTACATGTGTCAGGAATGGCCACCAACCCCACAAAGTGCTTTTGTCTTTTCTACGGACTTGATTAATGTATGCAGGGAGAAAAACAGATTTGCATTTCCACACGTGTTAAATGTTAGACTTGCTGATGAAAATGCTCCTGTGCTAGATTTCAGTAATTACTGGTGGTTATCCCTAAAAAATGCCAACTTGTTTTTTGTTATAATTAAGAATTTCAGGCACTAGTAAAAATAAAAATGGCCTGTTAATTTTGTATTATGTGTTAAAACAAAGAAAAACAAAAACACAGTCAACATAATAGACCTGGCAGCAAATAAGCTTTAGATCATAAAAAAGTTATGAGTGAATCCTACAGAGTTAACTTTGCCCAGAGTTTATTGAAATCACAGAAATGTTCTGGAAGTTTGCCAAATTCCGCGAAACACAATAAAGTCAATGGGAAAAAGGAACTGAATTAGTTTTGAGTGCGATTGTCTTTTAAGTGCCCCAAGGCCCAGGGAAGCATCTGCCAACTATGATGGACTGATTACTATGGCCAGAAATGTGATCCAAGCTAAGAGGCAGCAGTGTCAAGCACTGTGCCACACACAACAAAATGCACAGACTGAACGATAACTACAAACAAAATACAACAAATGGCCACAAACTAGTAATAATTAAAAAAAATATATATATATATATATAAATATATATATATATTATATATATATAAATATATATATATAAATATATATATATATAAATATATATATATATATATATATATATATACACACACACACACACAGTACATTATATATCTTTGCGCTCACAGAGTCCCAATCTTTGGTCATATATTGGCTTTGCCATGAAACAGCAGTGTGGGACCAGCTCATTCCACTGTTGTGGATCCAGTAGCAGCTGAAACATCTTTTTTGTTTCCCATGTATATGTGCAGATGCATCACACTTTTTTCTTCCATCAATAAAAATGAAATGCCTTGTAAACAGTAATAAATATTTGGATATTTACTATTTCACAGGGTTTCCTGTGTTTTCTGAGGTGGGTGGCGGGGCGGTTAGGACTCTTTTAAGGCTTGTTTTGACTCATAGTTGTGGCACATGGCTAATTATGCATATAAATTAGCCATGCAATTTTCAGTTTTCCACACAGGGTCAGTGGTATATGTCTAGTGGCAGTACTCATAATATTCTCATTATGGTCTGCTAATGTAGTCCTCAAATGAAAATACTGAAGTTTTTTTATTTTTTTATTTTAAAAAACACCTGTGGGGAGGAAGGCTCGAGTACTGATTGGTTGTATGCATAATGGGGCATGGAAAATTTCCAGGAAAATATTCAACAAATAAAGTCATCAATGACTATACTCGCTTCGAAAAATGAGTTAGTGAATTTCACCGATTCACACTACTAATAAATGTAAAATTTAAAAAAGATTGTCAAGACTGCTGCAAAATACAGGGTAAAATATGACCTGTGTAGGGTGGTCCTCACATATTCTAATGCAACACTAATGGACAGATGAGGAATAAAAGTGAGAACCACTGATCTAAGCTATCTAATTAATTTCAAGGTTGCACAGACAAATTATTTGATGCCAAGGCAGTCAAAGATTGAGCAATCAAGACCCTACTTTCAATACTTCTCTACATTCTCTATATTGATAGAGAAGGCTCTAGGTACATAGCTTATTTCTAGCAGAATCTCTACGCTGGGACTGAAATAATAAACTGAAGCATAACCTTATACTATGATTTTCATTCATGTAAACTAAATAGTGCATTTAAAAATCATTTGTTACTAAACACAATGAAATAACATTTCAGCTCACCTGTTTCGTTTATCTTGAGACTTCTTCTGTCTTGCTCTCATTTTTGCTCTGAAGAATTCATACAGGCCATTCTGTTCCCATCCCTCACTAATAAAATGAATACATAAATAAATTGCAAACCACTAGCTTGAGGGAGGAAATTATACCCAAAACACAAGGAGGAAGGAGATACAGTTTCCATTTGTGTGTCTGTCACCAGTGAAAATAAAAGGAAAGCACAAAATATAAACTGGGGTGGAGGTTAATGGGAGGGAAATGAATAATGTACACCACAAATAACAAAGAGATCTTCAACGTAAAGAGAATCAAAGTGCATGTTTACACTATTTGCAATCTAGATTAAATATTAAGCACCAAAATGTCCTGACTTAGAAAGTTTGTGTTTACATTATAACCTGATTCAGGTTATCAAACTTTGACCAAAGCCTTGGCTTTGCCTATAAAAAAATACTGCAGTACTTTGCCCTTTTGGGGGGCTATAAGTCCAGGTCAAAATTGGTAAACCTGATTCAACGTTTCCAAATTATTACTCAGCTGTACTTGGATAACAATTAGGCTCATAACAGGGCAGCCTACTTAACAATAGACCCTTGAATCTGAACTGAACATTAATAAAATAAAAAAAATGTAATGTATCTACTGTATCTTGCTTCCACTAGAGTACATACGACCGTATGTTTAATGACGTGCATTTTGCACAGCCACCATGCCTGTATCTGTATGCAGGTACTGGTTGAAGTTACATAATAAAAATTCACATTACATTAGCCTCTGCACTCACCAATAGTAAGTTTCTGATAATACTGCTATGGTACTTTTAAAGTCACCTCACGCCAGTACATTTGATTTAAGCTTGTGTTTTTCTATTTAATAAGTTACCATAACATGAACATTTTTATAGCATTCAATCCCCAATATCATTTGATAGTTTACCCAACACTTTAACTTTATACAGAATGTATGCATTGGAATAATTCTAAGAGTGCCAGCCAGCATTTCAGCTAGAAAGAACTGTAAGATGACCAAACCTGTTTCTTGGTCTGTCATGAGAAGGTGGGCTGTAAAAAGCCTCAACAGCAGCAAGCAGCCGGTCACTGGGGGGCATTGGTGGTGGAAGGCGAATATCCTTAGGGTCCAAAGGCTTGTAGTCATGGTCCTCAAGCTAACAAAAACAATGATTAAAAATTCAAAAAAGGCACACTTAAATAAAATGTCTGAAAGAAAAGAAAAACCATGCCACATATTACCTTGACAAGAGGGGCCATAAGCCCTGCAGGAAGGTCAAAGTAGGGCACATTGGGCACCAAGCTGGGATCATCATGATTCATGTGAGAAGGGCCCTGCCGTCTCAGATGAGGAGGCTGTCCATTAAAGCCATGGGGGGGTGGCCCAAAATCTGGATGTTGTGGCCCTGCCCAAGGTGGGTGGTTTTCCATTCCAGGTGGTGGTATTCGATGGCCAGGATGATGATGAGGAGGGCCCATATCTGAACAATAAATAAAAAGGTGGTAATATTTTAATCAACCAAAATAACAATTCTTGCTTAAAAAAGCTATCCAAAAGCAGGATAAGATGCAAATGCGGTTTATGCTTGACATGCAAAAATGTCAAAACTATCATGAAATGTAGCATTTGCTACTGAATAGAATTATTCAGCCCAACAATGAAAGGATGCAAAAAAAATGTTTGTACGCATTTTCTGTATGTATACAAGTCGCAGGGCCCTGTGGAACAACTGCCAAAATGAAATAAGTCTATATCCCCCCCCCCCCCCCCCACACTCCGCCAATGAAATTAAATTGTAAACCAAAAGCTATGTGTGCTTCATAAACATTGGTGTCCAAAAGTAGCTATGGCTACCTGTCAAATTTTGTGCATTATTCAGCACAAATGGTTTTCTCTTTAGATAAGAGAAAGGGAAATGCCCCAACAAATCGCACATATCAACTATTTTTGTGGGAGCCTTTCATTACCACTAACTGTACATCATTTCTTTTTACCTATCATTAACTGGAAAACCCCTTGCAAAGTACTTATAGGTTTAGAGCAGCGGTGGACAGTGTTGGTCCTGGAGGGCCGCAGTGGCAACAGGTTTGTGTTCCAACTCAGATTCTTAATGAGATTGCAATTATTGCTGATGAAACACTTATTGCTCAAGTGACATTTTGCTGCTTCATTTAAGTGATCTCGCTTGTGAAGGTTCCCCACCCATAATTGCTTATTTCAGTCTTAAACAGCTGCATTTGTTGTTTTTGGTGGCTCCTTATTAACAAAAAGATGCAGATGACAAAGGAACCAGTAGTTTTCCATCTAACTTGTTTCCATTTACACCTCTGTGGATTCATCATGCACTATGCACACTTAAGAGAAAAATGTGACAAACTAAAAATTATCCATTTTAGGCTTCAAATCACTTGGATGATATCCTTGGAAAGGAAAACAAACAATCTATGGTGTTAGAACCTGACACTGAAGATGGATAATCCATAAAATTAAAGAAGGTCTTAGACTGGCAAGGACTGGTTTCTAATTAAGCAACTGGGTTGAAACAAAAACCTGCAGCCACTGCAGCCCTCCAGGACTGACGCTGCCCACCCCGGTTTATAGTGTCATTACTGTCAAAGACATGTACGAAGTACAGTATGGACATTCATTGGCAGTATCACCCTAGAATTCATTTTCTTAGCCTGTATATCTCTGATAATTAAAGAAAACTTTTCAAGGATCACGAGTTGTGTTACTCAACACTGTAGGACCCTGTTTCAAATTCAGTTAAATCTTGGCTATGAATTTCCCATTTACTATGATGTCAACTTATTCTGTAGCAAGGCAGTGCGACTCTCTTGTGGATAAGGTGCTTAGAGATTTGAAAGACACTAAAAGTGTCACGAAGATATAAAGGGCAATGTATAAAACAGGAAATGTGCTGAATAAGAGAGATGAGATGGATGGATTGATGTAATTCTATGAAAAGAGGACACGTGCAACTCTCAATAACATCACCATTATACACAAAAACTCCTTTTTTTCACCTTTCAGATCCTGAAATTATTTTTTTGTACAATTGGGTCCTTGTAAGAATTTCTATCTTAGGATGACATTTAGAATTAAAAACAAAGCTTTGTATATTATGTTTCTTTTTGTTACATTATGTTATGTTTTAAAGCTGTATATCTTTTGAAAATATTGTAATTATTGCAAAGCATGCTAGGCTCTTAAGTATAAGTGTACTTGATGAGGATGCATTTAAATTAATTCATACCTGAATGAACACTGTCATCATTCACTGGCCATATAACATCAAAATGAATTTACTTCGGCCAGACACTCAGCCATCCCACTTCTGGATGTGTGTACTGTATATAACTACAGGCTCCTTTGTCTTACCACTAATCCCCCATTTTTTGCCTCAAAGCAGCATTTCTGAAGAAGCAAAAAGATTCCCATCTTGCACGTGTACATACAATTAGTGATCACCTTATATTACTTGCGTACTTTGTAAATCACCTTGTGGTGGTGTTCGCTATAAAAGGTGCCATACGTTTGTGTATCATCCAAACAGGTCAACCAAAGATGCTATTTCTATGGCACTTCACAAAGCCCTGATCCATCATCGTCATCAAGTTCTTTCATGTGAACCCTGAATACCATGAGGACTGGCTGTGAGATCATTGAGGTTAGGTAGAATGCCTAGAGGGGGCTGGGTGGTCTCGTGGCCTAGGAAGCCCTGCAGTTTTTTTTTTTTTT
>JANRMT010062789.1:16978895-17001395 GCA_026402145.1 Polypterus bichir lapradei
TTTTTTTTTTTTTCTGTCCTCCCTGGCCATCAGACTTTACTTTTATTCTATGTTTATTAGTGTTCCCTAATTCTATTTTCTTATTTATTTTTTTCTCTTTCTTCATTATGTAAAGCACTCTGAGATTCATCATTTTTAAGAAAATGTGCTATAGAAATAAATGTTGTTGTTGATCCATGTGGACAACACTGGCACCTATTCTGTTCATTGACATTAGTTCAGAATTTAATACTATCATTTCCTCCAAGTTTGTCACAAGTTGTAAACCCGTCTTTAGTATCTCCCTCCCTCGGTAATTGGGCTGTGGATTTCCTGACCAACAGACCACAGGTTAGATAACCCTGACCCTCAACTCTGGTGTCCCACAGGGCTGGGTACCGAGTACTAACTTTACTCCCTCTTTATGAATGACTGTGCACACACAGATGGATCTAACACATTCATTAAGTTTGCTGATGACACCACAATATTAGGCCTCATCAGTAACAATGATGAGCCAGCCTACAGAGAAGAGGTCAAGCACCTAATGATGTGGTTTTCCAAAAATAACCTGGCCTTGAATATCATGAAGATCAAGGTGCTCACTGTGGACTACAGGAAGTTCAAAGCCTGCGGGCACATCTTTATCAACGGGATTGAGCTTGAGCTTATTTCCAGCTTTAAGATCTTGGATGTTCATATTTCTGAGGATCTTTCATAGTCACTCAACAGCTCCTCCCTGGTCAAGGCGGCACAGAACTCTCTTTACTTTCTAAATAGGCTGCATAAAGTCTCATCAGATCCAAGTGAACTTCTACCATCACAACTTCTGTAGCATTCTGTATTATAATATAACAAGGTAAATGCATGCTCTCAGACTGGATGTCTTAGTAGCAGGTGGTGAAAACTGCACAGCACATCACTGGTGCCACGTTACCTGCCATTATGGACCTCCAGTGCAAACACTGCCTACTGGGGATATGTAGCATCATTGGAGGCTCCTTTCACCCCACCCATGGTGTTCTTACCCTTTTACCTTCTAAAGGTCTGTATAGGAGCCAATGTGCCAGCAGGCTCAGGAACACCTTCTACCCTGTAGCTGTCACCCTAATGAACTCAAAATCCAAGTGCTGGGCTAACTGCTCCCTTCCCACCTCACCTAAAAATCATACACCTACACACTTGAATTCTGTAACACTCTCAAGTCTATCATGTTTACACTTAATTCTAGGACTATATGGTCTTTGCTGTTCTAGTACCTGTGTAATTTTCTGCATGTTACTGTTTATTTAAAACTGTTTTTATACTTTACTGTACTTATTCTATTCATACTGTACTTGCTGTATACACTATCTTAACTCATTAATCATTCTATATATACTTGAGTTACTCAAGCCTGTACAATCCATCACTGTTTTATATATATTTATTTATCTAATTACTTGCTAAGTAAAGGGGTGTGTGGCACTTCCGATATCTATGCAAAAGAATGAAGCTCCAAGTCTTTAGAGTCCTGGTGCTTCCTGTCTTGCTATATGGTTGTGAGACATGGACGCTATCCAGTGACCCGAGATGAAGACTGGACTCCTTTGGTACTGTCTCTCTTTGGAAAATCCTTGGGTACCGTTGGTTTGACTTTTTGTTGCTCATGGAGTCTCGAATGAGGCACATTACCTGCATTGTGAGGGATCGTCACTTACGGCACTATGGCCATGTGGTGCGTTTCCCCCCGGGGGTGATCCGGTTCGTAAGATCCTCATTGTTAGGGACCCGAGTGGCTGGACCAGGCCAAGGGGTCACCCATGTAGCACCTGACTGCAGCAGATAGAGGGTCATTTCCGGAAGGTGGGACTGGACTGTGTGTCTGCCTGAGGGGTTGCGAACCAGGATCCCGAGTTGTTTCGCCGTGTAGTGGGTGCGGCAACACACGGTACCAGTGCATGCTCCCCCAACTTGACTTGACTTGCTAATCAACTTTTATTTGCACTTCTCATTCAATGGAAATCTGCATTTCATTGTCATGCTACTTGTAGTGTGTTCAATGACAATAAAGTTGAATCAAATCTAATATAATACAAAATGGCTCACTGGCAGACATTTATGTGCCTCTTCATAGCAAATTTAGAAGAACGCCATCTCAGTTTTGCACAGAGAAAGCTGCCAGGAAATTCACTTTATGTTTAAAGACACCATCTTTTCACATTGTGACCTTTTGATGGAATATCAGACATTTCTGCATACGGCAAAAAGGAACAGCAGCTTTGGATTTTAACATTCTAACATTGGCTTTATTGGTATTTGAGGGAGTTACAAGCAGAAAGGCAATTAAAACAATTTCGGGGACTACCTGGACTGCTAAAGAACCGAAGTCTCTTTCTACCATTATTGTTCTACCATAATACACTAGGACTTCAGCACACCATATTTAAAAATAATAATAATAATTACTTAAAGACCAATATTACTGTTGCATCGCCATTCCTTACCTCCAGGAAAATCCCCCTGTGGATAGTCAAAGCGATGAGGTGGATACGGTGGCCGATCAAAGTGATGGCGGGGTGGGAAATCATCTTGCATGAATCGTGGCGGGAAGCGGTTAAAATTATGTGGATGAGGAGGCTGGGTAAACTGCGGGGGTTGCTGGTGTGGTGGAAACGGACCTCGGAAATGAGGAGGCCGCTGCATTCGGAAAGGAGGCTCCCTCTGTCCCCATGGTGGCTGCTCAGCTTGATTGTTCCAAGGTCCTTCAAATTGGTTGTTCCAGTTGGGCTCGGGTGGATTGTTCCAAGGTGCTGCTTCCCGTTGGTTATTCCAGTTTGGATTTGGATCCCGCTGTTCATTCCACATCCCCTCGTGGCTGTTCCACGGTGGGCATGGAGGTGGCCCCTGAGGAGGTGGGAAGGGTGGCTGCTCAAATGGCTTAATAAAAAAATACACATATATATAAATAAGTAAATAAATAAACAAAAAATACAATTTATTCACTAAGAATTTATGAAAGCACTTCACAAATGTATTTTCAACATTTTCAGGAAACCTTTACTCTAGTAAGCTACAAGAACATCAATGTGTATGAGTTTTACCTACACGTAAACTAAAACAACTAAAAGGACTACATGATTGGTGTCATCATTTAATAATGAAAGAATATAATCAAGTTTCAGCTGTAGGCTGGAGACAACAAAACCCAGAAGGCACCATTATTTCAAGAGCCCATATATCTCAAAAAGGCAGCTTCAACCAAAAAGACTCAAGAGAGCATCCTGCTCAGCTTCACACACACTTTCTCCTAGTACCTGCTGTTGCTGGTTCCAAGCTGGAGTATGCTGAGGTTCAAACCAAGTGGGCTTTGAAGGTGGAATGGGATCATTTGGCACTCTGGTTGCAGTGGTGGCTGTGGGTGGAACAGGATCCTGTGTAACAGGTGGAGGTGTATCATAATCTGCAGCTGGAGGAGGTGCCAGGGTTGCCTTAGGCTCCACTAGATTTGCTGGGGTGAAATATACATGATTAACAGTAATGAGTAAATGTTATAAATTACTACCCTACCAGAAATAAAAAAGAAAAAACATTGAATACAGAAGCATATTGATATATTTACACTTTAAATTTTTTTTTCTTAGAAATGGGAGGGAATTGTGGTAGGAATTTCAAGAATTAACACATGTTAAAAAAAAAAAAAAAAAAAAAAAAAGAAAATTTCAAAACCTGTATCTTTGGATCATACATATACACACACACACACACACACACACACACTTAGATGCACACACACACAGATATAATTACATTACCCAATCTACATTAAATACAGAAATTCTCCGATGATCCTACACTATTGAGGTGTATTGACAAGGGGGATGAAACAGAGGAGGGGAGTCAGGTAGAGAACTTGAAGAATTGTCTATAACTCAACGTAAGCAAAACCATGGAACTAGTAATTGACTTTTGCCACACCTATGCCCATTTACAATTCAAGGAATGGATGTGGAGATGGTACAATACTTTAGGTACGTGGAGGTCCACATAATGACAGGTTGGATCTCATAACACAGACTTTTTTTTTTTTTTTTTTAAGGTGATTGTGTTCCTTCAATGTGGGTAGTGACATCCTTTACATATTCTACAACTCTGTGTTGACTAGTACGATTTATTACGCTGTGGAGTGCTGGTAATCTCTCTCCTACCAAATCAACAAGCCAATTAAGAAGACAGGCTCAGTTATGGGATGCACATTTGACTGCCTGGTAGTAATAGGGGAGTAGAGAATGAAAACAAAACTGATGACCTTTATGAACGATGCTGCATATCTCCACTCCCTGACACACTAGCGTTGAGGACATTCAGCCAACAAATTTTTCAGAAGTTTCTGGGACTTCTTTATACCTACAGTAACACCCCTGTAAAGTCAGAAGTGTCCTTCTTTTTTGTAACTGTGGTGTGTGTCAGTTAATTCTTTTTTTATTTACTGAGCATTTTTAAAAAGCCAAATTTCCCCATCAGAACAAATAAAGTACTATCTACCCAAATTATTTTCTCTCTTTCTGTTTTCATAAGAGAGAGACAAGGTAAGCCCTGAAGTGGCAGCAGGTTTACTATTTAATTACTTCTCTGACTATTTAGCATCAAGCCTTTCTCCCTTTCTCTCACTAATGTTTAACTAGTTCTTCTTCTAGAAAACCTTTATGAGGTCCAAAATGTGGTGCTTAAAATTCTGACTTTCAAAATACTGTCTGCAGCCGATTTCATGAAGAACAGTCTCTTTATTCATCATACTTGTAGTTCCAAGTAAAAAACATGTCTTCTTTGTTTAGATTCCGAATACCCTTCTCTTATACAATTGATTGATGCGGTTTTTCTCATTTCCTTTTAAAAGTGTTAATTCTCTGGTTATTATAATTGGTGATTGAAATTAAAAGCATTATGTGCAGAGGAGTTTGCACGTAAGCCCTGTGTCTCAGATAGTTTTTATTGGAATGCTTCAGTTTTCTTCCCACATCCCTAAAGATGTACATGTTAAATGTAAATGATTTTAGCATAAGTCTGCAACATAGCAAAATGTGAAAAAATGTAAGGGGTTTTAATACTTTCAGAATCCACTGCAAGTATACCTAGAAGCAGCACAAATTGAAAAGCAAGGAATTTGAAATTAAATATAACAAGGTTAAAATAAGGTCACTGTCCTTCTTGCATGTTGTAAAAGGCTTGATAGATCACTACACTAAATGTACTGTAGTAAATACATATTTTTCTCCTTACATTTATATAATGCAGAGATGTGTGATATTACTGTATACAGAATGTGAAAACCACATATCCAAGTTTAAGTATGTTGCATTATACCACAGATTGTGCATTTTTCCAGTAGGTGCACAAGTATGGCAAGTTAAAATGAGCATACTTTATGAAAGTGTAATAGCCAAAATATGAAGTAAACTTGAAATAGTATTTTTCAGTAAATAGTATTTTTGCTCCCAATACATAATTAATTGCACAGTTAACAATGAATCTGTGAATGAAATGTGAATGTGCTATATAAGGATACACTGAACTTCCTAATTGTGCCTAGACTCCATGCTACCATCCAACATCTTCCTCCATTTCCAACAAAAAAGGTCTTTAGGATATCGATCACTTAATATGTAGCCACTCAACATCATGCCTCTCCTCCCTTCTCTCTGGTGTCTCTCTGATGTCTTGTTTTACATAACACAAGGGAATGAAGAGGGAAAAAGGGGACACAATTGCGACCAAACTGCCATACCTGTTAACTCTTTATATATTACTGGCTCCACCAGGCAGCATATTATAATAATAATTCTTTGCATTTATAAAGTGCTTTTCTCACTACTCAAAGTGCTCAGCAATTGCAGGTTAAGGGCCTTGCTGAAGGGCCCAACAGAGCACAGTTCCTTTTGGCATTTACGGGATTCGAACCGGCAACCTTCTGATTGCCAGTGCAGATCACTAGCCTCAGAGCCACCACTCTGCTTGTCAGAAAAATTACAGGGAACAGCTGTGCTGGAAAGACATCAAACTGTCGCTAAATTTGACATGCCCAATGATTTTCAGCTGTGTAAACTGACATGGTCAGCCGATGAGATCAGTAACTGCAGTCAACAAGTTGTGATATACCGCACGACTAGAAGTTGTGTAATTTGACATGGGCTTTAGGCTGCTTGTTTGCTTTTGGGCTGAAGAAAAAAAAAAAAAAGATCACCAAATGTTGGCTTCCTACCTGGAGGAGGGGCTGTGGGTGTCACTGGTGGTGGGGCTTGCTTCACTTCAGCTTCTACAGCTGCCAGCTGAGCAGCTGCTTGCTGCTGTTGCTGCTGCTGTTTTAAAGTACTGACAAACTCATCATGTTGGGTTTTCAGAGTCTGAATCTCCTGCTGAAATGCTAACTGGACAGGTTGTACAACAGCAGCATATTCTGTAATTAAAGATGCCTAAAGCAAAAATGGAACACAACATTAGCAAAAACTAGTTACTAGGGAAAATTGAAAACAAGTAGCTGTGCATGCAGACCAGCTACAACAAATACAGATATAACCAAGAATGAGGGTCACTATGTCATTTCTGATCTGCCAAAAAATAATATTATACTTAGGCCTTAATTGATATTTTAGTAGCCAGAGATGGTTTACTCCATAAGTGATTAAAAGCTTAGGTTTTAAAATCACTGACCTATTAAACTTACCACAGGCATACACTATGGCATATAGATTTTAATAAATTCTGTTTTTTCATGATTTGTAAAAAGATATGTGCATTTTCCATGAGGCATACAACCACTATATCAATTAAAATCAGGGGCATTTAAAATATCTATTTGTAAAAGGGTATTTACAGCACACTATGTGTAATTAAATTTAAAATTCAGTTAGATCAACACACTTCTCAACCTGAGATGCTTTATTCTAACTTTATCTGGAAATGTAGTTTTGGTCTAACATCTTATGAAACAACAGGGAAGTGAGCACCAAGCTAAGCACCGCCATTATGTTGTTTTTTACCTGACTACACAGAAGAATGAAAAACATGAAACCATCTGTAAAAAATAAGACAGGACAGCTACTGTGCTAGTGATATTCTAATCATCAAAAAATGCAGAGGACAATAAACAAAGTCAGACAAGATGGGTCACCTGGTACTGTCCAAGGCCAAGGGCTGGACTTTGCAACTGCTGGATTATTTGCTCATCAAAATAACCGTTCTTTTCCCAGAGTTGTAGAAGCTAAATTCAGAGAAAGACATAAAAGATAATTTAGAACAACTTTGTGTATTAATAAATGAAAAAAATGTGAAAATATTCAAAGAGGCTATTTTTTTTTCTTATTTTTAATCACTTAACTGAAAAGATCCCAGTTCCTTTGGGAAAAAGGGCAAACTGAGAAAATTAACAAATATTAAACCCACAATACAATAAAATAAAATAATCTTTAACTTGTAACTCTATATCCAACCTCCTACAAACCAGACAGTCTTCAGTAATGGACAGACCAAACTACAGACGGCATCATTTTAGCTCTATGCATCAGTGAACATTTCAATGCATAACGTAAGAATGCCCAGGAAAAGAGTGGGTAGCCTTGTTCTTGGAAAATATCTTGGGCTTTGACACTTTAATCATAACCTTTGCTCTTTTAACTTTTAAATGTTAAATTATATATTTTTTTTAATATTTAACTAACCCACTGAAACATCCTCCCTTGTCATGGGATGCATGTAAAAAAAAAAAATTAAGTTGGGCTCCCAAAAAATTTACTGTGTAAGAAAATAATATTGGACTATTTAATGGAAAGTCTCTAACCAATAATCCATTAACTTGTTATACCAGTGGCTGAAGGTTGGCACAAATATCATGAATTATTTTTTCCTTCAATTTTTTTGCAAAGCTGGAAACTCTTGCTTACGTTAATGCATTAGCTAATACAAATTACAGGTAAGTGTGAAGCTAACTACACATTACAGTTGCCTATGCGAAAAATAGCCATTAAATATGAGCACTTGGTGAACAGTTAACGGGTATTTTCCCACCTAAAACAAACCTTTTAGCATTAAAGGAATGTGTTGCACAAATCTGCAAATGCATTGGATTTTGGTGTGCTACAAAAAAAAACAATATTACCAAACAATGAGACCTGCAGACATCATTAATAAGAATAACACTCTTTTATTTTCACCGTGTTTGTTTCCAGGTGAAGACCATCGTCAACAGCTTAAAAACCTTAGTTTTTCCCCCTCCAAACTCTCTCTGGCAATTTTTTGTTGTTTGTCCACCTCTACAGCAAGAAAACCTGTACAGTAAATGGGCACTGCCACCTTTTGTACAGTAGACCATCATCAACAGCTTAAAAACCTTAGTTTTTCCTCCTTTTAATTCATCCAAACTCACTCTGGCAATTTTTTGTTGTTTGTCCTCCTCTACAGCAAGAAAACTTGTACAGTAAATGGGCACTACCACCTTTTGTAGAGCTGTCAGCAGGTCCCGTTGCTGCTTTCTCTGACTAAATGAAAAGTTAAGAACATATTAGTAACAGACTCTTTGGCTTTATAACCTTAGAAGTCAGTATTGTGAGAATGTACTGATCAAGAAAGAAAATAAACAACCAGCAGCCTGAACAGCAACACTTGATATGAAACGAAGACAATAGCAACCTTTTTTTTTTTTTTTTTTAAATATGTGACATTACATTCAGTTACAGCAAGGAACTGGACTTTATCAAGAAACTTAGTAGTTTTACTTACCAGTGGTGCAGGACATCATTGATGAGATAAATCAGGTGCAGCCTGAGCTCAAAGTGAGCACCATCAGCTGTGATGCGATTGCGCAAATGTTCAGCCATTAATTCACAGTGCTGAGATGTTTTGGCATTGTTGAACATCCAGTTCTTTCCAGCCTAAAAATAAATGAATGAAAACAAGTTTGGTTGTAATTTGTGGTAAGACAGAAGCATTCCTTTTAGGGACCCTCTGATCAGGTTTTTTAAATGAATGAAAACAAGTTTGGTTGTAATTTGTGGTAAGACAGAAGCATTCCTTTTAGGGATGCTCTGATCAGGTTTTTTAAGGCCGATACCGATCGAGTGTTTTTTCGTGAAAATTGGCTGATTTAGATTGAAGGCCAATGGATCAGAGCATCCCTAATTTCTTTGTGCAGTTAAAAACCTAGATGTGCTTGAGGAGAAATTATTGTTAATGGCTGACACAAAATAACTCTATAGAAACTCTTTAAATATCCTCAGTCATACAACAATCACTTTTACGAGATTTCTAACATATATTTGCCATTTTCTCAAGTTATATTCAGTGCTTTGCTATGTTGTGACCTGGAGGATAAAATCATCCTTTTCATAACTGCAGACAGCTTCTATTAAGTACAGTTCCTGAACAAACTTATCCGGAAAGCCTGCTCCATCACATGGTGAACCCTGGACATACTGGAAGCTGTTGTGGAAAAGAGGATAATGGCAAAATTGGTTGCCATCATGTAAAATCTCCTCCTGGAGGCCCCTCTCTTGGAGCCACAGGCTCATTCCAACATGGTGTGGTAAGAAGAAACTCTGTAGGTTTTTTCTGCCTACTGCTATCAGGCAATATACACACAATACACATTTATATGTATGTAGGTATGTACACTTCAAGTCAAAAGTTTTAGAACACCTCAATTTTTCTTCAAATTTAATCAGTTGAAATGAAACAAATGACCTAATCTGGTGAAAAGGTAAGCAGTAAACTTCCAGAGGTTTAAATTTAAGGTCTAGGTTAGCAAAAACTGAAAAAAAGTAAATTTCAGGATATTACAAATGAGCCTTCTTCAGGGAACAACTAATAGGTTACAACCTATAGATGATCTGCAGTAATTTAAGTGAATTAAGCGTTGACAGTTGAAGCAAACATTTTGTATAGGTGTCCCAACTTCTGTTGATTACTTAAAAACCCTGTCTGTCTTAAAGCAGAGTTGGAGCAGACTGTTTTACTACACCTTCTGAAGTACTACTTGGACAATATTCCAGTGATAATGGCAAGAAAATGGCAATTAACAAATGAAATGAAACAGAGCAGTATTACCCTTAGAAGTATTGGCCTCTCATTAGGAGAAATTGCAAACAAAAAAAAAAAAAAAAAAAAAAAATCAAACTGTTAGCGAGTCCAGTGGTGTCCAACACAATCCAAAGGCAACTGGAAACTGAATGAAACTCTTGACAGGAAGAGATCTGGCAGAGCCAAAGTCACCACCCTTTTGGAAGACACGTTTCTGAGGGTCACCAGCTTGCATGATAGGTGCCTCATAGCACAACACCTTCAAGCACAGCTTAACAGTGGTTGTAAAAAGCAAATCTCAGTTTCTACAGAGGAGACTTTGTGCTGCAGGTGAGTGTCAGTAAGAAATTCAATCCTTCAAGGACAAAATAGGGCCTTGGAATACCAGCTGTGGACTATAGCAGACTAAAAGAAAGTCTTATGGACCGATGAATTAAAATTTGAAATCTTTGGTTCATCAAGCAGGGTGTTTGTGCGCTGTCCAGTTGGTGAAAGGATGGTTCCTCAGTGTGTGTGACACCAATTGTCAAACATGGAAGAGGAGGAAGTGTGATGGTCTCAGGTTCTTCTGCTGGAGGCAGAGTTGATGATTTGCACAGAGTGAATGGCATTCATCAAAAGGGATTGATGAATCAAAAAGTTGAATAAAATTTTGTATACTTAATGATTGCTTGAATTATTTTTTTATTTGCCATTGCTTATTACAATGAAACTGTGAATTTCAATAAAAACTGAAATATTCTAAAACTTTTGACTGGTAGTGAATTTATGTATGCAAGCATTTACTGATTGATTGATTGGATATACTATTTATGCTGCGAGTCTGTATTTTGGTTTTTTATGTTTCTTCTGACATATGTATCTGAATTTCCTCATGGCATGAATAAAGTTTATTCAATCTAGTCTAACTTAATTTTGCTTAAACAAATGATGATTAACTATAAAAGAACCTAACTAAATTTACAAGACCCTAGAAGCAATAAACTTAACTAATGTAAAAAGGCAATTTACATTAAAAACATCTTATCTAACTACATCTACATTCGCTCTTTTTACCCAAACACATTTGTACATTTGTTTTGCCTTGAACCAATCACTTATAATTTTAATGCATATGTCTTGTTACCCAAATCATTTATGGTGCTTTCATATGTGTATAATGTCACATGGACCTGAACCCCATGTGTCTTTTTGACATACAGTAGATAAATAATAGCCCACCCAAGTGATCAGGAAGAGACGACAAGTGAAAGCAATGTCAGAAACCTAGACACGTCAAAAAGAGAAACAGACCATTTAATTAGAATGCTGAAGAACATAGCTCATCCATCACACAGACTGCTGAATTAAAACGCTGTCCAGAACAACATCCACTATAGAAACCTTACTGAAAATCCTCAATGAAAATATACATCCAGACTTTGCTATATATTTTCTATTTCACTTTATTCTACTGGTGTTGTTATACTTTTAATAAATACCACACTGCTTTGAAATTTCAACACTTTGTCTGTATATTTTAAGCGATTGATGCAATAAAATCAATTTTAGGGCACCTGGTGTAAGGCAGATTGCCAATTGCGCCAATCTACATAGTTATCAGCCTAAGGGGGGTCACCCCAATAGGAGGAACAATGCAGAAGAAGTAGGACATTGTTGATTGGCAAGTGGCATTACACCAAAAGGTATAAGAGCCTTCATGTGTCTCTGGGACACCTGTACATTGTTTGTACCGAAAACAGCGAGTCCCTGTCCCTGTGTGAAGTACTAGTGAGTAACTGGCAGTGCAAGAGTCATTCATACAGTACTTGGATGGGATCCTATATGGAAAACTACTGAGTGACTAGCAGTTAGGCATCAGTCACACATAGCTGCGTGAATATGTTCTGTGTACAAGTATGTATTAAAAGTAAGCTTTGCAAGAGTTGGTCAAGCTCGTAGCGAACGTTACTACTCATCCCACAATAATACATGACAGCTTAAGAGTACACTTCTAGTTTTACCATGTTGATTATATGCAATTTATATTACATGGACATTAGAAATACCTGAGATTATCTACAGCAAAAGTAACTTAATTAAAAAAGGCTAGAAAAACACTTCTATGATAGTAACCACAATAAAAATAAAAAGTAGTATGCAATATTGTTAAAAATGTCCATTAGTCACTCCACATTGGGAGCTCATGTTGCCAAAGATTGGATTCTTAAGAAACCAAATGCACAAGCTTCCTAAATGCTAAAAATCACATAACTAAAAGAGCAGTCATAAAGACATAGGCAGACATCAAAATGGGAATTGACTGTAAACAGATACCCTGAAAACAGACTGAAGAAAAATAAGAAGTGAAAAATACATTTATGCACAAATGCTGTATAGCCGAGTAAGGTCTCTAAATTATTTAAATAGAGAAGACATTACAGTATCATTTCATTATTATCATTATCATATACTATATTTATTTAATCTGCTTTGTGGAAACTAAAATATCAAAAAAAGCACATAATATACAGCATAAAGCAAATGTTTAATAATGCCCATGATCAGATTCTAGAAAGCAAGCATATTACTGCTGTGTATGAAATTGTTATAGGTGAGCGTCTCAGCGTTCTTATGTGGCAATTTAAGTGAACCACCAGGTAGTCTCGTCGATGCCAGATGTATAATATATACACCTGGAAAACGGCCATGAGTGAATTTTGCTTAAAACTGGGTGGGAACAATTCGACTGCTCACTGGCAGTCATATTTCTAAACCAATCCAATGCTTCAGAGTAGGAGTGGCGATTTTAACTGAAAACAGCAGAGGTCATCTTGTTAACCTGGTCCGACAGAGAGCAAGCGTCTCATTACAATCCACTGTCTATAGTTGAAAAATCTCCAAACAAAAAAAAACACCCCATATAAGTATGTGTTGCATGTGCAAAGAGCACATTACATATGCTAAAAATAAACATAACCTGTTGCAAGGCAGAAACCTTTCTGTAACATCAAATTATAACAATGGCATTTGAAAACACTAATGGATGAGTGGTAAACATGAATGGTATGTTGTTGCAGGTACTGTATGTGTTCTGTATTGTTCAGTTGCAATATTAGTGAGGGAGTCAATGTAAGGCTGAAAGAATTGGCAGTTATACTCATGAAAATACGAACAGGAAAATATGCATCTGTAGTAAACAATGTGTCACACCCAATCAAAAAGACAGCCTTCAGTGTCACAGGAAATGCATATTTCAGTACTTAAAATGCCACAATCAACAAATCTGCCTAATGACACAAGTAAAGCATGGACAAGGTGCTCAGCACCCAACTTCTGACTACACGTATAAACAAGTAACTAAGTAAGGTTAACATTACTGCCTAACTGGAAATGCAAACATGCCATTCCATAATATAGCCAAGGTATTGTAACACATAACATATTCATAGTCCACAATGCTTAACTAAATTCTGTTTGCTGTTGTTATGCCACATAGTGAGGCAAAAGACAAAATGACAGAACAATATCATAGCACACAGATGTATTTCTTCTGAGTTGAGCCACATAGTTGCAGTGATGTGTGTGTGTGTGTGTGTGTGTGTGTCTGTCTCCTTTGTCATTTGTGCTACTGAGCTACTAAATTGATAACAATTTTAGCATTTTATTTTCTCTCAGTGTCAAGTCTTTTGTTCAGCTTCTTTTGCTCCATCCCCGAAAGCCCAGTGGGTTAAAGGTCTTGGACTGGAGTAATTTGGGGATTTAGGAAGAATCCTTTGCAATGCAGGATTTCGCCGCTATTTACTTCTAACTTTTTAACAGGTTATGCAAATTCTCATTTGAGAATCATGTCTGGCCCTGTGAGACTAGGCCACCAGCAGGCTGATGTTTTTTGCATGATTATATTTCTGGGCTAAAAATGTTCCTTTCAAACATGTCACATTTACAAAATGCAATCATTAAAACAAACAAAGATAAATGAGCATTTACAGAACTGTGATGGATGTTTTCTAGAATAACACAAGGAACACTAAAACTTTCTGGTGTCAACAGATCAAATATAACTATAAAAAGATTAATTAATATCTGCATCGTGAATGTGAGCAAAGTCACTTTGAAAGCACCCTTTGAGGAACTTGCCCATGGATATTTCTGAAGATAATAAAACAAGTATGTAATATTTTAAGTGAAATATTCCTTTAAACTGATGTACTCATATCGGTATTGTGCGTTCACTGCCTATTATTTAATTAGTTTAAAAAGAGCAACTGATTTTTTTTTTTTTTTTTTAATATACTTCATCTCTAAAATGAACATACATTGAAGGTTTAACAAGAATAAATACTGTAAAAGCACAGTGAATATAAAATTGCAGATTTTATGAAATAAAAAAATGAAACCAAGATAAATCCTGTCAGAACTTATTCCACCTTTATTGCAATACTGCAATCTATACAAACAAGGTGAAAACAAATCAGGAAATGTTTAGTGAAAAAAGGGGGAAACAAAATATCATATAAAAACCAGCAAAAATGAGTCAAATATTTTAATTAATGCCACCATACATAAGATGTACTGACATTACACACACATTACTTTTTCTGGAGGCTACAGTCTAACCAGTAACCATGATAAAACATACATATGCTTTAAAACTCTCACCGAGATGGCATCCTTTGTGCAGGTGTCTATGATGGGCTGAAGCAGGTTGTCAAATTCGTTCACGTCCAGCTGAGTTTCTGTTAACAGCTTCTTTGTTTGTTGCTCCATGGCATGCATAATGGCTGCAGTAACTTGCTCCTTGATGTACAGAAACAAAACATCATACACTTTTCCTCTTGTAATTTCTGGAATGAACTGACGTTCAACATCTTAAAAAGCTGTTTTGTTTGCATTATCTCATTTTTAAAAGGCCATGCTCTATTATCTAACAGAATAAAACAATCATAGGCATATTTGCAAGAATGCAGACAAATACAACTACAAAACAATAAGGCATCAAGAAACATTTATTATTATGTTTTATGCAAAGTGTAAAAAACGGTAAGAAAATAATCAAGACGTACCTGCCGAAGAGTATGCAGATGCTGTTCCTGCTGCTGCAGGTTCCATTGACTTTGCTGGATAAGTTCATCCACTGAAGGGGTGTTTGGTGGGATTGGTGGAGGAGGTGGTGGGAGGTTCTGTAATGAGGGCTGGGAATCTGGAGTATCCTGTCCTTGTTGCTTACACAGCACTAAGGACGGTACAAAAATGAGGGGAGAAAATTGAATCAATGCAAAGCAATACACAAATACAGATGTGAAGGTGTTTTGTTCTTTAAGATTATTATGGCTAAGAAGTTAAGCAGGTGAAAATCCGGATAACCAATTTGTAGGCTTGCATTTGATCTGTTAGAAAAATGAAGACCCTTGAAACTAGAATGATCCAATTTTTATATAAAAAAGCAGAATCTAAATTGAACAAAACTAGCTCCACATTATCCTGATAATTTTAGGGAAATAAAGTATTTTAGTTATTTATACACTGTGCAATAAAAAAGCTTTCAAACCAGTGTGTGGTTACTTTCAATGAAAAAGACTTAGACTATAATATATTTTAACCTTGCTTTTGTGGAGAAAACACAACAAAGTTTCTTACAGAACATAACCCAATGGTGAGCAGCGCTGGCCTATAGCAAACAATACAAAATGTCCATGAAAAAATCTCATGTTACTTGTGTGGCATAATTCACACATCAAGTCATCCAGTCATACACTCAGAATATAAAAAACACATGCATTTCTGCCAAAATATTGTTATAGGGGACTCCTGACCAGTTAATGAGGGGGAGAGGCAGGTCTTGAATTTAAGTGTAAATATTATTTTAAAAAATATATTTTTAGGTGGAGTATTCTTTTAAATGCTACAGTTGCATTAACGCTGTACAACTCTGAAACAGAACTTTGTGAAAGTATCTTTTGCTTTGACCACCCCAGTAGGTCTTTGCGAATACGTGTCAAATAACTTAGCACACCTTGATTTTGCAGTTTTACTCTTCTAACCCCACTTGGCATAAAAAAGTTCAGTTGAGCTATGAGGTGGTCTCCTGTGTAATGGGCTCATTAGGCAAATTTACATTATCAAAAGAAGCTGCCTCCTCTACATCAAGGACTATGACTAATTTATAAGGTGATAGAAACCAGTAGAATGTATTGTTTAAATTAAAAACATATTTCATTGAACCCATGACTTTGTGGTTTGAATGTGTCTGGCCCTACAGGTCATAACATATATACATTTCTAATAATGAAAAGGTCCGCTGCAACTCATACCAATTATCTTTTGTTTAATTTAAACGAATCAGTAGATGTTACAAGACAATGATAGTATTACTAATGTGAAAGTAAATAGGAAATCATTCTGGTAAAGTTTTAATATTGCACAATATTTTTATAATTTTTGACTATAATTAGAGATTTGTGTTTTTAATATTTTGATGTAAGCATAAGTTAGTATTCAAGTTTAATCGTTGACTTGAGCAAAACAATCATAAAGTATATTACATCTAAGAAAAAAAATGTTTGTATTTAGTTACAGTATAATAATAATAAACTCAGTTTAGGTTCCACCGAAGCAGCTGGATACATTTGCTTAATGCAGAACAATATTGCTAGAATGGAACTTTTAACTTATTTAATAGGACAACATGTAATTTATTAAATTGACTGCAAATACTCCCACAATTTGTGGGGATTAATGGATTAATAAGAACTGATCTAGTAATTTTACATAGAGTGCAAGTATTTTGTAAAGGAGACTAGAAATGAAAATTAGACATGAAGAAATGCTTCTAAAGTTCAGTGTATACTTAAATCTGTAAGTCTATGAAAACTATCATATACTTGTGTACCTTGAAACTGCTCTTTTCTAAACCAAAAGTATTCAGAAGTCATCATTGCTGCTATGTGTACCCATTTCATACATTCATCATGTTCCAGTTTTCAGAAATACTATATAGGTTTACAGGGCCATTACTGTCAAAGTCAAAGCGAACTTTATTGCCATTGTAACCATATACAAGTATACAGACAGACGAAATTGAGAAGCTCGTGGTCCACAGTGTTAACAAGTGCAAATAAAAAAAATGTAATTAAAATTAGAATTAAAATTAAAATCTAAAATTTTTATTTTTTGTCATGTGTAAGTACAGCAAAATTCTTACTTATATGTACTAATCGAAACACAACATATAGCCACTCTCTGGCAGTATAAGTAGTAAGTAGAAAAATGTTACCTCAAAACCTCTCTCCTCCATACCTCAAAAATCTCAGCACACAATTGTGATAAGCTAGCCAAAGACTTTTATCAGTAGTAATATGGTTTATTTAAAAATATATTAAGAGTTCGGTGAAAATAGTTTGTGCAACTTCTTAATGGCAACTGGAAAGGTAATGTGAAACTAAGGGACTTAAATGTACAGGGAAAGATCACACAATTCACAGAAGAGGCCAAAACATATTGCTTCAAAAAGGCACATTGTGAGTAGCAAAGCATTTTTTTTTTTAAAACAAGCTAATGCCTGGCAGTCAAAGGAAGGCAAAATATTTCATTAAGAGATTTTTCTGATTTTATTCATGTTTTCACATTAAAAAAAAGAATTAAATGTTTTTGTACAAGTCAAGCAGCAAATCAACAGATACCTCACCTCCAAAATTATCATCAAAAATGCAAGTCAATAGAATAAAGCTGGAAGTTGTGACATCAAAAACAGTAATTCTGAAAATTCCCATAATGCATAAATGCCTTACTCAGAATTGGAACATGCAAATACCAGGTATGAAGAATAATAAGAAATTGAGAAGTGTCTAATTACCTGTTTATCAGAGACTTACTAATCCATCTTAAAGCCACAGTATTATGCATTAATTTATAATATTTGTATTTAAGTAAGTCTACTAAGTGTTTTGCTGCCAACAAAAACATTAAATATTTCAGAGCTTATACTTTTTCACCCAAGGTTTTTGTAAATTTCTTAATAAACATGAACTAGGCTTTTATACTCTCTCGCAATCCATGCCAGTTTCTGGGATCTGTTTTTAGCAGGCGTCTGTGTTTGTCTGCATAACAGACTGCTTCTTACTAGAATACTAATCCACAGCAAACTAACATATTAAAATGTGTTGCTGAGTGAGGCCAAAGCCTATCCTGGAAAAACGATGTATGGCAGAAAACATCCTATGCAAGTCTATCACATGGCCCTTTCACTCTCACACACACACAATCGCCAATTTGGAAATGCTGATTACTCTAGCAAGCATCTTTTTGAGGATGGGGAGGAAAGCATCCATAGACAGAGGGAAAATTTATAAACTGCATACGGGTATCAGCATGTTGCATGATTCAAAACGAAGACATCTGAACCATTAAGTAACACTGCTAACCACTGAGCCTCCATGCCAGCCCCAAAATAAACTATTAATCGGATACTTTAAATAATTAACACTTAATGGCTTTTAAGTGACCAGTTTTGAAAAATGTCCATAGCAGGGACCAAACTAATTTTTAGATGAGCCAGGACCAACATTTTTTTGTGCATGACAGAGTTCAAATGAAACTGCCCCAAGAGTTACAAAGGCCATAGTTTAGAATAATTTGTTTAAAGCATTTAAGTGTGAAAGCCCCCATAGTGAGATATCATGTAGATACTGGGTATACTATGTTTCCAATTCCGCCTTTAAAAATTAAAATGATAACTCACACTGCTGTTGTTCCACAGCAAGTTTGTATTTGTAGTAACCGAAGAAATCTCCACCAAACAGGAAGGAAAACTTTGGGTTTTCTTTCTGTTTCTCCATAGTCATCTTCTCGAATTCTGGTCCATTTCGAGCCACAAATTGAGCAAGCTTGTCAATCACATTCCTCAGCTCTTGATCTTAATAAACAAAAACAAACAAACAAAAAAAAATTATAAAACAATTGAGCGTCTTTCTTGCATTGAAACTGACACAAAATTACTTATGTCATGCTACTTGCATTAAAAGTGTCTGTGTCCTTATCTGTGCTTGCTTGCTAGACAGAGACTTCTGCAAATAAACCATTTAAATGAAAACCTTCTTGAAATGATTACACCCAGGCTGGTCAATTAATTCAGTTAATATACTGCATTTGATTAAAATCATAAACAGCTCTGTATGTAAGCTTAAATTTGAAAACTTTACCTGTCTCACAGTAGTTTACATTTAGGAGTATTTAGGAGTTACAATAATACTATCTGAAGATTTATTCAAATTCAACTTAAATAGCCTGATGAAATACTTTAAATAAGATGGTAAGTAAGCAGTAGATAGCAAGACTTTAGGGACCTACAAAGTTAAACTTGAGGTCATTTTGGAGAAATTGCCTGTTCTCATTACAATATTTTTAATGCTCTAAAAAGACCTAACCAACAGACTTCACCTAACATAATAAGTCTATCTTTTTCTTCCAGTGCATTATGCCAAATAGTATTAACAAATTCTTTTAAAACAATTGTACTTTTGTTCATTGGGAATATAAACAGGCCCCAAAATTATATATACATATATATGTATATGCTTATATACGTATGTTACGGCCAAAACCCGAAGTTTGGCCAGTTCCCGAATGGGCTGGCCGTTTTGCATTTTGGCCGAGTGGTGGGGCCAAAGTCCAAATTACTAGAAATGGCCAGTGTATATGCTACTTTGTCTGGCCATTTCGTGAAGTGGCGAGAACTCCCTGGCCAAAATTCGATGTACTGATGTAAGACTGTCCGCTCAAGGTGCAAAGACGTTTAAAAATTTCAGATGCAGATTCAGAAGTGAGTTTTTCATTCTGCATGAGACTCTGTTCAAGGCGGGTCTTGTTCAGAAAGCGGACGCCACTTGAGACGGCCTTCCCCTCGCCCAAACACTAACCTTAAGGTCAATAAAATAGGTCCTTGATGTGAAGTCACTATTTTAGGGCTAAAATGATAACAGAAATGTGAAACCTACTTATATACCTAATCTTAGTTATTGTGAAACAACCAAGTGGCGTGCACTTTCTGAACAAGAGCCACCAAGGCTACACTCAATGCAATTGCACTACTAAGTGCACAACAAAATGCTGCTCATGCCTTTATTTTTCGACTTTGGCCGATTGCCCCATGCTATTTTGTAAACTGGCTGGCCAAATCCCGGAACCAAGGAAACGATCAGACATTGGCTGGTCAATTTACAGCGACATTAAGCATTTCCCGTTTTGGCCAGACACTTCCCGCTTTGGCCGATTTCAGGTTTTGGCTGTAACATATATAATTCTTCAGAGATCCAAGGCATGGATGTCATGGTATTACCTACTATAAAGCCTTTGTCACAACTGTAGTCTTCATTTACAGAATTTTAGCATGTTGGAGCCTATTGCAGTGTGCTTCCTTGACTGATAATTGTATGTTTCGACATCCCCAGCAATTCAGCCAAATCAAATTTTTTATATTTTGTCTTAAGTAGTAGAGATGAGCTCCTGTGTGTTCAAGAGCTAACAATCAATGAATGAAAGCAGGTGTTCTGGACTGTGCAAACAGAAGAGAGATTTGTCTATCCAAAAATATGGGCCAAGACTGTGGCTGAACTTGTTATAACTGGAAAACATTAATACAGCCATCCATGTTGTCAGGGAGCACATTAATTGTCTATCAAAATGGAGCGAGCTCACAATACTTTGTAACTTTAAAACTGTGCTGAAAAGTCATGAGGTAGTTGTGTGATCCATCATCCCCTGTCATGCCTAACCATATAATCTGGCATCCTCAAAGCAACGGAATCCAGTAACTGCAGTCTCAAAATCTGAATGTTCTCCAACTCAAAACTGTGTAGTGTGATGCTGACTTAATCTACAACTCTACTACAGAAACTGATTCATATAGGGCATAAAAAGTCATTGCTGCCTTATTCTATTGTTGATCTAAAGCCCTAAAATCCATTGTTCTTGCTTATTTTTATTTCTGAATGTTATTTTATTTGAAGAGCTTCTGCTAAAAAGCCAAATTTCTCCCTGGGAACAAAAAGTTCAATCTATCTTAAAGATACGGAAGAGTATTAGGGCTATGGAGAAGAAAAAAAAATATGGACAAAGTGAAGAAAAAAAAGTAGTTTATTTTGTCATTAAAGTAGAACGTTGTAAACTTCATCTAAAAATGAATGTTTAATTTACTAGATTTTTTCAAACCCCGTCATAACTAATGTAGCACATTAAATGCTTCGTAAGTGTTTCCTGACCCATGTTAATCACTACATGCTATATAAACTGACTTCCTCGTGCACTGAGAGGAGCTGCAGGCTGCGATCACCACACAGAATGCATTCACTTCATGATATTAAGGCTCTCTGAACATTTAGAATTCATGATGCATTAATGTACTTCATCATGAAAATGATATCAAGTATACATCTTAGCATTCTAAATGTTCAGAGAGCAGTAATATCATGAAGTGAATGAATTCTGATAACTGGTATGAAATAGTTCCTAAGTTGTTGTCAATAGACTTCTTTATCATATTTCATGAACGACAAGAAATGTTCTTTTACTTGAAATGACTGATTTTTCAAAATACTAATGAGTATATCTAATTTTTGCAGTTTTTATTTCAACTTCTGAAATATAATAATTTTGCATCATGTGAAATACAACAGCTTGAGCAGGTTTAATCACCAGTTAATCTAAGGCACAAGTTCTTGGGAAGGGGAATAAAATTAAACCCATTCAGACACAGTCAGAATGTGCAGTCTAAATACAAAAAGCAAACAGGTGAGGTAAAAAAAGTGCCACCAGGCCGTCAGCATATAAAATTATTAATCAGTTGTTAGCCTTAAGACCTAAAAATTACTTCATTTTACTAAAATGTAGGTTAGTTTGGTGTTTTGTCTTATGTTAAGATATAAAAGGCGTATAGCACAGGGCATGCTGCATAACAACTTAACTGTATGTAACCAAGTCTCTTCCTTTCTTCGACAGAACAGCTTCAAGAAGGGTCATTCCACCAAGAAAGCGCTACTTACCGCTGCAGACATGCTAGAGTAGACTAGAGCTACCAACATGTTCTCTGCCCTCATCCTCCTTGATCTCTCTCCTCTGCCTCTGACACAATCAAAAGCAAGACCCTCCTTGCCATTCTCTCTGACCTTGGCATTACTGGAACTGTCCTGAGATGTTTAGAGTCTTACCTTGTGCAAATCATTCTGGCAATGAGAGATGACAAGGATGCAGGAGGCAAGTAAGGGGGTGGCCCCCAGGGACTGGGGGTGGCCCTCTCCTCTTCTCTCTTATCACCTCCTCACTAAGCCCTACCATGGCTTCTCTTACCAGTGCTATGCCCCGGACACCCAGCTTTACCTGTCATTCCCAACAGAGGACCACATGATATCACCTAGAATCTCTGCACATTTCACTGATACTGCAACTAGGACGTAGGAACACAATCTTCAGCACAACCTGGAAAAGACAGACCTTCTTCTC
>JANRMT010062789.1:17006395-17049954 GCA_026402145.1 Polypterus bichir lapradei
TCTTTTCCGTAACAGCTTCCTGTGCATCCAGTTTTCACCCAGTGTTGGCGCAGGCTTTCCTGATATGTTTGTTCAGGAATTGTTTTTCTTTTGAGCCCATGTTGCTTCCAAAGGAGACCAAAGCACAGAGCACCACATTGGTTACTGTGAACTGGTAGAACATTTCCAGCAGCTTGCTGCGCATATCAAAAAACCTGAGTCTCCTTATTAAGTCAAGTCTGCTCTGGCTCTTCCTGTACAGTGCCACTGTGTTGTCAGACCAGTCCAGTTTGTTGTTTATGTGACACCCCAAGTACTTGTAGCTCTGCAGTGCTTCCACTTAAGTAAAAGCTACAAAAGTGACATTCTCTAAATAATATTCTGTGTTCTTTGACTTATGTTTTGTATAAACGATACTGATAGTTTAATAGTTCATAATGTGCTGATAGCATTTCATCCTCCTAATGTGTTTCATGTCTAAACAAAATTGCTTTTCTTGATAAATTGAACCTCCAATATGCATACTGCAGAAGTGTAAGTCTATCCGAAAATAAAATTGCCACCTTTAAAAGGGGAACACTTACTTCATATATATCAATGGACACATTTTTTTAACAAAAAATTGTCATTGACGCCCTCCTGGATGAGTGAATAGTCTCTGAAACATTTTTGGCATTTGTTGTACCATGTCTAAATGCATAAGGAGCAAACCCTTTAAACTTTAGAAATGTATATGAACCAAATAGGTGGGCCCCTGCACCCTTCTAGAGACAGCCCTGGTTGTATATCTGAATAATAAAAAGAGTGAGAGTGTGTAAAAGACGTAACAATGCTTTTTCAATACCTAGATTTAAATTTTGGCCTGACAAAATGTCTTAGTCTTTTATTAACTGGGACCTAAGTGCAAAAAGCCGAAAGAATGTTTATGCAGCAAAACGTGAAAAGGTTCTGAATTTTGATTAAACTTTAGTCATTATCACTTAGGGAATAAGACATCCAAAAATATTTTTATATGTCATTTACTGTCCCTCATATAGTTTGTAGTGCTGGCCGAGAAGAAATCTCATGTTCTCACGCAGAATAAAATGAAAAAAGTTTGATATACAGGACCAAATAGTGATCAATGCTAAATGGTGGCTAATGATGTTTAAAACATCCATAGGAAAAAGAAAAAAAAATATTGCTACTTATGTCACATAATCCACATGTCAGTTATCTAGTTGTATGCTCAAAATGTGCAAAACACAGGCTGTTTTGCTAAAAAAAATTGGTAAATACGTACTTCTGTAAAAATCAGAGCACATTACAAACATGAAACACATTCCCATTCCTATAATGGTATATTTCTGAAATGAAGACAGGACCTTTCACAAAAGGACGAGGGGAGAGGCGAGTCTTCAGTTAAATTCTTTCATCTTTAGTTTCATTTTTCTATTTAAAATTAAATAATTATTTGCTTGATATTAATTATTTGCTTGATGTTAATAGGTGTATGGTGCCATAGTGCTTTAATTGTACACATCTGTGAATATAAAATCAAATTGTACTGAACCACAAAACTTTTTCCATAATGAAGACAACACCATAAGGTGTTCAAATGTTGAACTACAGATATGAAGTCATTTTTTTCGTTATGCCTTTGTTTTTAGGAATTATGTGTTAAATGAGTAGCCACCTAAAGACTCAGGCTGTGTGTGACATTGCATATTGGACAAGATAGCTAAATATGATTTGCTGTCATTATAAATATGCTTTAAAATTACAATTATAAAGCCCTATATTATACTGATATTCTTCTCCTTTCGGCTGTTCCTGTTATGGGTTGCCACAGCAGATCATCTTCTTCCATATCTTTCTGTCCTCTGCATTATGTTCTGTTACACCCATCACCTGCATGTTCTCCTCTCTTACCACATCCATAGTGTAATATTATAAGCCCTTTACTATAAAAGGAAAATCAGAAATATGGAAGTTATTTTGCATTGTCGTTAATTAGAAAGTCAAGCAGAGTTTGTTTCGGTGGGGATTTAAGAGTGAACTGGAACAAGATCAGGAGCAGAACGATACATTTATGGTGCTGGGAAAATGTTTCAAAAAACTGTTCTTAGTGGACTATTGATCAAAATACAGAGCTGTGGGGTAGAAGAACCTGTCTCAAACTGCATTGTAAAATGTGTGTTTAAGAAGCAGAAGCAGGCTAACCATTCAAAATTATCAAAACGCTGATCGGGGAACGTGATGTGCAAATAGTAATCTGAAAAATATGACAGTACTGATGTGTGTCTAAAAACACACAATGACAAAATTAGTTTAGGGTAAAATTTAAGATTGTTCTTTTATGGTTGAATGCAAGTTTTGCCTTCGAATAAGACTTTTCAAATATATTAGAATTCAAGTTGAATAATGGCATTCGATCTGACAGCCATATTACAGTGATTAAAAAGACAAGTCATTCATATTAAAACATTTATCATTTAGGTGTTCATTTTTTTTATTTTGATATGCTGCAGAATACCTCTTGTAATTCATGTGTTTTATTTATGTATAGTGATGACACAAAAATTAGGATACATGGGAGGAAAACAATTTTAATCTTTCTGTATACACTACCAGTAAGAAGTTTGGGCACACCTAAAATTTTCATGTTTTGATATAAATTGATACCTTTTTTAATCAAGATACCATTAAATTAATTTAGGAATATGGCCAAGACATTACAAATGTTTCCAGTGGCTATTACTGGTTGAAATTACTGATTTTTACATTAATTTATTGCTCGCATACGATTGCAAAGCCACATTTTCAATGGCCATTCATTTAGCGTCCTAATAGTGAACTCCTGTAGCTTATCCTTAATTAGTCATGTATAAATGCTAACTGATTATTAGAGACTGTGGTGGGCTGGCGCCCTGCCCAGGGTTTGTTTCCTGCCTTACGCCCTGTGTTGGCTGGGATTGGCTCCAGCAGACCCCCGTGACCCTGTAGTTAGGATATAGCGGGTTGGAAAGTGACTGACTGATTATTAGAGAAACCTGTGCAATTCCATTAGCACATATAGATAGATAGATACTTTATTAATCCCAAAGGGAAATTCACATCATATGAAACCTGTTATTCTTTTCTCTTGGGTTGCAAAGTACACAGGCATTTCTAAATTCAATTCTGGGTTCAGAAATGGCTGAAATGAAACGGCTTTCCTCAAGAAACATGTCAGTCTATTGCTTTTTTCCCAGAATAAATAGTATTCCATGCTATAGATTGCCAAGAAACTGATGATTTCATTCAAAGATGTTTATTACTGTCTTGCGAAAAGAGGGAAAACTGGATTTAACCATAACAGAAATGGAAGGAGAAGGCCCAGGTGCACAACTGCAGAAGAGGATAAGCACATCAGAGTCTTTCGTTTGAGAAACAAACACCTTACAGGTCTTGAGTTGACGTCTTCATTAAATATACATTGTGTCATCTGCAACAGAGAAAAGATATCTCCAGGATACTGGCCTTAGAGGCAGAATATCAAAGAAAAAGCCACATCTGAAACTGACAAATAAAAAGAAAAGATTAAAATGGACAAAAAACATAGCTATTAGACAAAGATGAATTGATAAGCAAATTATGGTCAACATCCCAGAGTTGTCTTTTCACAGTTGCAGATGACATTGGTATTTGGCGTGTATTTAATGAAGAAGTCAACTAAGGACTTCTAGTCATTTGTTTCTCAAAATACACACTGTGATCTACGTCTCCTTTTATGCAGTTGTGCACTTGCGCCTTCCCCTTCTTTTTCTGTCCTGGTCAGATCCAGTTTGCCCTCTTCTCTCAACACAGTATTAGACACAATCTTCAGCTTTTTGGCAATCTTTTGGAATGGATATAACCTTTATTCTAGAAAATAAAAAAAACAATAGACTGACATGTTTCTTGAAAGCCATTCAAGTTTGGCCATTTCTGAAACAGGAAACTGAAATTTAGGAATGCCAGTACCTTGCAATCCAAGTGAACAGAATAACAGGTTTCAGCAGTGCAAATACAATTACAAAAGTTTCTGTAATAACCAATTGCCATGTATACATGAGTAATTAAGGATAAGCTAAGGGAGTTCACCATTAGGACACTGAATGATTGGTCTGCTGAAAATGGGGCTTCACAGTCATAAATATTAAGTTAAAATTAGTTCAAGCAGTAGTAGCCATTAGAAACACTAGGAATGCGTTGGTGACATGACTTTAATGGTATCTTGATTTAAAAATATATCAGTTTCGATCAAAAACTTTTTTTTGTTTGGTGTGTCCGAAATTTTGATTGAGAATGTATATACAGTTAAGGTATTGTAGTGGGAATAGTTACACTTTCAAGACCTTTTGTTAAATCTTCTAATACACCAGTTGTAAAAAAAAAAAAATTCTGATTTAGTGCTTGGGTTTAAATTGTTCAAGATGGTTTAATGTTACTTTAAATGCATTAAAATTGTCTTCTTAACAGAGTAAATGTGATAGCTCTGTGGTTATGCCCCTGAGAGTGGTGATGTATCACATGTAGATTATCGCAGGAAACAAGAAGTTAAATATTCCTGTAATATGGAAGTTCATATTTTTTTCGCTATATATGTTTAATAAATATGCATATTTGTAAAGAGATTACAAATGTGTTTTTCCATATAAACGGACATTTCCTGTTAAGTTGAAAACACAGAGATACGGTTTGTTTGGTGTGGCACTGCACAATCAATTTATCAAGCACGTATGATTCGGTATGCATTACTGACATCGATCATACAAATTATTTTGACAGGGATTGGTTAGCTTGAGCGTATGAACGAACAGAGTTTTCCATCCATCATTGACTATACCCTTCAGCTAGGAGAAAGGATTCAAACTCGCTATGAAAAGATGCACAGGACGCTGTGCGCCTGCGTAGCGCGGGAAACGGTCGGGACGTGAGCTCCGCCTTCTTCCTCATACGCCTGCGCAAGAACAGTAGGTTGAGCCCGCACGCGCCCTCTTACACCTCACTTTTCTTAACTAGAGAGAAGGAGAGCGACGCCATTTTGCGTTGGTGAACGTCGGCTCTATATCTCGCCAGTCATACTTTTGGGGAGATTTTTTAAGCATACAAACACAATTATTTAATTTTGCCACTTGTCCGACAGAGGTATATCCAGAATGGCGGACGGTGCGTTAGAGTCTACCGTATCTGGTGACGGAGGAGAGGTGAGAAAGCTTTCAGAGATGAGAGTTATAGACCTGAAGAGTGAACTGAAAAAAAGAAATCTCGACACCAACGGTAACAAGAGTGCATTGCTGGATCGACTACGAAAGGTACAGGAAAGGCTGTTAAATATAGCAGTTGCTTGGTTGGATTTACAAAATGAAAAAAGATGCTGTAATGTCTGAAATGGTATTCGAACAAGATGGCGTGCTTTGTCTTCATTTCATGTAGGCCGCGGGTTATTTTCTGTTACTTTTTAGTCTTATTTAACCAGTGCTTTCGTTTAATTAAAGATATTGTTAGAAATCTGGGTAAATGGCATTTATGTTGTATCAAGTTTATTATGTATGAAGCAAAACTTGTTCTTTTGCATTACTTTTTATGTAACTGCTTTCCAAACCTCATGGGTGTTGAGAATTACGGTTATGTACAGCATCGCGTTGTGATTTTCAATATTACATATTTCCTGCACACTTCTTTGTAGTTTCTAATAAACCTACCTGGTAGTGCGTAGACAGTGCTTAAAAGCTCAGAATTTTTTGTAATTGGACTGATCACATTAATGTCTTTTTTTAAATCAATTTTCTTAAAGATGGTTACTTCCCCATTTACTAATGTGATCAGCAAGGCGTGATCGTCAGAAATAACGAAGAGGTGTTTATAAAATGTGCTTTAGACTCAGATTTAAGATAAAATCTGAACTGGTTCACCACAAGTGCAAGTTTTAAAATTTCAAAAATTGTTTAAAAATCGCGGTTTATTTTCCTCCTAACTTTTGTATCTGAGTGATAGTTGTCGAACCTAACATTGCACATTAGATCAACTGTTTTCTCAAACTGACTAGTGTAGTCTTGAGCACGTAAAACATGACCACGTTTTTGATCGCTAAAGGTAGACATTGTCTCGGTAATGTGTCCTGAGCGCTTTCATGATCACTGTTTTTTTTCCCCCGCTATAGGCTTTAGAGGATGAGGGGGCAAATCCGGATGAGATAGTCATTACTCCGGACCCTACTTCCAAAAAAACACCGAAGAGAACAAGCAAAGGTGAGTCAAACAGTATTTTTCTTATTGTGTTTACACCCCCCCCCCTTAACCCCCATTTATTCCAGGTGGTTTAGAACTTTTCAAGCATTTAGCCTTGGTTGTTTTGGCTACCCTACCTGTAAAGATGCTAGTTAATATTCAGCGGGTTTATGCCAAAGTTCTCGTTCGGTTTATTGATGGCTAGTAGCTTAATTTGTACAGTAATCAAATCGAAAGCGTAAGGAGATGAACATATGTAAAATAAAATGCTAGGTTGCAATGACTAATAATGACAAATACAATCAAATGTAAAAAACATTCTATGACTGCCCAAACCATTCATTAACTTCGGAAAATATTTGTACAGCATAAATAAAACTATAAAAAAAATGCTAAAGTAATAAAGAATGTAAGTGATAATAGTGTGTTGGTAATCAATTAGCAAATGCACAAGAGAGAAAAAAAATTAAATTCTAAAAAGCTTTCTTTTAAAAGTGAGTACTTTGTTCATTGGTTCCCTAAATTCATATCTGCAGATAGTGGATTCCATCTTTGGGCATAGTTTTGAATTCTGGAGCAGAAGAGGAGTTGTGACTTCCAAATTTTCATTGCAGTTAATCACTTAAGAGGCTGTGTACATTTTTCTTCCCTCTCAAGGCAATTGCCCTCTGCTTTACTGATTGCTGTTGTTCCTCTGCCAAGAATGGTGCAGGCTTCATTTTCACCTCATTTTGTTCAGAGGCTAATTTTTGCTTTCATCCTTGTGGAACATTGATGCCCACTTACATTTCTTTTTTTCTGGTAAGATTAATGTGGGAACCAGGAGCTTTCCCGTGAGATATTAACATCACCTCTTCAGGTGGAAGTTTTCTATCATGTTAATTGGATGTGTTCCCTTTGCTTTTTTGTATTTACATAGTTAATCTTAAATTGCATTTGGTAGGAATTGGCATTTACACCTGTACACTTTTGCGGGTAACCCACATTTTAGAAATAATTTAAATGGAACACTAGGCTTTAAAGAAACAATCTCTTGAATTTCCCTATTTTGGAGAATGACACCCATCTCCACCCCTGCCCACAGTTTATAGTTGTAAATGTGTATCTCAGCTGTTCACTAATGGCTGCTTCTTGTCGTAATTTGTTTCTTTGAGTTTGATTTAGTTATTGGTTAAATATAATGTAGTTTCAGTTTTCTGCTTAATGTGTCATGCATTCCGGGCTTAAATGTTAGTTTTTGTTGGAGTATGAAAAATGCCCGTTATTAACTCCCTTGTTACGCTTCATTCCTGTGGTGTAGGATTCTCGTAAATTAGATTTGTCTCACATTTCAGGTTTTGTCAGTTCTTGTGCTTTTTTTGGTTGGCTTGGGAGACGTGACAGAGGAGCATCAGTGTAATTTATGAAATTTATATAATCTTAAATATTATACGAGGTGTGGCAGAAAAGTAATGAGACTGATTTTTTATTTACCAAAGTTTTTATTTTTTTTCAAACATCAATGTTATCCCCTTCAAAGTAGTTCCCTTGGGCAGCTACACACCGATGGAGACGTTGTTCCCACTGTTGGTAGCAGCGCTGGAAGTCTTCCACCGGTATGGTCTTCAGCATGTCCGTTACACTCTTTTGGATGTTTTCTAAAGTCCCGAAATGACGTCCTTTGAGGACATTTTTCAGTTTAGGGAAAAGGAAAAAGTCACACGGACTGAGGTCAGGTGAATAAGGGGGCTGGGGATCCACAGGAATGCCTTTTGAGGTCAAAAATTCTGTTATGGAGAGGGCAGTGTGACATGGGGCGTTGTCATGATGGAGCATCCATTTGTCTGCAATGTCTGGTCTCATGCGAATGACCCTTTTTCTGAGCCTTTCATTGTTCACTCAACATTCTTAATGTTAAACGACGGTCTGATCTCACAAGAGTGTTCACACATTCGATGTTTTCATTGGTTTTCGAAGTTCATCTTCAACGTGTTTTCTGCCTTCCAAAAATGATTTGTGCCAAAGTGTTAACTTTTCAAACGTCACACTTGCCGATTCTCCAAGCTTAACACAAAATTTAATGGCACAACATTGCTCCAAATTCCGCTGTTCCATTTTGCGTGACGCACAACCAAAAACACAACTTCGCTAATAGCAGTCACAAAAATCACGTAGTTAACAGGAGTTGAAACTCTCACTGAGCTATGGGAGGATACTGATACACGTGCTCTATCAAGGACAACAGCGCAGCGTTGCCAGATCGCTTGCAGTGTTGCCAGTCTCATTACTTTTCTGCCACACTTCGTATAGGTGATAATGTGTATATTCTAGGTTAGCACTGAGTTTTTTTTTCCTTAGAGTACATATTTAATTTAAATTGGTTTAAAGTGATATTTAAATTGAAAATCTCAATTTTTTGTGAAAGCAGTTTAGCAAACACCATAGTTTAATCACCTTGTCATCGTTGTAGTCAAAATGCATTGTAATGGTCAGGCCAAAAATCTCCATTAAGTAGGTGTCCCCAAAAGAGTCCTAACAAGAGGCATTCAAATAGGACTACTTGGAGCACCAATGAGGGTGTGCCAGCACAGAGGAACTGCATCAGCCTGCCCTCAGTGCAAAGCAGCAAATGAGAGGCAGAGATTGGGGATGAAAATGGAGCGTCAAGGGAAACTAGCATGCTTTTTTCTTGGAATAGTGATATTGCCACAAGCTAGGCTGTGTGGGGGATGGTGAATTTGCCTTTCTTGCCAATGCTGAATGGAGCTTGCGGAATAGTGACATGTAGAGCTTCTGTGGACTGTCCTGATTTTGAAACAGAATGCTATTATAAGAGCAAGTTTTTGCTTTTTTTTTTTAAATATATATATATAAATAACCCTCTTACCCTCATTGTGCAGTGTGGGTGTGAGGTAATGCTGAACCTTGGCTGCAGCATGTTCATGAACAAGCTGAAACCCCTCATTCTCAACAATAGAAAGTTGTCTCGTGTCTTTCGCAATTAAAATCCCAATACTACTACACCTTATTTCTTTGGCCCTCACTCGTCTGGAAGCAGTGCTGCAAATAAATTTGGAAGAGATGCTTGGCCTTTAGACAATTGCTTCTTTCCAGCTGTTGATTTGCATTTGTCACTGTGATGGAGTATATGGTTCAGGAAGTTCATAGTTTTTGCTGTAATGTTATGTCGCCTCACTTTCAGTGCTTGCAAATAGTCTTCGTTTTGTCAGCTATTTTCTCAACAGCAAATAGAAAATGCAAACATCAGACTTAAAAGACAATGGTATATCATCAGTTTCTATTGTCTGTTTCCATTATTTAGGTTACTCTGAGCTTGGCCACACACACTCAAACTAAGACTAGTGCTTGTTATGCATGTATGATACTGACTACACACTTTGTTTTTTAAAAAAGAGCATTTAAGAAGAATAGAGAATGCTTAACTTTTTGTTAGTGCTTAGAAAGATTCCATGTCGTTGCGATGAACATTTTATATATCCACGATGTACATCATCTAATTTTTAAATCACAAAATTGAAACTGCACAATATTGCTTGTAATATTCCTAATCGTTAGTCATCCATTAATGTGAAAAAAAGTTTTACGGATTTATTTTTTTTGGCAGTATCTCAGTGGAGAAATTTGTTTACCCTTTTGCAGCATTATTCCTGTTTTGGACAGGTACTGGGGGTGCTGCTTCCTTTTACACATGAGTGGTTGTCTTAAAGTCAAAAGGTACATTTGTTTTCAGTAATTTCTTTGTGGCTTGGCTGACCGATTGATGTTTACTTAAACAAGGCTGCATTTATATAAAAGCTTGCAAGTTTAGTTAAGTCCTTGGTAATCTTTAAAAGTTTGCTAGCCATGAATTTACATATTTTTTTTTTTGTTTTCCATTTTGCTTTGTTAGCATTTCATTTGTATTAAATTTTAAGTAACCATTTCTTGCTGAATCCAGTTTAGATTCAGTCTACTGCTTACCTATCTCGGTGATGTTGGACACAATGGGTGAAAGATTCCTGCACAGGTCACCAGTCCCATCACTGGGCTTCCCATAGGCCTGTGCGTAGTGACACACTCTAGTGTGTTTATTTGAATAGTAAGTCAGTATTATGCATTGGTAAAATGTTAGCATGTAGTAGCTGCTACATTAATTTTAAAAATGAAAAGAGGTATAAATTAAACCTAAATAATGCAGCACTAAACACTGACCCTACCTGGATGGACCAGTCCAGAATAGTCTAGCTGTGCCCACACTCGCAAGCACTGGAGGATGATCATTCAAGAGACAAATGGAACATTCCTCCCTTTGTATTTTTGGCCCAACTACCCTGGAAAAACTGCTTGCTTGGTACTGACATTGAATAAGACTCAAAAGAAGTGACATTGAAGATACCATTTGAAAGACGTGCATAACTTCTGCAGTTTGGACTCTCTTCCAGCCAAACAATAAACAAGAGCCCAAAAACAGTGGCCTCTGCTGCCTTTCCGCTTTTTAAAATTTTGGATTGTACTTTTAAGGGATTAGTGCAGTAAATACAAGTTGGCACTGTTTAAATGGCCAGAATACCTTTTCTTCAGTGTGGTTTCAGAAGTGATTTGATTTGCCTTAATCTAAATTTAAAAAATGCACTGATTCAATAAGAAAGTTGCTTTTTAAAAAAAAATACTTTATTTGTGCACATTTATGTATCCCAGTCGTAAGCAAGTTAAATGGCATACCAACACACCCCTTACCATCTCTCTCACTCTTTCACTGGATTAGTTTGAAGTTACAAGTGAACCTAACAAGCGTGTATTTTGAATGAATGGAGAAGAACTGAGCGCTTGGAGGCAAACCTATACATCTTCCTCCGGAGAATGTGCAAATGCCACAGAAGTGATTGGGGGGGGTGGGTTGCTAACATAAGAAGTTGTATTGGTGCGGTGGCAGTGTTAACCATTTGCCTCCCAAAGGTTATAAGTCAAATGTACATGAATCATAACTAACATTACTTTATTCTAGGTAGAAAAGTTGAGGAAGGTTCTGAAGATATTACTATGGAGGAAGATTCTGCAGACGGCCAGGTGGGCATTGCAAATGTAATTGATTTTGATTAGTATAAAATGTTTTGTTGTAGAGGTTGAATTGAATTCTTTGTTGCAGGATGACATTGATGCAAGCATTGACAACATACATGATATGGATATAATGGAAATGAGCGTACTGGATGAAGCGGAGATTGATAACGGTATCCCTGCAGAATGTGAAGAATATGATGCTGATCGAACCTTGGACTCTGTATCGGAAGGAGCTGATGGGGCAGCAGCATCTGAAAAGATAAAATTGCTAGATTCCCAAGCTGTGGTTGTGCCAAAGTCAGATGAAAGCCTTGAGGTTAGTATTTGAATTTAAGCATGTTTATCCCAAGAAATGTTTAGACGCACGGTATGGGGGTGTTGCTTTAGTCATTGTATTATGAATAGACTCTCCCCCTGGGCTATGGCTGTTTTAGGTTCATAACATAGTGGTAAACAATGTGGAGATTACTTTTAAAGCTGCAACACTACAGATTTTTATGGTGATGCAGTTTGACCAATCATGATAATCTCAGTTGTCAATGGTATGTGAGCTGTTTTAGTCTTTTAATGCTGTAAGCATAGAGTTGGTACAATTCAAAGCCCTTGCTCAAGAGCACCAAAGGAGGTTAAGGCTATGGAAGGTGTAAGAGCCTTAGAATGAGTTAAATGAAGCTTAGCTTGGGAAAAGTAAAAGATGAAGGAGGTGAAGTATAAAATCTTTATTGCCTAATGTCACAAATTAAACTTGGTGCGTGTTTCTATACTGTGTATCCAGCTGTAGAACAACTCAAGTGGATTAAAAGTACTGTTGGGCATAATACAGATCAAATGTGTAAGGCAGGTATTCACGCCTTCCAGTGTACATCAACATTGGCAGTAGTGATAGCCACTAGGCTGTAGGTGACTTGTGTGTGGTTCTTAAAGCTGTTGGTGGACCGAAATATGCTTTCAAAAGAAAAATAAAAATGCTACTTATTTATATTTTTCAGTTACTTTCAATTATTGATTATTCTGTCTGTCAGTAATCTGTTTTGGGTATTTGTTCTTTTTTTCTCCTTTTTTGTAGCTGTTGCTTACATATTTAACATCAAATATTGCAATTTCCTCTCATTTCAATTATACTTTTTTGTTTAGCAAAAGGAAAGGTTTGAAATATGATTGATGCTTACATAACAATTTTATTTCTGTAATAACCCCCAATCCAAAGTTAAAAACCCCAACCTATTGCCATAGACAATTTTAAGGCTTGAGAATTTTTTTTAATAATTGGATATATCAGTAATCAGTGACAAGCAGTGAAGTTTGTGGCTTGAGTTCTGTTTTAGGGATGCTTATTACAAGGCCAAGTTTCAGTTGACAGTTGTCTAGGGTGTGTGCCAGTAAATACTAGGCGTGTGTGTTTCATCAGTGCAGAGACAGGAATTACAATCAAGTCTCCCCATCAAATTCTTGGGTGAAGACCTAATACATTACTGGCTTAATGTCCATTTTCTGGGTTTACCCATGTTAGCTTGTTACCCAGGGTGTCCATTGTGTGTAAAACCCATGCTTTTCCTATCATGTTCTAGTAGTGCTCCCAGAAATTTCTGAAGATTGGAATTTGTGAAGTAGAGCCAAACAATTAATTGATGGCAACATTGTAAGGATCGTCACAGGTACACCAGTGACCATGATAGGGAGCTTGTTTGAAGTCACTCAAGCAGCTAGTATGATTAACAAAAACAGTTTGTGAAGCCATTGCAAGGTTAATTGGGATTATGAAGTAAAAGCACTCTTTCTACACAGCTAAGGAAAAACATACCATGCCCAGTTACTACCAAAGATAGTGCTAACAGAGGTGCTCACACTGTGTACTGCAGTATTGTAAATGTTTACATTATTACTATCATGTACTAATCAGTGTTGTTTTTCAGCTTATGATCTCTAGTGTTAATGTGCTTTTGCAGCCAACTGCCGTATTTTATTAAACTTCTATGGCAATTTCCAGCCTTGTTTCCAGTTAATCCTAAATTGGATGAAATTGCTTTCACAATGTTATGCTAGACGTCAACAAGAGAGCAGTCTCTAGTTGCCAAACCTTTTGTTCAAGTTTTAGGGTTCCCCCACCCCTTTAGCAAGGATAGACCTTCCATGGGTAAATGCTAGGACATCTTTAAACATGTGACTGAGCCAATCTTGGTAAATTCTTGGATTAACCCAAGCATTTCATGACTCTCAAATGTGAAAGGAGTTGAAGGCTTTATGTCAAAAGCTGTTTTTATTTATTTATTGTGGGAAAGAGGGTATCTGATAGTGTGCCTAGTTTCCAACATACTAATTTGGAAGATAGAAACAAGCCACTTGTTGCACATTGTGTTAAATGTATGGGAAAATGTAATCACTTAACCATATGTGTTTTTGTAAGCCAAGTTTTTGTTCTGTTTTCTTATAGAAAGACAATTCCAGTGCTGATACTAAAGAAGATAATCCAAATGAAGGCTCTTCTGTGAACCCAGCCCAGTTAAAGAAGGTATGTTTTCCCCACCCCTGTTGAGTGGATTGACAATGTTTTTTTTTTTTTTTATTTTTTTTATTATTACCATACTTCGCCGGTTTGTTGGCTGGTACAAATCATATAATTGATATTTAACCCACTTACTATTGTCCAAATGACTTGAAATTTTGCAGACTTGCTCACTTCCGATGACAATACATGAATCAATAATCAGTTTCACTAATTTATCAATTAATCCATGTTAATTAAGAAATTAAATGTTCATATGAAGGATAGTTCAAGATTTCACCAATAGATGGCGCTAGTAATGGATAGAAATATCCATTTTTTGTAGATGTGTGGTATATAAACATCAAAGGATGTGTTAAAATATTGATTACAAAATTATGCTAAAACAAACCCAAGACTAAAAAGTTGAAAATAATAAATATATAAAAAAATACTTTTTAAAAACAAAGCTTATATTAAGTTAAAAAGTGTACTAAAAAATAAGTCTCATGCATCACTCGTAAAAAAAAAAAAAAATAAAAGCTTGGGCGCTTTCATCAAAATTTAAAAAAAAAAAAAAAAATATTATTTTGCATTTTGTGTATGAGAGACTTATTTTTTTACTTTTTAGTACACTTCAACTTTAAGCGTGGTTTTTAAAGTATTTTATTTATATATATATATATATATATATATATATATATATATATATATATATATAAAATATATTTTTGTGCTTTTGGTGATTTGCTTTGTATGATTAAATGTGTTTTTTCTTGACAGGTGTCAGCAGATTCTTCTGGAGGTGCAGGTACTGTTAATGTCTGTCACATAATCTTACTGGTTGATCTTTTGTACAAAACTTTGGTATTTTTTTTGGTTAAACTGTTTCTTTTAGTAGAGACTGGGTATCTAAAGAAAAAATTACTGGATCTGGAGTGTTGGTTCATGTAAATATTTAAGGTTTAACTGTTTAGCCAGCAAATAATTACATTTTAGAGCGAGAGTTGTTGCTCTGAGTTTCTGCTACCTTGGTTTTCCAACTTCTCTCCAGCGACAGTAATTTTCATGAGCACTGCCATCTCTGTATTCATAAGAAATGAACCATTAGGCAGGTATTTCAGGTGATATGCTGTGTGTAGGTGATTTACAACGTGAAGAAGCCAGAAGAGGAGATTTGGACATTTGAATCTTGGAAATGGTTAAATGAAAATGAAGCAACTTTTAGTTCTCAATTTAATTTGTATGTGTCCTGGGAGAGAACCTTCCTTGTGAACACTTGCATCCAGATAAAATGCTAATAAAGGAATCGTTCAGATTTACCTAAAGCTACTTCTGCTTCATCGTGGACAGAGTTCCCTTCTCTTGAAGACTTTGCTTCTCTGGAGTCCATCGATTTGTGACATCAGCCTTCAAATTTAGGTCTTCAACTTGTTTGTTAAAGGTTTAGAAATTTATAGTGGTATTGGATTTTGTGCTCTTTAGGTTTCCAGTCTCTGCCTAGAATTTGGGGTGGGGGAAGCAGCTATGTCCCGTGGCAGCCATGCTAGTTCCACATTTAAATGCTATGTTTCAGTAGTAATTAAACTATGTGCCATTCTATTCCTGTTAAATCCGTAGAAAATGAAAAAGTAGCCGGGTCTTGTAAATCTGAGCAACTTAACGAAGAACCACTGGAGCTACCGTCTGCTCAAGATGCTACTACCTTGGAGGCAGAAGACGTTTCATGCAATGTTCAGGCAGACACTGTCGCGTGTGAAAGTGAAACTAATGATGCGGAACAGAGTAACACTGAATTTAAGGACACAGAACAAAATAATGAAAAAATGGACACACAAACAATTTCTGCAAATAGCAAGAGCAACCAAGATGAGAACGTTGTTAAACAAGAAGCGGGAAAAACTGAAGGGGATACTGCAGAATCAGAAGTGATCATAAAAGCAGACGATGAAATCAAGAAAGAAGCAGCGAAAACGGAAGACAGCCAGAAAACTGAGGACTTGGCCGCTACGAAAGAGCCCGTCTCTGAGGGCGCTGATCAGAAGACGAGGTTTGTTGTTTCCTACATTTTAGAAAAAACCCTCTTTTGTTTCATTGGCCCTTATTAAAATAACCAAAGTTCTGTGCAAAGTAGCAGGTCAAATTGGTTCTATCTTCATCATTGCGTGTAATTTTTTCATGATTAGTTTTAAATTAACTAAAATAATGCTTTTTTTATATACTTCCAAAGGTTGCTTTTCAACCTGAGCATATCAGTACAGTTTATTTCACAATTAAACTTTCTGGCCTCGAGCACAGTATGTTACCTTAAACATTTTTGCCTTTGAAAGCTGTGGTTCAAGGTAGGTATTTTGGTTTTTGCCATTTTCAATATGGTCCTTGTTTTTATAGTTGGAAATAACCTGTGTTTTCTGTCTTTAGCCCTGGGAATGAGGAAAAGCATGGTAAGACTGCGACAAAAGATGATAAAGGTATGTTTTTAAATTGAAGCAACAATTTCAATTACTGTGATCTCAGAGGTTAATTTTGTTAATTCATTTAAACATGACCTGACCAATTGTTGTATAGGCATACATGTAATGCTACAAACTTAAAAGTATATTAGGAAAGAGTGTTAAACATGATGTGCTTTTTATAATGCTGGGCAGTGCATTGCCTATTAATGAAGTACAAAGTGGAGAAAATATTCTTCTAAACTAGTTATAGTAAGGTAAAGCTAGATCAGTATCATAAATATTGAATGTAAGTCATCAGTAACCTGAAATTGAGATGCAAGTTCCCCCCTTAGGGTGTCTTGGTCTGTTGGTTGATAGTTGGTTCAGCTGTTTTACATAGTTTTGAAAAGCAGTAATTTATCATACAAGCACAAAATAGTACATCTGTGAGCGTTCCATGCAACGTCAAATTGATATCCTTCTGTGAAGTTTGGCATCTCTTTTGTAGCAAAGACTCTAGAGCTAGAGCAGTTTTCTAAGGGCTCCCAGGGTGAAGTTGTGTCAGAGCACTGACTTTATCTGTCCACTTTGTGAACCTACCTTTTCTAGTTCAGGGTCTTCTGGCAGTTGTTCTTGCATAAAGCAACATTTCTTTGTAGGACATACTATCTGTTGCTCTCACTGAGACTTTTTAAAGTTGCTGGTTATTATAATGTGCATACATTTGGGATATGACAGTACAGCCATGCACACCTGGGAGGAGCAAGCATTCATTGCAGTGACTTGGTCGAGAATTTGTCATTATGAGAAGTATTTGGAACTGTTAATTCTGCCTAGTGACAAATGGCAGTACTCAAAAGCCCATTCCTTCACTGAGCAGCAACTGTATGTCCATGGACTATTCCAGTTCTCAGCAAATCTAAAATGAAAAGAAGATGGAAGCTTTTTTGCTCATGAAAACTTAGTTGAAGTCTTAATGCAGATCGGGTAGCAAACTGGCAAAAACTTTGAATTCAGCTTTGTACAATTCTCTGGCAACCTCTTCTAAACAAGAAGCAAAAGGCAGAAGCATGTGTTTCAAATTTTCTTTGACAGGAGATGGGTTAAATCGTGAAGACTGGTGCAACATAGAAGGTTCCTAATCTTGGAAAACCAATGGGTGCCCATACTGTTGGGAGAAGATTGACCTTATGAGTAAATTAAAAACTTGAGTTAACAATCCTGAAATCTTTTTGAAGACTAGTAAAACTGGTGTATGTTTTCCACTTGTTGTTACAGACATCGAATATAATGTTCCTTGAAAAATGAAAAGCGAAATTGTCCATGTTCTGACATGTTTCTGTGGTTTTTATTTTTGGTTTGGTGATTTGATAGCCTTTTTTAAAATGGTAGTCTGTCAGTCTTAGAAAATGTGGCATTTAAACTGTCCACAAGATGAAACTCCACGTGGGTGCTTTTGGAGATAAATGCCTCATCTAGTAACTGTTTAAGGATAGAGAGGGAGGCACCTGCTCCTGGGTGAGCTATATGTACATCTAGGTAACCAGATCTTTTGTATCTTCATTCAGATTTACACTATGTGGGAAGGGGTTGGGGTTCCCCAATAGTAGTTTTTCTGGACAGTTTTGATAACTGGTTTATGTCATTGGACATTCTTTTTATTTTGCTAAAATCCTTAAATTCTGGGAAACACTTGCCAACTCATTTTAGTAGTATGTGTGTATAATCTGGCTGAGTAAATTATTTTAGAGTGAATCAATCATTTAATATGTTAATTACAGCAAATTAATAATGCATCCCATCATCAGTGTTTCACAGTTAAATTCTATCTTCGGCTTATCTGCACAGCAGTTATTTGTAATACTGTTAACCCTTTCTACAGAACATACGAATACTGGTTCCACTTTAAACCTACATTCACAGTGTCTTCCGTTTTGCATTAACAGTTCTGTAAATCCTATTTATGCATTACAAACTACTTTTCACACTTCATCCAGCTTAATTGCTTGCCAAATATAGCTGATACGGAGGTTAATGTGGTGTTTTGTTTTTTTTTTCACATAGTGTTTATGTGCATTCCTCCTTAATCTAAAATCAGCTGTTCCTATATTTCAATTTAAATAGTCTCTTAGCAGTAAGATGATGCTTCCAAACAATGATGAACACATTTTACTTGGTGGTGTGATCAATTATCAAACCACTCGCAGAGAGTGAATAATTTGTTTCAATTCAACAGTGTGTTCTTCAGTTTAATTATGGAAAGCTATGATTTCATGTAGGGCTGGCCGATACAGCCTATAAATTGTTTTGATATTTTTAATGTTACTCTGTTTATACACATTCCTATTTTCAAATTTCCTCTTAAGCACTTCATAAATGTTTGATATATCCCTTTAATTCATACAGCCCATTTAATCCATTATGATTCTGCAACAGGTCTGCATTACATCTTACTTGTTTATATTCTTTAATGGTTTTTAATGGAACAATTTTAAAATTGCATGCAAAATGGGAAAATCAGTCAAGTTAAACTTAACAAAACTTTTTTTTTTTTTTTTCCAAACCTGGTAATGACACACAACAAACATTTCAAAACAACAAACTGTAAAGCACACTTTTTGTGCATACTTGTGACTACCGTTCAATTCATTGTGACAAACCACTCTGCAGAACATTAACCATCAGAACACATTGTATTAAAAGTTACTTGCGTGTCTTTTCAAAATTATGCACTTTATTTTCCCCCACAGAACCAATTTGTTTGCCTCCATCATCCGAACTCATCCAAAAAAAAAAAGCTTTTGTGCTCTTCAGACTCTGTCACACCCCAGATACAAACGCACACATCTCACTTGTATGAGTTACACGCATTTGCACAGGAGAGAGGTGTGGATGGATGGGCGGCGGGTGAGCGAGTGTATGTAACTTATGACTTTTTTTAAATTTTTTGTCAGTGGGAGGGAGAGAACCCTGCCCTTTCCAGCATTTTGCACTTTAACCCTGAAGGGGTTTAAACTTTTAAGTTTCGCCAGTGGTTAACTATTTCTGCTTCTCTGTACTTCTGCTATAAACAAATTTAGATTTATAAAAATAAGATATTATATGTCACATTATTATAACAGATTGATACTATAGAACAAGCTATATCACATTTATCATTTTCCATCATCTATTATAAGGACCTCACACCAAAACTACACTTTTAAGTGATCTGCTCTAAAACAGATTTTACTGCCAGAAGAAGTGCACAAGAACACTTCACATGACTTTCATCGCCTCCCAATCAAGCACCCGAACTTCCCACACTTGGGACAGTGACAGGTGAGAAGTTTGACATAAGTGGATTACTTGTCACACTTATGCATCCTAACTCGGATGAGTTCAGGGAGGAAGGAAATGTCCTGTGGAACAGAAGGGCAAAAGCTTTCTTTGCCAACTTGTACTTATCTGCACACACTAAGCATCTTTTTATTTGCTCCCATGATAAAGTACAGTTCTTCAAAGCTACAAGAGAAAACAAAACTGTCTTGGTAATTGGCAGTACTAGCACTGAAATTGATTAATTTGAAAGCATTATTTAAAGAAATGCTAGAAATTGCTGTATGTGGTAAATAGGTTATTCTGTTATTGATGAGTTTTTTTATTTTTCCCCTCCTGAGTTATATGAATGCATTTGTAATTTCTTGAATGGCACAGCACCAAACAACCCATAATACCTGCCCCCATTGGCACAATCCTGGGAGCTTTCGGTTTGCAGTCCTATTCTGATTTATGTTCCTTTTGCTTTGTTTATAATTACGCAGCTACTGTTAAAAAAAGGAACCTTTTGGAGTTTTATTGCCCTTGTGACCATTTATGTGCAGCATTATTTTAAAATGTTTACATCTTGCCTGAAGAAGGGGCCTGAGTTGCATCGAAAGCTTGCATATTGTAATCTTTTTAGTTAGCCAATAAAAGGTGTCATTTTGCTTGGCTCTTCTCTACATTTAAAATGTTTAAAATTGTAAAAGGTTACTTTTAAATGTTTTACCCAATAATTTCTGTTTTTGCAATGTGCTTATAACTTTGTTTTCAAGTTTTGATTGTTTTATCTTTGCCACTAAGAACACATTCTGTTTCAGTTATTGACACAAAAAAGTAATGATTATCTTTATTCAGATATCCAATGGTGTCCATATTGGGAAAACATGTCTCCAAGCATTGTTAAAAATGGAACTCTTATTGATTGCATGTCAAATCCAGCTAAGTTAATTTACTGACTTTGGTTTTTTAAAAGTTGCTCTGTAGCTGTAGAACTGTCACCGGCCTTCTTTAAGAGATAAGTGAAATATGTCAATTTCCTAAAATCAAAGCTGGTTTACATTTTTTTGTCCTATGTAACCCCTGTGGTTTAATAGCTTTCGTCTCAAAGCATTTATTTAAATTCAGTACAAAAGACTTAAAATTAACGGAGAGACAATCCTGTACATGTAATTTATTCCCACACTTAGTCTACACTTCCTATCCTTTCTCCATCACATAAAAAGTGAAATCACATGTTACATACAGATACTCAGTGCTGCTGACTAGCACTATTGCCTTCCAACTTATTTTTTTAAACCAGTTTTGGACATTCTGAGCATCATATAAAGGTTGCTTTCCCCTAGCTGAAATTACTAACAGTTGATTAAATTAGGCAATGTAACATTGAACACGCCTTATTTTTGGATTTTTTTCTTTTTTTAATGGTGCTGTCGTCACTGTGCTTAATTGCATCCCATTTGTTCATATATCCTTCCTTTATACAAGACTGGCTAGGTATGTCTTGAAGGCAGTTCACATTCTTTTCTTTGAATGGTATGTAGGAATAGTGCAGTCTGGATTTAGCCTGCAGCTTTATGATTTGATAAATGTCGACAAGGTAAAGGTCTTAGCAAATTTGTTTTAAGCCTCTCATTAACCAATACCTAGTAATTGTAGATAGCTATTAATTGAGTAATTTCTGACTTTTGCGATGTGAGTGCAAGTATGAACACTTTTAAATATTTATAAAACATGCTAACTTTCTCTCATTTAGGCCAGACTAGTAGCTCTGGGAGGAATTTGTGGGTTAGTGGACTGTCTTCAACCACAAGAGCAACTGACTTGAAGAATCTCTTCAGCAAATATGGCAAGGTGGTGTTTTTTTCCTGCTTTTTTGTGTGTGATAATACAGCCTTGAAAATTGTACTTTTACATTAAGACATTTTTCTATAGAGATCTAAACTTAACTGCTTTTATTACTTTTAGAGGAAGTCATTGTTTCTTTAATTTGCTTTCTTAACTATCCTACTGTTAAGTTCTGGATGCCAGATGCATCTGTTTGGGGACTCATAGTTCTCATTTTTATTTTTAAGGTTATTGGTGCTAAAGTTGTGACCAATGCACGTAGTCCAGGTGCCCGCTGCTATGGATTTGTCACAATGTCTTCAACTGATGAAGCAACAAAATGTATTAGTCACCTTCATAGAACAGAGCTGCATGGAAGAATGATTTCGGTGGAAAGAGTATGTATTTAAAATTCCTATTCAGTGAATTTTTTTTGTTTCTGTAGGAATTTTTTCAAATGGAAAATCGTCATGTCATATTAAAGCTTTAAATCTTGATCACTTTAGGTGAAATTTTCTTGTTAGTGCTTAAATTTTATAAAATATCGGTAAGCTGTAGGTGTTTACATAAATCTCAAGTTAAACAGAAATCTTATTAAAAAATCATGGCGATGCAACGTCGGTTAAACATAAATGAGATATGGCTAGTTAACCGCAAAAAAAAATAATTTAGAATTCTGAATTTACATACCTTAACAGATGGTGTTTCTTTAACTTAAGCAAGATGAGTCACATAACTAAGTCCTGGAGTTGAGCACTGTACCTCCCACCTTAAGAACACTAGTATCTTAATGGCATTATACTTTTTGGTGTGCACTGAGATATTCTGTAAAGCAAGGCCAAGGGCAGCTTTTGAGGTAGGAGGAGAATTTTTAGCCATCCCTAAATTTATCTTCAAAATGGAATTGTTTATCATAGGTCTGTGTTTCTAAACCCATGGGTTGGGTAGTTGGCGTATGCTTAAATAGAAAAACAATCCGTTGTTTTAGGGGTTTGCCAATTTCAGTTTTGCAACTCTCCAAAAGGACATTTTGCACCTGCATACTGAGGAATTGACTGACAGTTGTTCAGTTATAAGCAGATGACTACCTGTTGTTCACTGTATGCTTCTTTAAATAGCCAGCAAACATGGACAAGTTCTTAAATGAATCTGTATGATCACAGACTATAAACTATTCAGGTTCAGTATATGCTTCAATATTTATCCCAAAAACGTAAGCTGAACAGGAATGTTAATCATACAGTCTGTATTTTCTGACATATAGGTTTACCGTGAAACAGAGTGAGCAATGGCCATTGTATGTTATCTGTGACATGGTACTGTGAAACTAAATTATGAAGTTTTCAGCTGTAGACATTTGACAAGGAAACATGATTCTTTCGGAAGTAAATATTTAACTTTTTAAAAAAATCTCGAGGCTTTACAGAAGATTCCAGAGTGTTGTACAACAAGCCAGCTGGCACATGGGGCATTGTCTTGTTGCACATCAAACTGCCAAATGTAAGAATTTGCACACAACTGCTGTAGGGATGCTCTGTAATACCGATCACTGATTTCATGTTATTTGTTGGACTAATTCCAATTCTGATTTGTTTTTTTCCTTTATTCCTTTAAAAAAACTTTACATGAAGCTCCTGCGTAACTAGATGCATGGAAGACTTATGTCCTACTGTATATTAAAGTTTGTTTAAAGTGTATTTTTATAATTAAACTATAAACCACAGGTGTCCAGCTGTTCAATTCTATTAACAAAATGAAATTCTGTAGGCTTAAGTGACCATAAAAATAAAACTTTCTTAATACATTAACTAATAAGATATGTACAAAATATGTATCTATAATACACAGCATGAAAGAAAAATATTTTTGTTAATTGTCATATTTAATTTTTTTTTGCCTCTCTGGGGGAAAAAAGCTCAACTAAAAGTAGTTTTCATTATTTCTCTACTAATATATATATAATATATAGCACAGACAGTTCATGTTGGCAATTAAACACTTGTACATGCACTTACAGGTTTTAATCATTTTTGATAATTTATTTGCACTACAGCCTTTTGCTGTAAAAACATACATTTACTATAATTATACAGGTGTGCTTTCTTCTTTAGTTTATCAGCTAGACATTTGTAATTCTTGAGGTGTAATTATAAATATGGATTACCATTTTAATTATGTAGTTCTTGTTTCTTGCCAGAACTTAAGCTGAATGACACACAGCAACAACAGTACTAATACAAATAAATGGTTAAAAACTTTTAAAAAGCTGCAAATATATCAAATGTTCAAGCTCTTCATAATGAGGATTAAAGACTAAATACTACTCATTTTACCATTTATCCAACAAGCCTATTGTTTACTAAGCATTTTAAAGGATTAATCCTTATCTTTTTCCAATTAAAAATGTAAGCTGCTCCTCTTAAAACAAACTTGTCCGAAGTCAAACGGTATCCGTTTAAGTTTAAAGGACAAAACAAAAAGATCTGAGTTCATTAAAGGTAGCTTTTCTTGCCATTTGTTTAATTTCACAGGAAAACTTCTCAGATTCCTTTTTTCCAATTTAATAGTCCACATTGTTTTGCATTGGCTCTGCTACAATAATGCCTAGTGTAAAGGGGCACTAAATACATTACCATAATGCTTAAAAATCAGGTCCTAAAAAGCTTTTTTATTTTTTGGTTATCAGCCAGTTTACCTTTTGAGTTCTCTTTGGATGAGTACCATATTTCATCTATTATGTACACTCCTTAAATGTGCAGTATACAGATTTTGGTACAATGTGTGCTATTCATTACAAAATTTTGGGAAGATTACATTTAAATTACTGCAGCTTAAGGTCATCACTGTACAAAAAATGGTTCCTAGGGTCAAAAGGGTCTTGCATGTTCTAGTGAATTGTTTCCGCTTTGTTCTTTTCTAGATATTCTGTTGTACTTTTGAAAGGTAGGTTAGTAAACATAATTTCATGAAGATGCAGGTTATCAACAAGTTCTTCTGGTTTTAAGGCTTACAGAAGTTTGTGTGGGTAGTGTTAATCCAAGGTCTTGTTGCATTAAGTAATTTTGCAGTACTTCATTGTTAGCGCTTGCATGCGTTTTCTACTCCCAAGTAGCTGGCATGCATCTCTGTAGTCTGTATTGTGTTTTTAAGTAATCTTTATTTTTAATTTTTAGGCAAAAAATGAACCAGCAGGGAAAAAACCTTCAGATTCTAAGAGAGACTCTAAAACTGGTGACAGACATCATTCATCTGATTCAAAGTAAGTGTGGAAAATTTGATAGATTGCTTAAACTCGGGACAAGTTTTTCAGAATATTGACCCCCAACTTTCCCATATGTGGATTTTGTCACTGGTGTTAACATTTTGACATTTAAGCTATTGAGCCTAAAAATAGCTTTTTAATACTTTTTCAGCTTTGAAGGTCTCCATTGTGCCTCTGTCAGTTATTTGTTCCAAGTATCCATTTGTCTTTGTGAAGGAAAGATATATCTATGACATTTGCCTTTAACTGGCTTCCATTTGTTGCCACTTTTTTTTTACTTTTTAACAACGTGGTGTCTACTGTACCAGATCTCATGATTTTGAACACTAGCATGTTACCTCTTACACTCTGTTTAAACTGAAAAGACTTTTGTCTTTTATTCCTTGTAGTTAAGGAAAGTCACTCTTTTCTGTAGTTAATTTAGAAAAGAAGGCTTCATTTGAAATACTAATAACCTTCCCTGTACTCGGCACAGTATACCCAACATCGTTATTCTTAATTACTTTTATTTCCTGTGTTGATTTCAACAGTGTGGAGTTAACTTTGACTCCCTGGTGATCTTTATAAGATTTAATTTAAAATTCCAAGATATTTGATCACTGTTTATTTTCTGAATATAATATATTGTAAAAATGCAAATGTGGCATGTGTGACAACCTCAAAGTGTAATATATGCACCCCACGTGTAACAGTTGGCAAAATATCCTTCACATCTCTTGTTGATGTACCTTTTGATTGTCACTGAAGAGATTTTTTTTCCCATCAACCACGACTCTTGGCCCTAAGTGTACATACTTTTGACATTGACTTTTTTGGTGAGATCAAATGTAAGGTTTCTTTCAAATGGCTGTTCTATGTTCATAATGTTTGTATTTTACATACTGGTATCCCACTTATTCCCATGACAACTAAATCCTGGTGCATCTTATTTTTCTTGACCTTCCAGATCTAGTCGTAACTTGAGCTGTTCCTTTTTTTAACCTTCATTTCTTAGTGACATTTAGTGTTGTTAAAGTTGCAAGCAGGAAAGTTATTTTTTGCCTCCTAGTCTTCCCTTGTTTTCTGTGAGTCCATTATCTTTCTGATCCTCCTTCAGCTGCTTAGGGTGGTCTTCAGTTCAGTGAACTTGTTGCCACAAGTGAAATTCAAACCCTGAATTGTACTAGTTAAAATAATTTATCCTAGCAGAAGGATGCATTTGAATTGTGCTCATTAGGTATGATTATTAAAATGTGGGAACAAAGCTCTTAAAACTTGATATAATGTAAACATTTAATATATTCATTTTCATTGTTTTAGTTATTGCACATTTGTAGTAACCACTGGTCCAAAGTTTGAGGCACACGTTTTTGCTTTTTAGCCTCTGTCTTTATAACTGGCATAATTAACAATTTTCATTTTTATTTCGTAGGTCTGATGGTGCAAAGGAAGAAAATGGTGATAAAAAAGAGGATGCTGCAGGAGATAAAAAGGACGGTAAGAACTGATTTGTGTAACTTTATGCTGTTGTACATACCTTACTATTTAAAAGACATTATCACTTATGTTTCTAATTATTCAATAGAGCTTGTTTAAATTTAATTTAAGTGTCTGCCTCAAGCTGAATTAGTTCAGGTCATGCTTTTCTGTTTTTACTTGCAGGTAATCGTGGTACTGAAAGAACTGTGGTAATGGACAAATCTAAAGGAGAACCAGTCATAAGTGTCAAGACCAAAAGTAAAGACCGACATGTATGTAGAAACTCTTGTTCTTCTGGTGTTTGTTTAAATAACTAATTATTGTTGGGCGCTATACTGGTTCATACTGAAAACCGTTTTTTATTTTTATGATATGAATTTTTCTTATACCGCAACACCAGTTTAAATTGCCTAACAACGTTCGGAACGTGGCTCAGCGGGAAACTGTTTAAGGGGGACCCTTTTCACTGCTACACCGTTAAACACACACAACGGAGTACATGCGTTAGTGGAGGTGTTGCGGGGGCTCTTTTTCACTGCTTACCACTGAACAGGCATGCAGTGGAGGTATTGCGCGGTGAAAATGAAGCTGTAGCAGATGATAAAGTTGAACATGATGACACAGAAGAACTTTTGCTGGAAAAAGGAGTAACGTCTGTTGTCTGGAGATACTTTGGATTTAAAATGTCTGATTTGGACCATTATGTTCAAATGTGTGAATACTGTTTCTATACTACTGGATAATACTGTAAGCCAAGTGGTACTTTTTTAATTTTTTCAATACTGTGTAATGTACCTGGGTACTGTGTAATAGTGTGACGTCATGTTGACTTTATTCTCGCAGTTTGTCAAGATTAAAGTCGACATGTTGACTTTATTCTCGTAATTTGTCATTAAAGTAGAACATCGTAAACTAAACTTCATCTTAAAATGACTATTTTACTAGATTTTCTCAAACCCCGTCATAAGTTGTGTAGGACATTAAATGCTTTGTGTTAAGTGTTCCCCGAGCCATTTTGATTGCTACGTGCTTCTTAAACTGACTTCCTCATGCACTAAGAGGAGGCACAGGCAGCACACAGAATATGTTCATTTCATGATATTCCTGTTCCCTGAACATTTAGAATGTTGAGATAAGTGCTTGATTTTCATGATGAAATGAATTAAAGCAGTTATTAGTCATGTGGGGGCACGGTGGCGTGGAGGTTGCACCGCTGCCTTGCAGCAAAGGGGTCCCGGGTGTTCCCTGCTTTGAATTTGCATGTTTTTTCTACTGGGTTTACTCGCCGTGCTTCAGTTTCTTTTCAGAGTCATGTAGGATGTGGGGTTTTGTTATGCTATATTGACCCTGCTAGTGTGTGTGTTGCTCGTATTCACCCTGCGATGTGCTGGCGCCCTGTTCAGGATTTGTTTTTATTTATTATTATTTATTAATTTAAATATTATGCAGTTTAAAGATGGTAAAGTTGTTTAAAAAGTCACTTTAACATGTCAGTGGACAGGGATTGTTAACATGAACAGAAAGTGTAGTTGGTTTACAAAAAATATTTACTATTCCTTTTCTAAGACCTGTTCAGTACAGTACAACTTTTAGCAAGCACCTCTGGATATTTTAATACTTGTGTGCACATTAGAATTTTGTTTTGTACAATGTACAATTCTCATGACAGTGAAATAGCTTATTCTTAGCCAGTCTATTGCAGACATTGCAGTGGAAAATGTTAACATCCACTCATGCATGGGAAAAAATACCATCAAAATACCGTGAAACTGGTATAATTTTGAAAAATACCATGGTATAGAATTTTGGTAATACTGCCCAGCACTAACTAGAAGTCTCTATATTGTTCTACTTTTAACTTATCTGGAAGAATTTATCCCATTGTACAGTTTCTCTCTAAACTGCATTAATACCTGCTAATTATAATATATAAGGCATGTGTTAGTGTTTGAGTGAAGTTGCCATATATCCTATCATGAGTCTGTTGTCACTTTGATCTGATAACTTTACCCTATAAAGTCCTTAAATGCATTTCTTATTTGAATCAAAGCCTTTGGTGAATTGTTGTAGCTTTGATTCTCTGTGTAAGGTTTAGCTATATTAATTATCACTTATGTTCCAAATTATTCAATAGAGCTTGTTTAAATAATTAGCTATATTAATGTTCATAGCCAATTAAATGCAGAATCAGACATATTCTTGAGCATTTTTCTGTTTGAACTGTTAAGAAGTAGGCAGTAAGAAGTAAACTTGTGAATTTTTATGATGTAGAGCTCCAAAAGTCGTGATCGCAAGTCCTCAAGCAAAGATAAGAAGGACATCCTGTCCTTTGATCAGATCAAAGAACAAAGAGAGAGAGAGAGGCAGCGGCAGCGAGAACGAGAGATTCGGGAGGTGGAGAGGCGCAGACACTCTGGGTAAATTCTGAACTATGCTTGTTACGTTATTCCTTGAGCATTCTTGTCTGTCTAGTTTCTAATGTCTCAACTAGGATTGTCTTGCACTTTTCCTACAGTAGGGTGTATGGAGTTTAATTTCATGATCCTGTACCAGTTACCTTTGATTTTTCTTTATTAGTTTCTTAAGAGTGTACACAGAGAAGGGTGAATGCTAATTTCAATATGCATGTCCGTAAAATATCATTTACATGTTTTAAGTTGGTGTATGGTTAAAGTAGGTGAAATAGTAGTGACATCTCTCATGCTTTAGAAGTTTAGGCAGTATTTTACCACTGATCTTTCCATAGTGAATTCATGTAGAATTGGGCTATAAAGAGTAATTTGAACATGTTACGCTGATAAATCTTTGGATGTTAGGTTGATTAGAGTAATTTTTTGTTGAACACATGGTTCTGCTGCCCTTGGCTTGATTGCATAAACTTTTGATAGTCTGTTTTAATGTTATTTCATATATGGGTTCTTTTTAGTGATCGAGACAGAGATAATCAGAAGGAGCGGGAGCGTATCCGTCTCTTCCGTGAGAAAGAAGAGCGAGAACGACTGATCAGACAGCGCAGATGGTTGGATATAGAGAGGCAGCGCCTTGATAGTGAAAGACGGGAACGTGAACGGCTAGAGAGAGAACGTGTTCGGATAGAATATGAAAGACGGCGTGAGCAAGAACGTATCCAACGGGAGAGAGAAGAGCTGAGAAGGCAGCAGGAGCAGTTACGTTTTGAACAGGAGCGACGCCCATTGAAGAGGCCTTATGACCTGGATGGAAGGTAGAAAAATCTTTTTTTCAAGCCTTCTGCTGTTTTTAAAATCTTATTATTTTGATCCTTTAAAATGTTTAGCTGTGTTCTTTGTGGGAATATGTCTCTGCAGGAGAGACGACTGGCATGAGAAAAGATTGGCCCTTGATGATAGGTATGGTCGAGGTCCTGAATTTGGCCGCCCAGACAGATTCCAGGATTTTGATTACCGGGATAGAGGCCGATATCAGGAGGACTTGCTTATGAATAGGTAGGTTTTTTTTTTTCAGATAGCTATGCTGATGGGCAAAACTTCATTATACTTAAGCTTGTGGAAAATGATTTTAATCTTAATTATGGAAAATCCTTTGAATTGTTAAGTCATTCTAAAAATTGCTCTCTCTACATACAACCTGCATCAGTAATTTGAGTATGCATTTGGCTTAAAGTAAGCATTTTTTCATTGTTCTTCAGGAGAGATGGGTCAAGATCAATTATGGACAGGGATGGACAGGTTTGTATTGTAATTTGCAAGATTTTTTTGGGTGGTCCTAAATTGAGATATAGATATTTTAATTGCACTTATTTTTTTAATAGCACTTTTCTGATGACCGTCCTGACCGTCACGGTCGTGATTCTCGTGATGGCTGGAACAGCGGGTTTGAGAAGCGAGGGCTAAATCAAAGGTAGGATATAGCCATCTTTGTGTGTGTGTGTGTGAATTTTATTACTCTGTTTTTCCACTGCAGTTTACCTTTAATGTCTGGGTTTTTTTTCGAATTGCAGAGATGGCCGTGATTGGACTGGGGATCATGGGAGAAAAATGGAGGGAGATCGTGGCTGGCAAGGCAAGTCCTCATTTTACACTTCTCTGTGATTGTATACTTGGGTAAATAGGGGCATTGGGTGGTTGAGGTTGTGGAAGGTTCTGCATGGTTTGATTGACAGAGGATTTATCTTGTGGTCCTGCTGCACTTTAAACCATGCTATAAAAACACTGCTCAGACCATTGACAGGCCTTCTTGTAGTCCTTGTTCACTGAATTGAGTAGGACAGTAGGTAACTTAATAAACCATAACTATTTATGTGTAGTGCTTATATATAATTTTGTAACACTTAGGAGACAGAGGCATGCCTGGTCATTCTGGACAGGGACCCATGAATCGAGGAGGATTAGCCGGGTAAGCTGCTGTTTAAAACTTCAGTTTGCTATCTTATCAGCTTCATAGAATTCTGTTAAAAGCACTGTTTAAAATGTTAAGTTGGTCACACAGCTGCTTTCTGCATGGTTTTGAGTAGGATTATTTTTTTAAATGAAAAGACTTGGATCTTTTGACTTTAAAACTTGAGTTTTGATGTATGTTGGGTGTAATCTCTTACATTGCATTGATTTCATTAATTTCCTGATTTGTTTTCCCCAATATTTTGCTTAATGGGGTTTTAGGTTTATGTAATAAAACCTTTGTGTTCAGATTTACATGGAGTTTAATAACTAATTTATTTTCTTTTCCACCTTCAGCCATGGAGGCTATATGCAGGGCGGTGGTGGTTCTCAGAATCTTTCTGGCCAGATGATGCAGGGTGGAGCATTTGGAAGACGCTACTAATTTTTTTTATAAATATATATAAATAAGAACCTGTAATTTTTCCAATTTGTGTGCACTTTTTTTTTTTTTTTTTATTGCTGTTGTCAGTTCGAGCCATGTCAATGGAATTTTTTTATTAAATGCTTCCTTTGTGAGGAGTGTTACGTATGTAACTAAATTAAACTTTTTGGTTTTTAAATCTGTCACTTACATTCACATTTTGTTGTCATTCCAGATTTCCGTTGTTTAAAACAATAAATTCCAAACAGATGTAATCCATTTTTGCTTTAAATGGTCTCTTAAATATCTAGCTGTTCTTTTAGACATAACCAACTTGTATGTTGATACACACTAGTGATCAAAATTGGAGAACAAATTAATATTTAGTCACTGCTGATACAGATTGAATGTTCTCTCAACATGAATAAAAGAGAGAAGACAGTATTTTAGTCACATTTCATCAGTGACAGCTGTCCCACATCACAAAATATTTAAGGAGTCAGCAAGCAGAATTCTGGTTCTTATCTGCCAATGTCTTCAAATACCAGGCAACCCCAACCAATTTGTCTCCAATGATAGGCTTCAAACGTGATGTTGGGGTTGTTCAGATGAAGGCTGGTTGGATGACTTGTTCAGCCATTGGAAGAGACGTTGGTCATTCCAAGAGCTTAATTTCTGAAGTAATGAAGCTGTGCAAAGAAACATTCATACAGGTCTGGGGTGGGGAGGCCAGTCTCACTCTTGAGATGAGCACACTAGAAAACTGGAAGATAGAGATGCCCGGTGGCAGACCAGTTCAACCCTGCAGTTGGGATTGCTCACCAGTTCAATGCTGAACTGGGCAAAAATTTGTCTCAACGTAGTCTCATCGTCATGAGAGAACTGGGACTGAAGGCACACTCTGCAGTGACCATGTCTCTCATCAGCAAGGAGATTAAAAAAAATAGTAGCCTGGTCTTTACTGAGGAGCATGTTGCGTGGACTGAGGAGAACTGCTCCATAGTTCATTTCAGTGATGAAAGCAACTTTAATTGAGCTAATGGTGGGAAAGATTGTTTGACGTTGAACAGGAGAAAGACTAAAAAATTAGGCACGTTTGGAGGAGCAAGTGTCATGGTGTGTGTGGAAAATCCTCTCTGCTGCAGTAGTCGCACCTCTAAAGGTTCGTTTATACTTCACGCTCAGAACACGCACGCATCATGGCTGCCACGCGTTCCCAGCGTTCATTTCATGCGTCCTCTGAGCAGGTCCTCAGAAATTAACGCGACGCGTGCGCGAGTTGCAGTACCAGCAAAAAGTTGGGGGGCGCAGTGTGCTAAAAGTTGGAATGTGACGTCAGTCTCTATCTACATGTGACAGCCTCTATGCAGGTCATACGGGGATTGATGTGTGTGCTTCACTGTTTGATGAATGGTTCGATGTGGTGAAGCAAAATGCTGACATACAGATGCATTTGTGGTGCTTTTATATTCAAGCGTCGCATATACCCGATCGTAATGACACGATGCATTTTCAAAGTTCACAACAGCAATATAATGTATAGCGCTGTATTTGAGCCACTGAGAAAAAAATAAAGGACACGGTGAAAACGTGTATTTTGTGATTAAAGTGGAAATTTCGGCTTTAATCTCGAAATGTCCACTTCAACCTCGTAGTTTACTTTATCATTAAAGCAGACCATCATAAATGTCATCCCAGGTTTTAATCGCTACGAGCTTCTTGGATCTGACAGCAGCGGCAAGCAGCAATAGATCACCACACAGAACAAATTAAATGTATGATATTCCAACTCTCTGCACACTTAGAATCTTTAGATTCATACTTGATATCACTTTAATGATGAAATGCATTGAAGTGTGTTAACATTTTACATATAATGTCGTTTAAATAATACTGTTAATAATTATACACATGGGGGTGACATGGTGGCAAAGCGGTAGCACTGCTGTCTCGCAGGGAGTTAGGCTGCAGGTTTTTCCATGCTTGTATTCCACACTGTGCTCCAGTTTCCTTCCAAAGATATGTTATTTGGGAATCTGGTGCCGCTAAAATGACGCTAGTATATTTGTATCCCTGTATTCACCTTGCGATGAGCTGAGGCCTCTTCCAGGGATTGTTTCTCAGTCGTGCCCAATGCTTACTGGAATGGACACATCCCTGGATTGATGGATTTAATCAATAAACATACTTTTCAGAGATATTGCGGTAAGGTGTTATCAGAATTTAATAGGTGTTCTAGGCAATTCACAACACAGAGAAGCCGAACCTGTTCTCTCTGTGATATCTCGCACTGCCACCTGGTGGATTCCTCCAGATTTACGTAAAGTACGCACGCAAGTATATACACTACAACACTTGCGTAACAGGAGCATCCGCTGCAGCATAAGTCGTGTGAAGTATAACTCCAGCCTAAAACAGTCCCAGCAAAAAATAGGTGATAAAAGTTGGAATGTGACATCAGAATCTGTTTACTATCAACATGTGGCAGAAAGCCACTTGAAAGGATCCTCCGGGATTGATGTGCCAGCTTCGATGTTTGATGAATGGTTCGATGTTGTTAAACAAAATGCCGACATACAAATGCATTCGTGGTGCTTTTATATTCAAGCGTGGCCTATTCCCGATCGTAATAACACGATACATTTTAAAAGTCTTGTATACCATCTTCTGTGCCGTCATCAGAATCTACTGCGAAGTATTTGAGCCACAGAGAAAGTTATAGACTCTGTGAAAAGGTGTATTTTGTGAATAAATTGTTAAGCTTTGGCTTTAATCTCAAAATGTCCACTTTAAACTCCTAATTTATTTTATCATTGCAGCAGACCGCTGTAAACCTCATCTTTAAACCGACCCAGTTGTTGGTCGCTACGCGCTTCTGCGGCTTCCTTCTGACCTGACTGCAGCGGCAAGCATCAATAGTTCACGACAAAGAACTCATTACATTTCTGATATTCCAGTTCTCTGCACATTTAGAATCCGTAGATTTATACTTGATATCACTTTCATAATGAAATGTTTTAAAGTATGCATGTTACATTTTACAGATAAATCGTTAATTTCGTTTAAATAATACTGCAAATAATTACACACATGGGGGTGACACGGTGGCGGAGGGGTAGCGCTGCTGTCTCGCAGGGAGTCACGTCCCTGGTGTTCCCAGCCTGCAGTTTGCATGTTTTCTTGCTGGGTTTCCTTCCAAAGATATGCAGATTTGGTGACACTAAAATGACACCAGTGTGTGTATGTGAGTGCTTGTATTCACCTTGCGATGAGCTGAGGCCTCGTCCAGGGATTGTTTCTGCCTTGTGCCCCATGCTTGCTGGAATGGATACATCCCTAGATTGATGGATTTACTCATTAAACATCCTTTTCAGAGATATTGCGGTAAGGTGTCATCAGAATTTAATGGCATTTCAGACAATGCACAACACAGCGAAGCCGAGCCTGTTCTCACCGTGATGATATCTCGCACTGCCACCTGCTGGATTCCTCCAGATTTACGTAAAGTACGCACGCAAGTATAAACAGTAAAACGCTTGTTTAGCAGGAGTGTCCGTGGGAGCCTGCGTCACGTCGTGTGAAGTATAAACCTGGCCTAAAAGACTTCGTGGTATCCCCCTGCAGTTACTGGATATCATCACTGGTACTGCGAGTGCTGTGCAGTGGAGGCAGATCCTTTGCGTTTTTCCCAGTTGATTCTGGGGTTCGTCAGGGGTCTGTTTTTGCTCCTACGCTGTTCAATACTTGCATGGACTGGGTGTTGGGCAAGGCTGTGGGGCAAGTGTTGGTTAAGAAAGATTCACAGATCTTGACTTTGCTGATGATGCTGTGATCTTCGCGGAGTCAATGGAGGTTCTGATTGGGGCTCGCGAGGAGTCTGAGTGTCTGGATTTGTGAGTATCCTGAAAGAAACCAACATCCAGGCCTTTAATAAACCTCTTGGGCACGGCCATCAGCAGTGTGTCTGTCTGTAGAGAGAGTGTCGACCTCATCAAGAGGTTTACTGACCTCGGCAGTGACATTCATGTCTCTGGTGACTCTTCCTATAAAGTCAATAGACGGATTGGGAGAGCATTGGGGGTCAATATATTCTACACTGTTCAGTGCCATTATCAACTAAACTTTAAACGCACCTTTTCTTCTATTAACGTTTCCATCACTGACTCTGGAATATCACGTTCTCAGAGAAAATTCCATAAATCCATTCTCATAACTTCTGCGTTTTAAACTTCCTTCAGGACTCCTCAAAAGAACTGTTTCAACCAAGGTGGTCTTCCAACTAGTTCCTCTTCCAGTTCCTGATGTTAACACACACGTTACAGTTCACTTAACGGTTCACTGAAGCTTATGCCAGGAAAACCGTACAAGGCTCCTTAATATAAGGTGAACCACAAGGTGGAAAAGTAATAATAATCTGTTAGAGTGAATTAATACAAAAATGGTCTCCGTACTACTGAAATAAGAGTCGGGGAAACAAATAAAAATAAGTTAGTAATCTGTTCAAATGAGTTAATGATTCATTTGAACAAGTTAATAGTTTGTATTATATAATGGATAGATGGACAGATAGAAATGAAAGGCCTCACCTGCCGGCTGACATTTAATGAATTTCTAGGGGCTCAGCCAATGAGTGCAATGCTGTACTTGGGTCTGTGAAAGGTGCTATATAATGGGTGGAAAAAGATAGATAGATAGATAAGGCACTATATGACAGATAGATACTTTATTAATCCTATTCACATACTCCAGCAACAGCATACTGATAAAAAAACAATATTAAATTAAAGAGTGATAACAATGCAGGTATAACAGACAATAACTTTGTATAATGTTGTTTACCCCCCCCGGGTGGAACTGAAGAGTCGTATAGTGTGGGGTCTCCTCAGTCTGTCACTGAAGCTGCTCCTCTGTCTGGAGATGATCCTGTTCAGTGGATGCAGTGGATTCTCCATGATTGACAGGAGCCTGCTCAGCGCCCGCCGCTCTGCCACGGATGTCAAACTGTCCAGCTCCGTGTCTACAACAGAGCCTGCCTTCCTCACCAGTTTGTCCAGACGTGAGGCGTCCCTCTACTTTATGCTGCCTCCCCAGCACACCACCGCGTAGAAGAGGGCGCTCGCCACAACCGTCTGATAGAACATCTGCAGCATCTTATTGCAGATGTTGAAGGACGCCAGCCTTCTAAGGAAGTATAGTCGGCTCTGTCCTCTCTTGCACAGAGCATCATTATTGGCAGTCCAGTCCAATTTATCATCCAGCTGCACTCCCAGGTATTTATAGGTCTGCACCCTCTGCACAGTTACCTCTGATGATCACGGGGTCCATGAGGGGCCTGGGCCTCCTAAAATCCACCACCAGTTCCTTGGTTTTGCTGGTGTTCAGGTGTAAGTGGTTTGAGTCACACCATTTAACAAAGTCCTTGATTAGGTTCCTATACTCCTCCTCCTGCCCACTCCTGATGCTGCCCACAATAGCAGTGTCGTCAATGAACTTTTGCACGTGGCAGGACTCCAAATCGCATTGGAAGTCCGATGTATGACGGCTGAACAGGACCGGAAAAAGTACAGTCCCCTACGGCGCTCCGGTGTTGCTGACCACAATGTCAGACCTGCAGTTCCCGAGACGCACATACTGAGGTCTGTCTGTAAGATAGTCCACGATCCATGCCACCAGGTATGAATCTACTCTCATATCTGTCAGCTTGTCCCTAAGGAGCAGAGGTTGGATGGTGTTGAAGGCGCTAGAGAAGTCCAGAAACATAATTCTTACAGGACCACTGACTCTGTCCAAGTGGGAGAGGGATCGGTGTAGCATGTAGATGATGGCATCCTCCACTCCCACCTTCTCCTGGTATGCGAACTGCAGAGGGACGAGGGCGTGGCGGACCTGTGCGCCTCAGGTGGTGAAGCAGCAGCCGCTCCATGGTCTTCATCAGATGTGACGTCAGAGCGACAGGCCGGAAGTCATTCAGCTCACTAGGACGTGATACCTTTGGGACTGGGGTGATGCAAGATGTTTCCAAAGCCTCGGGACTCTCCCCTGTTCCAGGCTCAGGTTGAAGATGTGCTGTAGAGGACTCCCCAGCTCCAGCACACAGACCTTCAGCAGTCATGGCGATACTCCATCTGGACCCGCTGTTTTGCTGGCACGAAGTCATCTCAGCTCTCTGCTCACCTGGGCTGCTGTAATTTTGGATGGGGATGTCTCTCCTATGCTGGTATCAGCAGAAGGATGGGTGGAGGGTGCAGTACTCCGAGGTGAGAGTGGGTTAGAAGGTCAAACCTGTTAAAGAAGTTGTTCATTTGGTTTGCTCTCTCCACATGTCTCTCGATGGTGGCACCCCGCTTCGAGCTGCAGCCAGTGATGATCTTCATTTCATCCCACACTTCCTTCATGCTGTTATTCTGCAACTTTTGCTCCAGATAGATAGATAGATAGATAGATAGAAACTTTAAACTTCAGTTCACGCACAGCATTAATCGACCTCATGGCCGTGGTGTCCTTGCCTCCATTTATAACGTGGAGGTAACGAGGACGTTAACACGGAAAGCCGACTTATAAATGGACGAGCATTGCCCAGTCAGTGCTGTCTTCTCACTCACCACTAGATGTCGCTCTTTCTCCACCACTCCCTTCAGGCTTCATCCGCTCCGCTCGTCTCTCGCTGTCCGCTGTACGATGTCTGAGACAAGCAGGCGAGATGTTCAAAGGTGAGTTGCAGATTGGTATGCGATGGATTATGATGTGTGTTTTTATCAATTCTCTTTTTGCTGCAATATGTAGATGTGTGTATTTGCTGGCTGCTGCTTGTTAACCGACAGGAGACTGGGCGCTTGAACCCCGGCCCGGTTTGCACATTTTACATGTGTTTTTCTATCCATTCATCAGTCTTCCAAGCCAACTTTACTATTGCTGGATTCCGTTTGCGTGTGTTTCTAGTCAAAATTTCCAACTGGAGCGTCCCTTTAAATCGGATTTTCTTACTCGGAAACTGTTAAGTCTACATTTTTGTCCAGCTTCAGATGATGACGTCAATCCAAAATGGTGACGTACATTGCAAACCTGTATGGTTTATTAGCACTTGTCAGTCTGTGTCTATGTCAGTCGTACACACAGGGCTGTCCAACTTCTATCTGCGGACATGATGCTACGGTGCCTTGATGCACAAAATACAACATAATGCATTGTTATCAACTGCAATTGGTTGTGGTGGAGCAAGCACAACAAATGTTTACCTGGACATGTCCATATTGGTTTTCCGAATATTTTATTGGAACATTTGTGTGATGACTTTCCCAACTGCAACATCCAGTTTCCGGGGTAAATGGGAAGTAGCATTTGAGCAGGGCCATATGGCAAACCCAGAGAGACACACACACACAATACACACATGGGCCAGTGCCACATCACCAGTTCACCTAACCTGCACATCTTTGCCTTGTGGAATAAAGCCATGTGGACACAGGGAGAACATGCAAACTCCACACAGGGAGGACCTGGGCTCATGGACACTGGCATCCTCGTTACAAGGCGGCACTCCCCTGTGAATATCCCACTTTTATCTATTCATCCATCCATTATTCAACCCGCTATATCCTTACTACAGGGTTACAGGGGTCTGCTGGATCCAATCCCAGCCAACAAAGGGCGCAAGGCAGGAAACAAACCCTGGGCAGGGTGCCAGCCCACCACAGCAGTCATTTAATGCACCATAGTAATTTTCACTATTAATGGTGGGTGGAGTTGCCCTCCTTGTTATATCAAGTGTATGGGGGGGGTTTGCCTGCCCCATCTTGGTGTTTTTATCCCATGGACTTTCAATCATTTCACCAAGTTGGTGGGGTCAATTCAGCCCAAAACAGTGCACAAAAATGTTATAGACAGTCATTTGGGTGTCACCTGGTGTGGCAACCGAGATTGCATTAAGACCCCCACAGGCCACGGGGTGACTTGATGAACAGAATTCCTTAACAGAGAGTTAATCGTATGTTAAACTAGGGGGCTTCACCGCCTGCTCGCTTTGCTTGCCCACCCCTGGGTTTGGTTTACCGGATAAACAATTTAAAGAAATTGTTATTTTCACGGGAATTGTTACATATGCATTATTTTCACTTTTGGAAAAACAATAACTTGTCCTTTATTTCCGGCCCGGGGCGTGGTTATATCTCTTTCTCGCAGCACGTGTAACGCTGCTTGCGTTGTGAAGGGGGTGCTGAACGCACGCTAAAGAGATGCGGTCAGATCATCTGCTGTCTTGTTGCTGCTGCTGCTGCTGGCGTGCTGCGTGTTCTGCTTGTTGCGCTGCACGTCGATCATTTCAAAGCCTGTACAGCAGCTGTCCTTTTGCCACTTCGCGTCTCTGCCGCTCGTGTTGTGAAGTTGGACTGAACGCACGCTAAAGAGATGCGGTTGGATCATCTGCTGACTGCTTGTCATTGTTTTAAGAGCTGGGAGCGCATGAAGCGTGTCGGCCAAATCCATTCCAACAACTGCGAGGTTAGATGTCCGTGAACTGGTTTTAATTTGTTTGTAAGTAGGGCGTGAAGTGCAAAAGTCACCGTCTCACGGGTTTGACCTCCTAAGGTTGTAATGTCTAGTCTCGTGTGTCGTCAAAGTGCCTCTACAAGAGGATCAGCTCTCGCTCGCTTCACTCAACCCCTTCTGCAGGCGCGCTACACTCCTGCCACTTTGTGTCTCTCCCACTCGCGTTGTGAAGGGGAGGAGCTGAACACACGCTAAGGAGAAGCGGGCGGATCAGCTACTGGCTTTGTGCTGCTTCTGCCGAGGTGCGTGTTCTGCTTGTTGCGCTGCTCGTCGATCATTTATAAGCCTTTAAAGCAGCTGTCCTTCTGTCTCACTGCCTTGTCTCGTGTGGCGTTAAAGTCTCTTCCGAGAAGATCACGTCTCATCTCCCTGGTCTCCCTGCCAGGATTTTGTTTATAATAGAGAGACAATGCAGCACATGGGCACCTGGTAGTCTGGTAATTCCCACTATTAATGACGTGTTGGAGACTCAACTGTTATACCGAGTTGGGGGGGGGTGTTGTGGGGTGTCCCCCCACTTTGGTGTTTTTAGCCGATGGACTCTCAATCATTTCATCAAGTTGATGGGGTCATTTCAGCCCGAAACAGTGCACAAAAGTTTTATAGAGTGACATCCCCTCTGATGGTGACACCCAGTATGGTAACCAAGGCTGGATTAAGACCCCCATGGCCCCCTGGGTTACCAGAGGAACAGAACTCCTTAACAGAGAGTCGATCACACTGTTAACAATGCAGTGTGTGGCCACCCAGCCATTTAATGCAGAAAATACAGTGATGCAGTAATTCCCACCATTAATGGCTTGCGGACACTCGATCGTTGCATCCCCCTTGGGTGTTTTCAGCCCGTGGACACTCAATTATTTCATCAATCGCGGATTGGGGGTCTTTTCAGTCGGAGACACTGCACAAAAATTTTATAGACAGTAATTTGAGGGGGGGGGTGGGGGGTGTGGCACGGTGGGTAGTGCTGCTGCCTCGCAGTAAGGAGACCTGGGTTCGCTTCCCGGGTCCTCCCTGTGTGGAGTTTGCATGTTCTCTCCCCGTGTCTGCGTGGGTTTCCTCCCAGAGTCCAAAGACATGTAGGTTAGGTGCATTGGTGATTCTAAATTGTGCTTGGTGTGTGTGCGCCCTGTGGTGGGCTGGCGCCATGCCCGTGTTTTGTTCCTGCCTTGCACCCTGTGTTGGCTGGGATTGGCTTCAGCAGACCCCCGTGACCCTGCCTTAGGATATAGCGGGTTGGATAATGGATGGACTGTGGTGGGCTGGCGCCCTGCCTGTTGTTTGTTTCCTGCCTTGCACCCTGTGTTGGCTGCGATTGGCTCCAGCAGACCCCCCGTGACCCTGCAGTTAGGATATAGAGGGTTGGATAATGGATGGATGGATGGATGGTAATTTAGGGGTCACCCCATCTGATGGTATCACCCAGTGCGGTTTGCACCCCCTGTACCCCCTTAGTGACTCCACAATCACATGACACACACACACACTCTCAATCAAATAGGTCAAAATTAGAGTGAATGGAGGGAAACTGGAAAACCAGACCAACACCAGGAGAAGATGTAGACGTCCCATTGAATGTGTACCTTGGACGCTAACCAATTCTGCCCTTCCTATTGGTATGTGGAAGTAAAATTGGGGTGGGGTGGGGTACCTTAATAAAATCCTACATGGACATAAGAAGAAATATGAACTCCACTCTGACATTAACCAAGATGGCATCTGACCCCATGCCCTGAAGTTGTGATACCATGCTACTGGAAGAAAAGAAAAAAGATCTACTGAAAATGACTTGAAAGAAAGTGACTTCGTATAACCAACGAACCTTTCTCTGATATAGCGCCTTTCACAATGGAGAACAAATCAAAGTGTTTCAAGTGCACAGCACACTTTGGAACCATTTAAGGGATTTTCTTAAGGTGAGGTCAAACAGGGAGACAACAAAGAGATTTGAACCCGTGGTCAAGTGGACTGGAGCCTCCCCATCCCCTCGCTGTCGGCCCTCTGGCTGACGTTTACATGGTAATTGGTGAGTACTTGTCAAACTATCCCAAAGAACTTGGCAGTTGTTCCCAGACAGATGTCCTTTTCACTTGACGTCTGTGAATTTAATGCCGACTGGCGTCCCTTTCATAAAGTGGACAGGCCATTCCCACCTCCTTCCTGCAGTCATCATCCTAACAGGATGAAGAAATGTATGAGCGCCTTGTGACCTTAGTATTGCAATTATCCTTTAGATTTTCCACTGGAGTCATAAGAAGGAGATGAAACTGATGTGGTGTGACGGGCATGCGGACACTGGCGGTCAAGTGGGTGAGTCCGACGCAGCCATCCCCGCTCAGCTGGAGACTGACTAACCGTCTGAAGACCCCAAGGGAGTACAAAACATCTTAACTGGGCACCAGTAATGTCTAAACCCTTGCAAATCATTGACCAGATCTTTTAGGTGAGTAGGCTCAAGTCAGAATAAACATCAGGGGACGAGGAGTCACCCACCATTGAAGACTGGACCTTGACCTCCCGGCCGAAGGTCAAGTGATGAGTCCGAACAGAAGAGGATGGCCGTGCCACTGATGATATCCATCCTTCACTCTTTTGTAATATGATTTTAACAGGTAGAAATTTAAAACTGATCAGCTTTTATGTTATATAGTGCCTTACACAGTAAGCACAGCACTGCTCTGATTTGTGAAATAAAGCAAAATACTAGAGTTAGTCGAGCTTTAATTGACAAAGTGCCATGAAGACGCTCAAAATGAAAGATACAACACATCACCCTTTTTTAGTCAGTCAGTCATTTACAAACCTGCTTAGTTCTTAGTCACAGGGGTCTGCTGGAGCCCATCCCAGCTGGCATAGGGCACAAGGCAGGAACAAACTCTGGACAGGACGCCAATCTATCACAAGGTGAACACAAACACACCCCAGCCACACACTAGAGCCAATTTAGGATCGCCAGTTCACCTAATCTGCCCTTTATATAGTGCCTTACATACTATAAACAGGCGACAGCCCAACTCGGAAACTCTGACTTTATGCCTGTTTAATAATAGCACATAAATGTGGCATTAGTGTAACACTGTCACACCAAATGAGGGTCACAGGGCCCAAAGCCTCCCACCGGACAGTGTGAGCTGCAAGGCAGGAGGCAACCCAACCCCAGCCTGCATAATCAGGGTATCAGTACTACCAGAAATATGGGTAAGGGGCAACGCTTCGCTTATCGACCAACTCACCTAATGACCTAGTTGTAGGAATGAAACTCGGCCATCAAATGAGGAGTGTATGTATGTATGTATGTATATATATACTGTGTATATATATATATTGTGGCAGATGACCAGGGATCCTGCCCCATCGGGATGCCTGGAAGAAGGACAGACCGGGAGAGGGGCACTATCTTTCCCTGGGCGTAAGAGGGCAGCCCCCCTGGATTTCATCAGGGCCACGGAGATGGAGCTGGAAGCTCAACCTTGTGGATGGTCCTGGAGCCCTGGAGGACACATCACCAGGACACCAGGAAGTGCTGCCGAACTAGGAACTGTGTTTGCCCGGAGTGCTTCCGGGTGCAAGGGCAGCACTGCCGCCACACTAGCAAGTGCTGCCGGAAGACCATCACAGAGCACCTGGAGCACATCTGGGGTGGGATAAAAGGGGCCGCCTCACTCCATTCGAGGAGCCGGAGTTGGGAGGGAGAAGACGGAGCTTGCGAGAGAGGAGTGGAGGCTACATACGTGATATGTCACACATACACATCAGAGGGTCACCTGTCAGGCTCGTCAAAGATAAGCTCCACCCCACTGGGAGACCCGTCTCTTTTGTCATCCACAGCTCAGAGAAGATGCCCACTGAAGTCACTGACCCCACCCCTTCTGGTCCACGAGATATAAAAACAAGGTGCACGCAAAAGGTGACGTCTTATTCAGGAGATGAGACTCCCTTGTTATGGCGCTCCTACCCTGAAGCCTGAATGCTCTCCAGAGCCTTTAGAACCTCAGCCAATGGCTAATTGTTGCTTTTGTTACCTTATCGTGCCATCAAGTGCTTGTTATTTTCTATATCTTTTATTGCTTGGGGTGACCAAGTTGACACCCCAACATTTCCTCTTAACTTCTGTCACACCCTCAACCCACAACTATATATATATATATATATATAGTTTATATTACTTATATTAGTGTATGTATATATATATATATATATATATATATATATATATATAT
>JANRMT010062789.1:17103200-17115962 GCA_026402145.1 Polypterus bichir lapradei
GCGTTATTCGTTGGAGTGTAGCAGACCGTTAAACATGACAGCTCCATTGTCGATCTGCACCAAGGAGGAAAGGAGGGCAGTGATACGCTTTTTGTTTGCGGAAGGTGTTAAACCTGCGGACATTATTCGTCGAATGCAAGCACAGTATGGTGACAACTGTTTATCGCGAAGCAAGATCTACGAATGGATAGAGCGCTTCAAACAGGGAAGAACTTCTTTATGTGACGAAGAAAGATCGGGCAGGCCATCAACGTCAACCACTGAGGACAATGTGATAGTGCAAATTTGGTTGCAGATGCAACCGAAAAACTATTTTTTCCGATGGAATCAAAAAACTTGTGAAACGTTGGGAAAAGTGCATTGAAGTCCAGGGAGGTTATGTAGAAAAATAAGGTATGTTTCACATTTCTATCATTAGAATAAATGCCCCTTTTCTCAAATGTCCCCTTACTTTTTGACTTCCCCTCGTATATCCATCCATCCATTATCCAAACGGCTATATCGTAACTACAGGGTCACAGGGGTCTGCTGGAGCCAATCCCTGCCAACACAGGGCAGGAAACAAACCCCAGGCAGGGCGCCAGTCCACCACAGGGCACACACCAAGCACAATTTAGGACTGCCAATGTACCTAACCTGCATGTCTTTGGACTGTGGGAGGAAACCCACGCAGACACGGGGAGAACATGCAAACTCTATACAGCGAGGACCCGGTAAGCGAACCCAGGTCTCCTTACTGCGAGGCAGCAGCGCTACCACTGCGCCACCGTGCCACCCAACTTTGGAAATTCAACAGGATATTCCAGTATGACCTTGTAATTATATCATGAGCAATAAGCATCTCGACATTATAATTGAAGTAATGATAAGATAGTGAAACCTGCAATTTATTACGGAAAGGATGTGATAACTCAGCAAGATTAAGGGATTAAAAAAAAACAACAAAACAGGCAACTGAAAAGTTGCAGATTAATTAAAATGGCAGTATACTGTAGGTATTAGAAAGAGCAGAAAATCCCTTCATCTCTGAGCAAGACTGGAAATGACTCGGCTTCTTGTTCTGATATTACAGTGAAGAGTCACACATCGACGGTGACAGGTCTGACCTTGCGCTAGTAAAGCAGGTGCCAAGCAGAGTGAGATGATGTCACCAGTGCCAGGTTTGTAGATGACGTGGGCACAGACAATCCTATACAAGTTATACTGAGCACACACTGAGGGAACTCCACACGTGGTGGGTTATCATGTTTGTGGGTTTCTGCTTTGCTGCATTTACTACACCCTCCGTGATGTCTGTGCTGCTCATACCGCCATGTTTAGGCTCTATTGCCATGTTGATAACTGTTGATTAATAAATATTTCATATTATATTATGAATTATCTGTCGTGTTCAAAATGTTAATACGTTTATTGTCTCTTCATCTCATCTACCAAAACCACTTAGCCTTGTGAGGGTCATGGAGGCAGCAGGTCAAGCAGGTCAGCCCCGACTTTCCTTCACCCAGTGACAGATCCCAGCTCCTCTTGGGGAATTACAAGGTATTCCCAATCCAGCCAAGAGCTATAATCCATCGAGGACGTCGTGGAGTCTCGACCCAGTGGGATGCGCCCAGAGCAGCTCTAGGGGGAACCACATAGGGGTCATCTTTACGAAATGCCTAAATCACCTAAACTGGCTCCTCTTACTTCAAAGGAGCAGCGACTCTACTCTGAGGTTCTCCCAAATCACTGAGCTTCTCACCCTATAGGCGAGTGTCAGCCCTGAAGAAAACTGGTATCTTTTGCTTACAATCGCGATCGCCTTCTTTCAGCCATTACCCACAATTTATGTCCTCACGCGAGGGCGAGGATGCAGATTGACGGGCAAACAGAGAGATTTGTCTTTAGATTCATCACCAAGATGGACCAGCAGAGCATCTGCGGATCAGCTGCTGCCACTCCCATCCGCTGGTCGATCTGATGTTTTTTCTTCCATCAGTCGTGAACAAGACCCCGAGATACTTTGACTCCTCCACTATGGGCAGTTATTCCCACCTCACCTGGAGAGAGCAACACCAAGATCTCACATTTGGAGGTGCTGATCCTCATCCCCGCCATTTCATACTCGGTAGCAAATGTCAAAGGGCTCCCCAACTGGACACCTACAGTAGTGACCAAAAGTGTTGGTGGTGACACAAATGTGTTTTTCAAACTTTGCCGCCTCAGCATTTTCAGATGATTTTTTCCACATGTTTCTATGGAATACTGAAGAACAATTATAAACATTTCATACGTTTCTTTTATTGGAAAATATATCAAAATGTATGTGTCAATATTTACAGTGCTGGCACTTCCTCTTCGTAACTTCTGCAATTCGCTCTACCATGCTGGATATCCACTTCTGGGCCAAATCCTCACTGATGGTGGTCCATTCTTGCCTTTTTAGTGCTTGGAGTTGATCACGATTTGTGCGTTCCTGCTGCCCATCCGCTTTTTGTGAACTGACCACCGGTTAAGATCTGGGGAGTTTCCTGGCCACGGGTCCAAAGTTTCAGTGGTCTGATCTCTGAGCCACTTCATTATCACTTTTGCTGTGTGACATGGTGATCGATTATGCTGGACAATACACAGATCATCACCAGATTGAGCCTGGATTGTTGGGAGAAGTTGATCTTGGAGGATGTTTTCATACCATATTTATGGCAGGGTTCTTGGGCAGAATTGTGAGTGGGCCCACTCCCTTGGATGAGAAGCAACCCAACACATGGATTGTCTCAGGATGCATCACTGTTGGCACAGTGATACAGGACTCGGGGTAGCGTTCACGTTTTCCTTCTCCAGACAATCAATTTTCCAGATGCCCCAAGCAATCGGAAAGGAGGATTCATCTGAAAAAAGAACTTTGCCCCAGTCTTCTGCTGTCCAATCCTTGTGTTTCCTGCAGAAGTTCAGCCTGTCTTTGATGTTTTTCTTGTAAAGGGGGGGCTTCTTTGCTGCCCTTCTTGACACAAGGCCGTTGTCCAAAAGTCTTCACCTCACTGCACACCCACCTGCTGCCAATACTGAGCTAGTGTGGCACTGGTGGCAACACCATTCTGTAGCTGACCCCTCAGGAGGAGTCGGTCCTGGTGCTCGCTGGACACTTTCAGCTGATCATTATATGCCAGGGCCGACATAAGTGAAAATGAGTTTTTGTGATAAAGTGAACTTTTTATGCTAATAAAGCTCTTTGCAATGTATTAATATGCATCTGATCACTCTGCACAATAATCTAAAACCAAAGGGAATTGCCACCACAAAAACTGAAGCATCATATTTTGCAAAACACAACATTTGTGGGCGGCATGGTGGCACAGTGGGTAGCGCTGCTGCCTCCCAGTTAGGACACCCGGGTTCACTTCCCGGGTCCTGCCTGCGTGGAGTTTGCATGTTCTCCCCGTGTCTGCGTCGGTTTCCTCCCACAGTCCAAAGACATTCAGGTTAGGTGCATTGGCGAATCTAAATTGTCCCTAGTATGTGTGTGTGTGTGCCCTGCGGTGGGCTGGCGCCCTGCCCGGGGTTTGTTTCCTGCCTTGTGCCCTGTGTTGGCTGAGATTGGCTCCAGCTGACCCCCGTGACCCTGTAGTTAGGATATAGCAGGTTGGATAATGGATGGATAACATTTGTGCCACTGCCAAAACATTTGGCCACTACTGTATACTAGGGGGGGACCCAAAAAGAATGAGATTTAAAAAAAAAAAAAAAAAGGTATATTTCTCAGAACATTTCCAAAATTTCATCACCCGCAAAATACTCTCCCTGAGACGCAATACACTTGTTCCCCCGCTTTTTCCATTGTTCAAAGCTGTTCTGAAACTCTTGCAAAGTGATAGCCTTCAGTGCCTTCGTTGTTTGCTTCTCGACCTCCACTACATCCTGAAAACGCTTTCCTTTAAGGGCCCTCTTCATTCTTGTAAATAAGAAAAAAATCACAGAGTGCAAAGTCCAGGGAGTGGAGGGGAGAGGGAAACCCTTGTCATCCCATTTTACATGAGAAACTTCCGCACTCTCAATGCTGTGAGGGCGAGTGCATTGTCGTGACGCAAAAGCCACTCGCCTGATCGCCACAATTTGGGTCGTTTACTCTGCACTGCATCGTGCAATCGCTTGAGCATTTCAAGGATGCTGCTTGGCCAGATGATGTAGAGGGCAGTCTAGTACATGCACTTAGCCAGTAAGCATCAGAACTAACGCCCCTCATGCCTCCAGAAAAAAATTCTCGTGATTTTTGGGTTCCCCCATCGTATATAAGACCAAAAGACCTATATTACTGTAAGACAATAAATGTATGTCATTATTATTATTGTTGTTTTTTCTATTTTTTTTCAATGACCCTGTTTTGAAGCAGAGCATTCACTTTTTTTTCCAGACCACTCCCAGCTGGAGACTGGAACATCACACTTCTGCGGAATCGAAAAATTACAACGATATGTGCAACAGGTAGGGGGACCCGACGTATATTTTTATGTGGTTGAATATTTCCCAGGCTGAACATGTCTAACACTCTATTGATCACTTATTTCTTCTTATGCTGAAAGGAAGCTCCTGTATTTCGCTCGAAGAGAACAGTCGACTATGCCAGGACAAGCTGCCTGATGTACCTAAAAGCTGATTTTCTCTTTTTCAAAAAATTTGGCAGTACTGAGGCGGTGGTTGCGCAGGTCAGTATCCTCTTTGTGGGCTCCTTCACCTAGTTGGTTGGGTAAGGGAATTCCTTATATACCCACCACGTGAGAGATGTGTGTGTTAATATTCAACCTGCACTCATCCATCTTCTGTATTTGGTGAACCTGCTTATTTCAATTCAGGACCGTAGTCTCTCCTGCCAGCACTGGATGTAAGGTGGTCACCCGTGTGTCCTGATGATGAAGAGGGATCAAGGGTACATCAGACATGCACAGGGATACCCTAAGGATGTGTGCTGGCTTATCTACTCTTCAGCAACTGGGAAGCTGACATAGACAAAATGGTAGCACCCATGAAAGTCCAAAATGGCATAGCAGGGAAACAAAATAGCAAAATTAAATTAAAAAAAAATTATAGGGGATGTAAAACCTCAAAAATAAACTAAAGAATTCATGAAAAACATCAGACTGCTGCATGAGTGCCTGCTGTTCCCTTCAGAGGACGATGCAAGAAACTCCATATGTCTCGTTGGTATCACAGCACCAACTCCAGCAGAACTTGATGGAGACTGACCTCCTTGTTATCCCAGCTTGTCTGTGTATTTGGCACCCCATCTGTGGGTGGTGATTGATAACCAACTACAGTGGAACCTCGGTTCACGAACGTCTCCGAACACGTACAAATCGGGTTGCGACCAAAAGGTTTGCGCCTGTTCACGACCACACACTCAGTATACGAACAAGCCAGTTTCCCTTTCAGCATGTGTTCAGTCTCTCCCTGTGCATTTCCTGTACAGAGAGAGAGAGAGAGAGAGAGCACGTGACACACACAGACTCACACGCGCTTGCGAGTGAGAGAAACACAAGAAACACACACACACACACATGCACACACACACACACGAGAGAGAGAAATAGAGAGAGAGCGAGTGAGAGAGAGGGCTGGCCGCCTAAGGCCGAGAAGGTAATTAAAGAATGCACCAGACTTGTTTTTAAAGAGACTGCTTCGAGCATTGTTTTAACCTCGTTGTATTTAAGGAAGACTTTTTTCTATTGGATTTTAACCTCCACTTCACTTCTGTTTACAGCGATCGGTTCGTAGCATGCATTGTTGCAATGTTACTTTTCTTGGTGGTTTATTAAATTACAGATTTTTCAAATGTTCATTTTTTTCCCTTTGCTTAAAACTCATTAAAGAAAAGTGTTTTTAGCGAGTGGTTCGTAGTGCTATAGCGCGAACTCTTGCAGTGTTAGTTTTCTCTGTTGTTCAAGGTTTTCTCAGTGTTATTCAAGATTTTACATTTAGTTTACTATTACTCTGTGCATTTAATGGTATAATTAACTATATTTGTGCTTAAAAATCTTTAAAAAAAATATATTTACATACAGTCCGTATGGTCTGGAACAGATTAATTGTATTTACATACAATCCTAAGGGGGAAATTACTTCGGGTCACGACCAAATCGGGTTACGACCAGTGTTTTGGAATGAATTACGGTCGTGACCCGAGGTTCCATTGTATCCTTCACTGACCACACCATCACTACCTCTCATTCAAGCCGATTCACTCTGTATACCATCCACAACATCAGGCTGTATCTGATGCAGTATGTAGCACAACTTGTGGTCCCAGCATTGGTCTCATCACATTTTGACTACTGCAACTATTTACTAGCTGGAGTACCTACATGTGCTACTGAGCCACTGTAGATGATTCAAAATGGAGAGGCATCTCTGGTGACAACCAGCCGAGGTAGGCACATGTCACTCCTTTTCTCTAGCTGCTGCCCTGGCCCCCAGTAACAACACACAATAAGTTCAAATCCTTGATGCCTGTCAATGGTCTGTGACTTGTGACGTCCTGTGCTCCTTCTCACCCACTCAGGTCTGTTAAAGAATGGCATCTGGTGATGCCACCTCTAAATAATGTAAACAGACTCTTTTCATGTGTAGTTCCTAGCTGGTGGAACAAGCTGCCTACCTCCATCCAAACTACTGACTCCCTTGGTGTTAATTTCTAGCCTATGTAAAGTTTGATGTAAAGACAATTAACCCAGAGTATAACTGGGGATTGGCTGTTATGATCTGACGTACAGCGTTATGCCAAATAATAAATGGTGCAGTATTGTGCTGCCAAAAAGATAACACCTTTTTGCCAAAAAAAAAAGAGTATTTCTATGCATTCTACCACTCTATGGTAACTCATTAATATTTATGAGTGGGGCGGAGCCTTCAAACAAAACAGACAATGGGGTGGAACTGAAAAGCTGTAAAGCCAGTTTTAGAACAAACTGAAATTGAAGCATTAGTTGAATCAAGCGATAGTGATGACAATGTGATCTCACCCCACATGAATGAACCGTCGTGATATGCCCGGTGATTTCGGTTGCATGAAGCTTCACCATGCAGGAAAGGCGCTATATAAATAACATTTATTATTATTATTATTATTATTATTATTATTAATATTACCAGTAACGGCATACTGCATGATAACGTGGAGTGAATACACTTGACTTGAGCATTCCTAGTTTTCATCCTATTTGTCTGTCTCTGTTTATCATTCGTTTGCTCAGAGCTTGATGCGCTTCCTAAGCAGCTCTTCTTTTCTCCACCCTAGTGGCCCGCTGCTTCTCTTCTTTCATCTTTTCACGTTTAAACTGATTAAGTTAGCTTTTTTGTTGCAATTACTTTAAATTTTTACTTAAGCTGGCACTTAAGTCTTCAATCTGCCTCAAGAATGAGTAATGATATGAAGAGGTAGGGGAAGTGACGGCGAAGATGGTAGGGATGAGAACGGCGCCTGTACGCATGCGTCACACAGCCGCCCTGCTGCGCACTGCCGAGAGTTGATTCTACAATAAAATAAAATAAAAATAAAAAGAGTAATAAAAATCATCATCCCGAAAGCGGATAGTAGACGTCACGTAGTAGATGTGTACCAAATTTCAAATCAATAGGTTTGCAAGCTACAGTTGATTTAAAATCCTGGACAGACAAACGAACAGCCACGGTAGCATATTATATAAGAAGATTTTTATTACTATTATTATTATTTTTATTATCAGTAAGGATGCAAGGCAAAATGATTGTGGTCAAGTGGAAGGATAAGAAAGACTCTTCCTCTTAAGCACTGTTCACAATGCAGCAGCTATCAACGTTTATGTCAGGGGAAAATGTGGAAACAACTAAGCCTTGCACTGGGGTGGTCTACAGTGACATGAGGGGTACACTTATCGTGCAGATCAGGCACTGACATTCTACCCTTTCATGCACAAGAAAAAGAAAAAAATATTATAAGAAGAGTGCGCCAAGACACATGCTTATACTCTGCAAATTGCAACACAGGGCTGTGCGTTTGTGGTTGTTTTAAAACACGTCACATGAAGGATGTGAACTAAATCTGGGTCGGTACGACCATGAACACCTCACCTTTCTGACTGTTTTTATATTGATGTTAAGGTATTTACATGTTTCTGTTATACATAATAACATAATTAGTCAGCCACACAGAGACCGCGTGTGAACACCCCGAGCAGAGCACATCCTGGTGACATCATCTGTGTTCTCCCTCTGTTAGCTCACACCTCTGCTGGACAACATAACCACCACACTCCAGCCGTCCACAGTGCAAATCCCATCCTCGTCACCAACTGCTGTGGACCCACACTACATCGTATCGAAGATTTACACTGCGGTGAGCTGCCGGTGGTTAGCCTCGATCCCGTGACTCCTAGCTCAGAAGTGGTCTCCTTGCAGCATGAGCTAATAGGGGAACTCCATTAGTCAGCTGTCGAGATACCTACCACCTGCAAACACTGCAAGTGGAGCATTTTCTGGTGACATCAGCTGAGCTCTCCCTCTGTCAACCCACACTTCTACTACACAACGTCACCACCACACTCCACCCAACCACAGTGCGAATCGCTAAATGAATTGCTGTGGACTCACACTACATACATAGCATGTCAATTTTGAAGATTTGCACTGTGGTGAAGTGCTAGTGGTCAGCTGAGAACCTTTGACATCCAACTCAGAAGCGACCTCTTTGTAGTGTGAGCTTATAGGGGATCTCCATTAGTCAGCTATTGAGAAACCACCTCTGAACATCCCAAGCGGAGTGCATCCTGCCAGCCCACACCTCTTCTGCACAACATCACCACCACACTCCACCCATCCACAGTGCAAATCCCATCCTCATCGCCAAATGAATTGCTGTGGACTCACACAACGTAGCATCTCAATTTCATAGATTTACAATGTGGTGAGCTGCTGACGGTTAGCCTCAACCCCGTGACTCCTAGCTTAGAAGTGGCCTCCTTGCAGAGTGAGCTTATAGGAGAACACCATTAGTCAGCTGTTGAGAGACCACCTGTGAACACTGTGAGTTGATTGCATCCTGGCAACATCAGCCGAGTTCTCCCTCTGTCAGCCCACACCTCTTCTGCACAACGTCACCACCACACTCCACCCATCCACAATATAAATCCCATCCTCTTCACCAAATGAATTGCTATGGACTCACACAACGTAGCAGCTCAGTTTCGAAGATTTACACTGTGGTGAGCTGCTGGTGGTTAGCCTCGATTCTGTGACTCCTAGCTCAGAAGTGGTCTCCTTGCCAGATGGCAGAACTCAGTTAGTCAGCCGCACAGAAACCACCTGTGAACACTGTGAGCGGAGTGCATCCTGGTGACAATGGCTGATCTCCTTCTCTATCAGCTGCCACTACAAACCTGAACCCAGAAATTCTGAGGCCCTGTCTATGTATGGGACACCGCTGGCCATCTGCAGCTCTAAGGCCCCCTTGTGGTGATTTCTTATTCACACCAGTCAATTTGGACTCCTCTTTTTACTGGTCTCGGGGTCATTTCAAGTGTTCTCTCACAGGTTACGACAGACCAAGAACTGAAAATAAAGTGGTGCTACAAAAGTGATCTGCACAAACTTGAACCCACACATGCTGTAGGTGCGCCGTTTTAGACCCTGTGACTCGTTTTAAAATTTCACATTGAAAACATCCACAGGCATCAGACAAGCCAGAACATAAATGAAAGAATTCATGAATTATCTGCCAAATAAAGGTCCCTCTTGATAAATTTGATGATCAGCAGGCAATTCACTTTCACGTAAAAAAAAACTTTAAATATTGCACATTCATCAAGTCTGATAATCAAATTAAAACCCAACACACAGACGACACTAAACAAATCTCGACAAGAACAAGTCGATGCAAATCTGAAGAGTAGCTGCACGTCGAATTCAGCAAAGGGGGCCCAAAGGAGCAGATCGGCCAAGCGTGCTGCTTGGTATTTCAGACACACTCTACAACGCCGGCACGCAGCCCACAGTCGGCTGCTTTTTCCTAAAGTGCCGCCTTTGTGTTCCAGGCGGCCGATTCCTGAAAAGCAACTGTGGTTCACAGGGGTGGAAGGCTGCATTGTCGAGAAAAATCCTCAGATGGGCAGCAGCGCTAAAAAAAGGCGTCAAGCTGGGCACAGGCTGCACTTTAGCACACAGAGTACTGCAGCCGCTCTCTCATCTGAAGTTTTTCTTTTTAGAATTTACGTTGCAAATTTGAAAAATGTTCGGCTGTTTTTTTTAATGTTGTATTAGTATTGCTTAATTCAGATAAGTTTCTTAGGGGCGCAAAACAAGTCAAACATTCATTTCATTTGAAGGGAAGAAAAGAGGGAGAGATGTGAAAGGCACTATATTAGACAAATAAAAAGGTGCCAGGTCAAAGAGTTAGACAACACCTTATCTGCCTTTCTCTTTTTATAGTGCCTTTTCATATTTATCCATCTGTACCTTTGTGTAGAACACAGCGTAATGATTACCCTAAGCTCAAAGAGGACAATGCTATATTAACAATAAACTTGTCAAGCTCTTATTAACACATTGGACCTGGAGGTCCTGCCACTGCTCCCCTCAAAGCTTAGTATTAAGCAAAGACAAAAACAAAAGGAAACATTTATGGAATAACACAAGAGAAAATTTTGCATACACAGATATATTTTAACTAAACAATTACACACTTTTGCTCACTACAACAGAAAAAACAAAATAAAAGTCCCCTTTAATTGTCAAATGCCCATCCCATATACATAGAAACACCCTTAAAAAACACCAGATTCCCATATATATATATACACACACAAAACTCTCAATGTGACTTGAAGAAACAAGTTCAGGTGAGGCACAAATATATATATATATACAAATATAAGGAAAACACTAGAGACAGATTTATATATATATATATATATATTGTGGAGGACTGCCGGCTTCTCATGCCGGTCCTCACCCCCAGGCCGCCAGGAGGAGCCCTCCTGACAGCAGGATAGTGCCCCGAGGTCCAGCAGGGCCTCATGGACTTTGTAGTATTTATACACAGCCCTGCTGGATACCTTGGGGACCACCAGGAGTCGCTGTGGGGGGCTTATGGGCTCTTTTGTGCCCTATAACCTGGGAGTATGTCACGGTCATGTGACAGGAAGGACGACGTGCTCCCGGGTTGAATAAAAGGACTGATTGCCCTGACCCGGAAGGAATTAGGAACTATGGATTGATGGGACAGAAACACCTCCGGGTCAGGGGCTATAAAAGGACCGTGCCTCAGTCCAGACACTGAGCTGTGCTGGGAGGTAGAGGAGCAAAGTGTCTGGGTGAGGAGAAGTGATTATTGTAGTTAGTGGATTGTTTATTTAGTAGTGAAATATATGAGTAGTGTGGAGGGTGCTTTGTGCACGTTCTGTGAAGAAATAAAGAAGTCTTGGACTTTTACCTGGTGTTTGGAGTCATCCCTAAAGGGGTTCAAGGGAGCACTAGCGCCCCCCACTGCCACAATATATATATATATATATATATATATTCACGCGAATCCAGTACAAAGGGTTAATGTCCATGAAGGAAAGAGAACCATGAGAAGATGGTAATCAGATTGGGAAGGATCGAGGGAAGATGGATGACGGCACGCATCCTGAAAGTAAAAAAATCGGGAGTGCTCTTCCCTTGACTTTCTCATATACTCAGATATGGGGATGGATATTTGAGGAGTAAACTGCAAGACAATGATTACATTTTTATATTATGTACATTAAAGAACCATTAACAAGAAATCAAATCAAATTAATAATATATTGAAAAATTATTATAAAAGTAAAGTTGAATAAATCAGTTGCATAAATAAAAGGTAAAGTACCACTTCCGGTTAACGGAAATAGCTCGAAAGTTGACAGAAATCTACATTTTGTACCTAATACTTATATGCAAAATTTGGTTGACCTAAGTGAAAGCGAACTCAAGTTATTGTGTTTACACATACAGACAGACACAGATATAATTCCAAAATTTATTTTAGATAGATAGATAGATAGATCTGCGGTGGGTTGGCACCCTGCCCGGGATTGGTTCCTGCCTTGTGCCCTGTGTTGGCTGGGATTGGCTCCAGCAGACCCCCGTGACCCTGTTCGGATTCAGCGGGTTGGATAATGGATGGATGGATGGATAGATAGATAGATAGATACTTTATTAATCCCAAGGGGAAATTCACATAATCCAGCAGCAGCATACTGATACAAAAAAACAATATTAAATTAAAGAGTGATAAAAATGCATGTAAAAACAGACAATAACTTTGAGTAATGTTAGCATTTACTCCCCCGGGTGGAATTGAAGAGTCGCATAGTGTAGGGGAGGAACGATCTCCTCAGTCTGTCACTGAAGCTGCTCCTCTGCCTGGAGATGGCACTGTTCAGTGGATGCAGTGGATTCTCCATGATTGACAGGAGTTTGCTTAGAGCCCATCGCTCTGCTACAGATGTTAAACTGTCCAGCTTTATTCCTACAATAGAGCCTGCCTTCCTAACAAGTTTTCCCAGGCGTGGGGCATCCTTCATCTTTATGCTGCCGCCCCAGCACACCACCACGTAGAAGAGGGCGCTCGCCACAACCGTCTGGTAGAACATCTGCAATATCTTATTGCAGATGTTGAAGGACGCCAACCTTCTAAGGAAGCATCGGAGCATCAGTATTGGCAGTCCAGTCCAATTTATCATCCAGCTGCACTCCCAGGTATTTATAGGTCTGCACCCTCTGCACACAGTCACCTCTGAT
>JANRMT010062789.1:17121817-17137275 GCA_026402145.1 Polypterus bichir lapradei
ATATAGTGCCTTTCATATCTATCTACTGTATCTATCTATCTATCTATCTATTATTATTATTATATAGTGCCTTTCATATCTATCTACTCTATCTATCTATCTATCTATCTATCTATCTATTATTATTATATAGTGCCTCTCATATCTATCTACTGTATCTATCTATTACATAGTGCCTTTCATAGCTATCTATCTAATTCCCTTGTTTTATTTTATATAGTGCCATTCTTATCTGGCTGTATTGTTCTTTATTGTTAATGTCGCCTTTCTCTTTCTCTTGTAGACTTCTCTTCTGTTTTTTTCCCACTCTCCTATCCTCCCACTGCTCCACTGTTTCAAGTCACTTTGTACGTGTGACGCGTGTTCTTCACTTCAATGGTATAATGAAGGACATGTTATTTTCCCCCTGCTTGGTGAAGCTTTCAGATCCTCCTGTCACCTTCTGTTCTCTGCTCATTTTTCTTTCCTCCAGGAGGCTCTGTACTTGGAGTTCTCAGTTTCTTGGAAAACCTTTTAGTTTCCAGTGTGCTGTGCTGTATTCCTCACATAAATCCCACTGGGGAACTTTGGTCAGTTTTCTCACGACCTTCTACATAGAATATGAGGGGCATTTTGTTATCATCTGCTAAAATCCTAAAAAGCGGAGTTATCTGTAGCTGTTAGAAACACGAGTGTACGAGGAAAAATGTGTATGTTTATGTCTATCCATTCTCAAACCTAATTAAAAATTCTAGGAGTTATGAGGCTTTAATTACAGCAGCAGCCAAAAACCTGAACACAGCCCTGGAACTGATGCCAGTCGGTACCCATTGTCTGCGATAAGACTCCTAAAAATGCGTTTATCGTATAATTAGCCGTATAATGTGAGTGCCTCCGTAAATGCAAAGCAGTGCTTCATTAGTATATGTATTTACAGGGCCCTCCATAATGCTTGGGAGCAAAGACCCCTTTTTCTTGGATTTCCCCCACTCTGCTCCACAGTTTAAAATGACAAATCACACAATTCAGATGTCGTGATTAAAGGGCACATTGCAGACTTTAATGTAAGGGGATTTTCAGACATTTTGGTCACACCGTGTAGAAATGACAACACATATTCTACACAGTCCAACCCGCCAATATAACACTCCGATCAGCTTCAGGAGGGCTTAAAGAATATTTACACATACTTTCATCCTCGTACATTTCCCATTTAACGTCTTGGAATTCCAAATCGGATAAGGCTAAGAAAACAAGTGTATGGCTCACCTTTAACTCCGTCGTTTGTAGCAGCTCACCGCTCTCTTTTACATCTGATTTTCCAGCTGCTGACCACACCTTTTATATGTCACTTTGTCCAGGCACTTCCAGATGAGGCTGAAACCCGACAGCTCTGGATTTACAGAAGATTTCCAGATTCATTTCACAAATCGATCAGAACTGCCGACGTTATCTCATCTCTACTCCGGAGAATTGGAAGGTAAGGAATCGCTTACGGGTGGTACGGTGGCGCAGGAGACCCGGGTTAGCTTCCTGGGTCCTCCCTGTGTGGAGTCTCCCACAGTCCAAAGACATGCAGGTTAGGTGTATTGGTGATCCTGAATTGTCCCTAGTGTGTGCTTGGTGTGTGTGTGTGCAATGCGGTGGGCTGGCGCCCTGCCCGGGGTTTGTTTCCTGCCTTGCGCCCTTTGTTGGCTGGGATTGGCTCCAGTAGACCCCTGTAGTTAGGATATAGTGGGTTGGATAATGGATGGATGGATGGATTTAATGGAATCGTTTACACTTCAAAGGGTGTGGACATCGCGCGTAACGGCAGGCAGACAGTCCGATGGTTTGCCCGTTTGTCACAGTAGATGTAAAAGTGAAGTCAGCTTCTCTAGTGAGGCTTTTTTAGGATTTTAATTCAACAACAACAACAACATTTATTTCTATGTCACGTCGTTTTTATACCACAATGGAGCTCAAAATGCTTTACAAGATGACAAAGAGAATTTTTCAGATTTGGCAATAATATTAAAGAATAAGTAGCAACAAGACAAGGGTAAGGTCAGATTACAGGGAGGACAGAAAAAAAAAACTCTAATTAGGCTGGAGAAAAAGAAAATCTTATTTATCGAAGATCGAACCCCCTCCACATGTTGCTGTGATCAAAATCGTTTCTAAAAGTTTAAAAAACGACAAGTTTTTATTGAACTTTAATAAACACACTGGGACTAAAAATAAAGAGGATGCAGCACAAACGAGTGGCGGGTGGGTGAAGAAGTGTAGCGGAAGTATATTGAAGCTGTGAGAGATGCCCGGCAGCTTATCCCAGCCAATACATCCAGGCCGCTAGATGGAGTCCTCCCTGCAGCATGGAAGTGCCCCGGATTCCCTCAGGGCATTGTGGGAGATTTGGAGTTCGACTTCACAGCCCTGCTGGGTGCCGTGGGTACCATCGGGTGACGCTGCAGGGAGACACAGGGATTTCTATATTCCCAATAGCCCGGAAGTACTCCCAAGTCACGGGGACGGAAGAACAGAAGTACTTCCGGGCTGAAGAAAAATATAAATCTTTAGATGACCCGGAAGTGCTAGTGAATCACATGGACTGAAGGACAGGAGCACTTCCGGGTCAAGGACTATATAAAGGACTATGGGAAACCCAGCGAGCTGAGCCAGAGTTGGGTGGTAGTGTGACGGAGCTGCTGGGAGTGGAGGATTGATTTATTGTATTATTAGCGACTGGGAGCCCGATCGAATTGGGCTACAAATTCCATGTTTGTGAAATCCATACTTTCTCTGCAAAGAATTATTTGTTATTTTAAGTCCTTGAAATGATTTTGTTATCATGGCAATGATTTGTGCTTAAAATAGACCTTTTCGGCCGACGTAATGAAGAGCTTCCTGTTTAAACGGGGCTGCGAGACGTGAACTCAGCTCTTCGGCGCACCTCATTTGATTTTTTCCGGCAAACAAATTTTCAAAACAAACCGTATTTAATGATTCTAATCAGAGTCGGAGTAATCATTATGTTGGCGTGGTCATTTTTAGATCTGAGATCGGCTAAAATTTAAACAATGACCGTTGTTAATACCCAGCCGTCATTACTCAGTTTGCCAACAGATGTCAGAAGGACGGCTGCCAAAACCGAACTGCCCAAAGATAGATTTCGACGTACCAAGCAAATGGCGATACGTTCTAAATTACTTACGGTTCCGGAGCTGTCGAAGGGTTTAAGTCAGTCGACGATGTTAGTCCTGGAAAGTCCGCCCCACCAAACCAACCGAACTTACTGTTATCTGCTCAAACCAACACCGACTTACTATACTCGGCCGTCCAGCGGCGTCACTGAAGCATTCGAACATTCTTAGCCAATCATGCAATACTGCGTCCACGTTTGCCACGTGATGTTCTAACTACAGAGGCAGAGTCCCATTGCATGGTTCTAACTTCGAGTCGAGGTATTGACATGAACACTGTACATACGGATAGTATCAAATTATATATACTCAGCAAAAAAAGAAACGTCCCCTGACTTTCAACTGTTTTTACTTTCAGTAGACTTAATGTGTAAATATTTGTATGAACACTAAAAGAGTCAACACCATAAGACATAAACTAAAAATGTTTCACAATGTGTCCCTGAATGAAGGGAGGCTCAAAATCAAAAGTACCAGTCAGTATCTGGTGTGGCCACCAGCTGCTTGAAGTACTGCAGTGCATCTCCTCCTCATGGACTGGACCAGATTTGTCAGTTCTTGCTGTGAGATGTTACCCCACTCTTCCACCAAGGCACCTGCAAGTTCCTGGACATTTCTGGGGGGAATGGCCCTAGCCCTCACCCTGCGATCCAACAGGTCCCAGACGTGCTCAATGGGATTGAGATCTGGGCTCTTCGCTGGCCATGGCAGAACACTGACATTGCTGTCATGCAGAAACTCACGCACTTTTTGCCACTCCTGTCTGGTCCAGCGAAGGTGGGTTTGTGCCCATAGGCGGCGTTGTTGCTGGTGATGTCTGGTAAGGACCTGCCTTACAACAGGCCTGCAAGCCCTCAGTCCAGCCTCTCTCAGCCTATTGCGGACAGTCTGAGCACTGATGGAGGGATTGTGTGTTCCTGGTGTGACTCGGGCAGTTGTTGTGGCCATCCTGTACCTGTCACGCAGGTGTGATATTCGGATGTACCGATCCTGTGCAGGTGTTGTTACACGTGGTCTTCCACTGCGAGGATGATCAGCTGTCCTTCCTGTCTCCCTGTAGCGCTGTCTTAGGCGTCTCACAGTGCGGACATGGCAATTTATTGCCCTAGCCACATCAGCAGTCCTCATGCCTCCCTGCAGCATGCCTAATGCACGTTCACGCAGATGAGCAGGGACCCTGGGCATCTTTCTTTGGGTGTTTTTCACAGTCGGTAGACAAGTCTCTTTAGTGTCCTGCGTTTTTAGAACTGTGACCTTAAATGCCTACTTTCTGTAAGCTGTTAAGGTCTTAACGACCATTCCACAGGTGCATGTTAATTAATTGATTATGGTTAATTGAACATGCATGGAAAACATTGTTTAAACGATTTACAATGAAGATCTGTAAAGTTATTTGGATTTTTAAAACATTATTGTTGAAATACACAGTCCTGAAAAAGGGACGTTTCTTTTTTTGCTAAGATAAAAAATAAGAGTCCCAAGGTCTTCTCATAGCGTCACCTGGTGGCGCCCACAGTACCCAGCAGGGCTGCGATACCGAACTCCAAAGTCCATGATGACCTCCGGGAATCTGGGGCACCGTAAAGCTGTAGAGAAGCTGCCATCTATTGCTTTGAGGGAGGCAGTGTCCAAACGTGGCTGCCTTCCCCCATCTTTCCATCCTTGGGGCCTCCCGGCTGGGCTGAGCTGTCGGCTGTCTCTTACAAAAGAAAAAGTTTGGGAACCGCAAGTGCTTTACAAGATGAAGAAAGAAAAGTTTATATGAAACAAAAATAAGATTAGGCAATACTAAGTAACAAAGAATAAAGTAAGGTCCGATGGCCGGAAAGACAGAAAAAAAACCCCAAAATCTGCAGGGGTTCCAAGGCCAAAAGACCACTCAGCCCCCACTGGGCATTCTAGCTAACATCAATGTTCCTAAACCAGTCCTCTTTGTTTTCAGGCTTCACATGATAAAGCATATTTTTGGCTAAGAAAGAAAGAAAGAACATTACATTTCTAGCGGCGAGACAGAGAGAGCGGAGAGAGCGCCTTTGCTCCTCATCCTCCATGTGTTCTAAATGTGCAATTCCACAGTTCATACTCATTCAATACAAATGAAAGTATAGAGTGGTGTAGAAAAACAACGGATTTCAATTTTGATCTTAATGGAAATATTTAGTTGTTTTTAAAAGCTCTGATGCTTTAATCAATTTTAATAGACTGTTCAACAAACGGATAACAAGAAAAACAAAAGAATATTTTATTTAAGGTCAAAATTAAGTTTTTAAATATTGGATTTTTTTTTTCTTAGTCTGATCCCATTTTTTATAAAATTGAAAACCGTTTATGGTCTTACCTTTATTTGTAAATGAAGTCCATGCGCCTGTCCTTCTCCACTTTCTTTTAAAAGTCCTCCTTATCTTCCTTTAGTTTTAAAAGTTTCTCCACCTCAATGGAGATTATCGCCAAGAAGAACAGCAGCTACGAGCACATGTTGGGCTCACATACGCCCTCTTCAGGGCGGCACGGTACTGTCTGCCTCACCTTGTGCCTTTTCACTGCACTAACTTTAACCAATGGATGTCTGTCTTAGGCAGTCCTGTTAGAAATGCATTACAGTAATCCAGTCGATTTAAAACAATTAATGTTTCAGCAACTGTTTATGCAGTTTATTGTATTGTTAAATTAAAAGTGGGATACTGAACTAGTTGCAATTACACTTAGAAAAATGTATTTTTAATGGTGGAGCAACTTCATTTCTTAAACAAGATATGTTTAAGATAAAGAAAATAAAAATAATTGATTCATTTTTGTATTATTCCTTATCCAGGGTCATGAGTGAAGTGCCTGAGTTAAGTGCCCATTAATACCATCCTTTCGAGAAAGAACACCTGTAGGAAGAATTTATTTTTCTGCTTGTTGCTTGCTTGCTGTAGTAAACCGTAACATTAACCATTAAGTATAGAATAGAATAGAGTAAAATAAAATAGAATAGAATAAACTAGAATAGAATAGAAAGCCTATATTGTCATTGTAAAATAATTTAAAATGAAATTATGAGTGCCACTCCAACTGGGTACAAAACCAAAATGAAACTACTTTTGTGAAAAACAAGCCAATGCTACAACACATAATACAAAAAAGCATTAAGAACAGGGTAGAATAAAACAGAATAGATTAGGCTAAACTAAAATAGAATAGAATAGAATAGAATAAACTAAATTAGACTAGACTAGTATAGAATAGAATAGAATAGAATAGGCTAAACTAGAATAGAATCAAATCAACTAGAGTAGAATAGAATAAACTAAATTAGACTAGACTAGTATAGAATAGAATAGAATAGAATAGGCTAAAATAGAATAGAATAAACTAAATTAGACTAGACTAGTATAGAACAGAATAGGCTAAACTAGAATAGAATAGAATAGAATAGACTAAATTAGACTAGACTACTATAGAATAGAATAGAATAGGCTAAACTAGAATAGAATAATCTAAATTAGACTAGACTAGTATAGAATAGAATAGAATAGAATAGAATAGAATAGAATAAACTAAATTAGACTAGACTAGACTAGACTAGAATAGAATAGAATAGAATAGAATAGGCTAAACTAGAATAGAGTAGAATAGAATAGAATAAACTAAATTAGACTTGACTAGTATAGAATAAAATAGGCTAAACTAGAATATAATAGAATAGAATAAACTAAATTAGACTAGACTAGTATAGAATAGAATATAATAGGCTACACTAGAATAGAATAGAATCAACTAGAATAGAATAGAATAAACTAAATTAGACTAGACTAGTATAGAATAGAATAGAATAGGCTAAACTAGAATAGAATAGAATAAACTAAATTAGACTAGACTACTATAGAATAGAATAGAATAGGCTAAACTAGAATAGAATAGAATAGAATAGAATAGAATAGAATAGGCTAAACTAGAATAGAATAGAATCAACTAGACTAGAATAGAATAAACTAAATTAGACTAGGCTAGTATAGAATAGAATAGAATAGGCTAAACTAGCATAGAGTAGAATAGAATAGAATAAACTAAATTAGACTAGACTAGTATAGACTAGAATAGAATAGGCTAAACTAGAATAGAATAGAATAGAATAGAATAAACTAAATTAGACTAGACTACTATAGAATAGAATAGAATAGAATAGGCTAAACTAGAATAGAATAGGCTAAACTAGAATAGAGTAGAATAGAATAGAATAAACTAAATTAGACTAGACTAGTATAGAATAGAATAAAATAGAATATAATAGAATAGGCTAAACTAGAATAGAATAGAATAGAATAAACTAAATTAGACTAGACTAGTATAGAATAGAATAGAATAGAATAGAATAGAATAGAATAGAATAGGCTAAACTAGAATAGAATAGAATCAACTAGACTAGAATAGAATAAACTAAATTAGACTAGGCTAGTATAGAATAGAATAGAATAGGCTAAACTAGAATAGAGTAGAATAGAATAGAATAAACTAAATTAGACCAGACTAGTATAGACTAGAATAGAATAGAATAGAAAGCCTATATTGTCATTGTAAAATAATTTTAAACGAAATTATGAGTGGCACTCCAATTGGGTACAAAACCCAAACGACACTACTTTTGTGAAAAACAAATCAATGCTACAACACATAATACAAAAACAAATATGTAAAAATATACTTAATTACAAATTAGGTAAAAAAACTGAAAGCAATATAAATAAAATAAATAATGCCATTTCACTGGGGAGTAGCTGCACGAGAGCAGCAGCAGTATGTATGAGTCCATTTCCAAACACTGACCAAAAAGTATTTAACCCACCTTAATTTGCTTATTTTTGTTCAATGTATTATGGGCATTGGATAAAAATGGTTTCTGAATCTATCGGTCCGTACTTTCAAAGATCTATTATGCCGACCAGAGGGCCAGAGTTGAAACAGGTGCTGAGCAGGCAGGGTGCGAAGGATCCTTAATGGTGTTTGTGGCTCTGGTCAGATAGCAGGAGAGGGAGGCCTAAGTCTGTCAGCTTGCTTAGCAATATGTCAGGGATTATTGTATTAAATGCTGAACTGTAGTCTATGAAGAGCAGCCTTCCATAGCTCCCTCTTTGGCTGACATGGCTCAGAACATTTTGTACAGCGGTAGCAGTGGCATTTACATTTGCATTTATTTACTTTCCTTTCTTTTTCCGACTGGTGCACAGGCAGGTCCCATGACTTGCTCGGGGTCTCTTGGTGTCAGCAGTGGGATTTGAAGCCACAACCTCAGGGTTTAAAAGCCCAACGCCTTAACCACTACAGCATGCTAACTAAAATATGTTCATGGTATAAGAAATGCCGTTACATTGTGCTGGTGTCAAAGAAAACTAGCTAACAAAGTAAGCCACTATAATAAATTAATAACTCCAAGTATTACATTTATCTGACAGCTTTATCCAAGGTGACTTACAAGTTTCAAGATACAACTGGCTCCATTTCTTTTGGTTTTTCTAATTGCAATACAAGGAGTTGAAGTAATTTACTTAGGGTCACTTGGTGTCAGTAGTGGGATTTGAAGCCACTCGAAGTCCAAATCCTTAACCACTACACCACTACTGGGCTACCGGACCAGTATTGAAGGAGCTGCATTTGCTGGTAGGGTGACTCCCCTGTTGTGGGGCCCGAATGGGAGAAGCAGTGGAGCCACCAGCAGAAGAATGCACCTGGCTTTAGTTTTAAAAGAAAGACCGTTATTTTAACCTCGTTTTAAAAGTATTTTTCTAGTGTGTTTTTAACCTCCACAGTTCACTTGTTTTTATTGGATTATTTATTTGAAGATTTGAGAGACACTGCACTTATTTATTTGGACACTTTGTTTCTGATGTTGTTGATTTTTTAATAAAAGCACTTTGCACTTTTTGCACCATCCCCTTGCTTCATTGTTGTGCCTCACTATCCAGCTCATCAGTGAAATTACTGATGGTGTCGGGTTCGAGAGCTCCCAGGAGCTGGATGGGAGCATGGAGCAGAACCCGCATCATCACAGGCAGTCTTTGTCCAACCCGTGTAACAGCTAGCCCATCCACAGACAGACACGACACAAATGTCCAAAACACACGGATTTATTTACAAAGTATTTACAGTTTGGTTCCACCAGTTCACTCACCACTCCTCAGTCTTAACTCTCTTCGGCCGCCTCCACTTCTCTCTCGCAAGCTCCGTCTTCCTCCACACGACTCTGGATCCTCGCAAGGGAGTGAGGCGGCCCCTTTAATCCCACCCCGGATGTGCTCCAGGTGCTTGGTGATGGTCTTCCAGCAGTACTTCCTGGTGTTGCGGAAGTGTATCCCTTGCACCCCGAAGCACTCCAGGCATACACAGTTCCTGGAGCAGCATCACTTCCTGGTGTGGTGGAAGTGCTGTCCTCCAGGCCTCAGGAACCATCCAGGCAGCCCCTTGGTTGGGCCACGGACCCCCACAGGGTTGAGCTTCCCGACTCCGTATCCGTGGTCCTTGTAGGAAATCAGGGGGGCTGCCCTCTTGCGCCCAGGCGAGATATTGCCCCTTTCCTGGTCCTTCTGTGATCCAGATGTCACGGTGGGGCAAGGTCCCTGGTCATCACCCGCTATATCCTATGTGGAAGTCCAGCCCCGGACACAGACAGGCACACACCAATAGTTCCATCAAGCACACATTTATTTACAGAAATATTTACAACACACAGTGCCCCTGCACTAATCACCCTTTTCTTAAGTCCTTCACCGCCTCCACTCCTCTCCACTGAGCTCTGTCCTCTTCCTCCCGACTACAGCTGCTGACTGAAGGGAGGCGGTCTCTTTTATATTCACCCGGACGTGCTCCCGGTGCTTTCCGATGGACTTCCTGCGGCACTTCCTGGTGTGGCGGAAGTGCCGCATGAGCACCCGGAAGCACTCCGGGTGTCCTCAGTATTCGCTCCGCCAGCACCTCCAGGTGTGGCGGAAGCGCTACTGTCCGAGGCTCCACAATCGTCTGTACGCCCCCTGGCGGTGGCCACAGGTCGTTACAGGGTTCAGCTTCCATGCTCAGACCCCATGGCCCCCAAAACAGGCAGAGCGGTTGCCCTCTCGTGGTCCTGGAGAGGCACAGTCCCTCTCTTGATCCGTCCAGGTGTTGCAACTGGGCATAGCCCCTGGCCGACCACCACACCTAACTTAGGGTCATGGGGGTCTGCTGGAGCCAATCCAAGCCAGCACAGGGCGCAAGGTAGGAATAAATCCCGGCAGGGCGCCATATAACATCAAAATGAATTTACTTATTCCAGAGAAGTGCAAGTAGTCTATGATACAGTGCCTTTCATATCTATCTATCTATCTATCTATCTATCTATCTATCTATCTATCTATCTATCTATCTATCTATCTATCTATCTATCTATCTATTATATAGTGACCTTTCACATCTATCTATCTTTTATAGAGTGCCTTTAATTTTTATCTATCTATCTATCTATCTATCTATCTATCTATCTATCTATCTATCTATCTATCTATCTATCTATATACAGTGTAAAGTATTCACAGTGCATCACTTTTTCCACATTTTATGTTACAGCCTTATTCCAAAATGGATTAAATTTATTTTTTTCCTCAGAATTCTACACACAACACCCCATAATGACAACGTGGAAAAAGTTTACTTGAGATTTTTGCAAATTTATTAAAAATAAAAAAACTGAGAAATCACATGTACATAAGTATTCACAGCCTTTGCTCAATACTTTGTCGATGCACCTTTGGCAGCAATTCCAGCCTCAAGTCTTTTTGAATATGATGCCACAAGCTTGGCACATCTATCCTTGGCCAGTTTCGCCCATTCCTCTTTGCAGCACCTCTCAAGCTCCATCAGGTTGGATGGGAAGCGTTGGTGCACAGCCATTTTTTTTTTTTTTTTTTTTTGTTTTTTTGACCGTGTCCTGTTCGGCTGTGAATCATCAATCAGAATTGATGTCTGAATGCTGGCGATTAGCCTTACAGTTTTTCTCTCAGGTGGAGCGTTACAGCTTCTGCTGACGCCATGCCTGATACCAAAACTTTATTAGAAATATTTTCAGATGTTTTTAAGATTCGAACCGGACACGGAGACAAAAATGAAAGAAAAAGAAGAGAGAAAAGGAGGAGATGGAGGTAAAGGGGGAAGGGGGGATTTTCGTATAGAATAAACAATAAATGAACCAGAATCCGCTTCTAGACCTGCAGAAAGAGAGGGGGGAAAAAAAAAAAACAAAAAAAAAACCACAAGACAAAAACATTGCTGCATCAGCTACATGAAGATATATAAAAGTAAAAATGTTTGCTAACAATCACACAGTAATTATTACTAAGGTATTTAAGGCCAACCACCACCTTAGGTCATGTGCTGAAGATGTCCAAGTCATACCTATGAAAGCACCATGTGAGCACCTGTGTGCGTACGCACGCTTGTATGTGTAAGGTTTCTCTATAGGAGCGTCCAATAGTGAGTGTGAAGGGCCACAGACCTGCCCCCAAAAATGTGCGGAAGATGGAGGGAGTTCCAAACCCAGAAATCCAGTGGTCACCCCAGAGCGCGGAGACCCCAGGGAGACCGTCACCAGAGAAGCCCCAACCCCCTCCCGAGAGGCGCAGAGGATCACCCCGGGGGGCCACAACCAGCAGCCGGCAGAGTCCCGGAAGATATCAACGGCTAGCCCCCAGGCCCACCCGCCCGTAGCTGCTCACCCCGGAGCCAGCCGGGCCCGGAACCCAGCAGCCGGGACACAAGGGCGACCCACCCCGCCGAGGACCCAACAGAGCCCAGGGACCCAGATCCCACCAGGCAGCCACCGGGAGCGACCAGACAGATGAAAGAAAAAAAAAAAAAAAAAAAAAAAAGTGGCAGGGGGAGGGTAGGCGAAGATGTTGTAGCATTGCCAGATGTCCCAGGAGAGGGGAGGAGTCCAAAACCCCACCTGACATATACAGTCACACACAAACACAGTCATACACTCCCTCCCTCATGCTCTCACATACACATACAACCCAAGACTTACAAGGATGTACGCCAGACACCCATTCACACTCCCCATACACACCCTACTAACTCTGGTCCCGGTGCTGCCGTACCGAGGGCACAACCATTCCCGGACGCCAGAGTTTGCCCCGTTCCGCTGGGGTAATAATGAGCAGGCACCCCCGTCCAACGCAGAGCAAAGCAACCCACCACTCCAGACCACAGGCAGACGGCCGGCTCCCACTCCTAGCCTCCAGCCCCGGGCAGCTAACCGAGAACAGAGGTGTAACAAGACCTCTAGTCTCCCTCCGCCAGCTCCAATGTAATGTTAATGTGTGTTGATAAGGTGCATTTTGTGGTTGGGGGGGCGCGGGCAGTGCTGGCATCATGTGGCCTACACCAGCTGATGCCAACACACAGCCCCACTTCCCCCCCAAAAACCCTCCGTGACTAGGTGCAGTTTAAAATTGGAAGTGGGCACTGGCACCCGGAGTGAGGCTGGAATTTCCCCCCACCGGATGCCGTTGAGTGTGCTCACTCCCAAGACCCTGAGTGTGCATTTGTATAATATGTTGTTTGTGGAAGTGTTTAATGTGCAAATAAAATTGGGGGGTAGGCTGCCACAGGACTGCGGAAATGGGAACCATACCCGCACCCCCTGACTTACCCACACCCCAAGGCCCTATGTGCATATTTGTGTGATGATGTGAGGGAGCAGGAGGAGGGAAATGTCTGAGGATGGGGAGGAACGGCTGAGGGTCGTGAGCCCTCCAGGGAGCCAGCTCCCCTACTGGCCCCAATAGGCACCTCCGTTCCCAAAATCCACCCGGGGCGTGGAGGCCCCAGCCCATCTAGCCACGGCCCAAAGCAGCAGCATCACAGAGCCCCACGGAGTCTGAGGCCACCAACCCACACCACCCCAGCAGAGTATTTACTCCCATCCCCACATTTACTCAACATTCAAACTAAGTAAGACATAAGACACCCAGGTAAAGCTGGATCCCCCCCCGCCCGGACATCCCCCTCCCCCATGGCGGAGCCAGGACCCGGCACCGCCGCATGTTCCGGCCCTCTTCCCGGCAGCGTACATGCCAGGACCCAATCCCCAAGGCCCCACCCAGATCCCCATCCGGGGACGGCCGCCCCCAAACCCCAAGCCACCAGGCCCCCACCCAGACCCACCCAGGGGCGATGCAGCCACCAGGCAGTGACCCGCAGCCACCGTCAAGACCCCCCACGGCCCCACACACAACTACCAGAAGTCCACCCCCCGAGGCAACCCAAGCACCACCAGAGTGGGGCAGCAGCCCCCCAGCCCAAGACCCCCCTAGTGAACCCACCCCCAGGGATCCTCCAGACACTCTAAGCTCAGACTCTCCACCACATCAACCACAGCATCCCGCAGGACAATATCAATGACCCTCCATCGTCGCTATGTGATGGAACCGATCAAAGAAGCCCAGAGAGATTGATTTGAAGTGGAGGCAGAGGCTGTCTCAAGTGTAATATGATCCAATAAAAGATTTCTATACTGGTTAATGCAAAGATTATCTTTGTTTTTCCAGTTTATGAGGATAGTTTTCTTAGCGATGCATATAGCAGTGAGAACTACGTGAACCAAATTTGTTTCAATCGGGACATCCTCTAGGTTCCCCAGCAGGCAAAATGAGGGGGAAGTTGGGATATCACATTTCAGACACTTTGACAGGTCTTCACATACTCCATACCAGAATCCCTGAACAGGTGGACATGACCACAGTGCGTGGATATAACTGTCAGGAATGTTGTCTGTGCAGTGCGTGCAGGTGTCAGATGGCACAAATCCCATCCTGAACATCCGATGACCTGTATAGTGTACCCTGTGTAGAATTTTGTATTGAATTAATTGTAAATTAGGGTTTCTGATCGTTTTAAAAGTTTTTAAACAAGTTTGGGACCAGAAGGTCTGGTCAAAGCTAACTAATAGATCCGCCTCCCATTTACCTATAGGAATTGCTATTGTATCATCTATTTTGGTCAATGTTTTATATACTTTAGACAGTAATTTGGGATGTTTGAGATTACAGAAGTCTAATACCCTTGATGGTGTTTGTAATTCTACTTTATTAAGCTTAAATTTTTCTTTAATTACTGATTTAATTTGGAGATATTCTAAAAATCTATTCTTGTCTATCCCAAATTGGGAGACTATTTTGTTAAATGGAGTGAAATCCAATTCTTCAAATATGTGTTCCATGTATAGAATTCCTTTACTTTTCCAGTATGGGGAGTTCATCATTTTATTGTTTTGCAATATGTCAGGATTATTCCAGATGGGTGTGCGTCTGCATGGAATTAGTGAAGACTCTGTCATTTTTAGATATTCCCACCATGCTGTCAGTGAGGTGCTAATATTAATACTTTTAAAGCTTTCATGCTTTCTTATTTTTGAGCTAATAAACGGTAGGTCCGAAAGCTCTATAGTATTGCAAAGTGTCTGTTCTACATCTAACCATGACTCATCCAGTGGGTTATGTTGCAACCATCTTGGTATATATTGGAGCCTGTTGGCTAAAAAATAATGATAGAAGTTGGGTAGATCCAGCCCTCCTCTATCTTTGGTCTTCTGTAGTGTTTTTAAGCTAATTCGTGGAGGTTTGTCCTTCCAAAGGAATTTAGTGATAGAGGAGTCCAGGGATCTAAACCAATCAGATGATGGCTTGTTTGGGATCATTGAAAATAAGTAATTAATTCTTGGTAAAACCATCATTTTAATTGTGGCAACCCTCCCCATAAGTGATATCGGTAAGGATTTCCATCTAGCAAGATCATCTTCCACTTTCTTTAATAGTGGGATGTAGTTTAGTTTAGTTAGATCTGCCAGCCTGGGAGAGACATGAATGCCCAGATATGTAATATTCCCTGATTCCAATTGTGTATTAAGGGAATTGACAAAAGAAGAATTAATTGGGAGAACTATGGATTTTAACCAGTTTATTGAGTAATCTGAAACTTTTGAAAAGGAGTTTATTAGTTCAATTGCTTGGGAGAGAGAGGATTGAGAATTCTGGAGAAAAAGTAACACGTCATCTGCATAAAGACTGATTTTATGTTCTATGTTCTTACACTTTATCCCTTTAATAACTGTAGTTTGCCTGATTGCTGCTGCTAGTGGTTCAATAAAAATAGCAAATAGCGAGGGGGAGAGTGGGCATCCTTGCCTAGTCCCCCTCTGAAGACAGAAGCTAGCTGATGTTTGGTCATTTGTCCTGACACATGCTGTTGGTGAACTGTATAATATTTTTAACCAGTTTATGAAGAAGTTTC
>JANRMT010062789.1:17137375-17148117 GCA_026402145.1 Polypterus bichir lapradei
ATAGATAGATAGATAGATAGATAGATAGATAGATAGATAGATAGATAGATAGATAGATAGATAGATAGATAGAACTTTATTTGTCCCCAGGGGGAAATTTGACTTATTTAACTTGTGATTATCACATATCAGGGGGGCATGGGTAAAAATGAGAATATATTTGTATGTGGAAGGATGCTGACGCGTAAAACTTTAAATGCATACTTAACATGAGGTTAATGGAATCTGAGAAAATAAACTGAGAGGTTGTTAAGGAATAAGGTAAGGTTTTCAAATATCTAAATATGGTGTGCCTTTGATGGGGACTGATTTCATGGGTACACAGGGGAAGGAACTGGGTGTGACACTGCTGCCTCCACGTGTTCCTCTTCCAGCCTCTGGTTTCTCTCCCTCTCCTCCTCTCGTCCCACCTCTTTTATCATCTATAAAGCTCCACTAGAACTGGAAACATGCAGTCAGTTTAGAGACTAGACATTTAAGAAGGTGCACTGGTGGAGGCGAATTCAATGATTTCAACTGCTTTGTTTTCCTTCTACTCCAACAAATGGCTCTTAAACATGGCTACCCTCTGGTACTCAACATTTTGTAAGTGCATTTTTGTCTGTTAATTTTACAAAGGTTTATGTTGCTATGATGAGAGACACAGGACTTGGCATACCTTTGGCCAACCATATGCATTAAGTGACTCTTCAATAAACAGACAGCCATCTTTAAAGGATGCCGGATAGCAGTTCACGTGTCCTAATTATCTTTACAGCCAATCCTTTTGTATCTCTCTGTCTCACAGATTGCTAATTACTTGCGAGCGGTGAACGACATTTACGACAAGACGAATTTCGATGGCATCCGTCACATCAACTTTAAGGTGAAAACACTTAATGTAAGTATACTTTTCTCTCTCTGCTTGTTTTCCTCTTGTCAACTCTTCCCAGCAGGATAATTAAGTGGGACTCCCTTTCCGGCTTTCATGGGAAAGGCACACAGTGTTGCGCACAGTAATAGAGTTAATTTGATTACAGCAACAGACTTCTTGTCACGGTTTGGCCTGCTGTCATCTGGATGTGGTGCTGTGGGGCTTGAAGAAGCAAACAGAAGACCTGCATTCCTGCGAGCAATAGACAATGAATCACTCATTGGTAATCGCTGCAACTGAGGAAACAATGACAAACAAGAACTTCCTGAAACAGTGGAATTGTAATGTTTTAGCTTCAGTCACTCAGTTCCATGTCTCCATGTCTGTCAGGCCATACACTGACCCCTAATGAGTGAATACATTGTGGTACATTATAATTAAAACTAAAATGTGTGATCCACTCACTGAAGTACTGACTGAAAATGTCTGTTACTGCCTAGGGAGTGTGAATGCCGTGTTGAATGGTTCCGGGCCAGGATAGAGGTTAGGTTCTGGCTAGAAAGCTGCACCACAATGGATGGATGGGGGTGTCTACCTCCCACAGTTATATTTTCCCCCCATACACAAAGTGGCAGCATCCCTCTGTTGTGAAACCCAATGGAATGGATAGCCCTGTTGTGGTTCTTGGGTTCCACTAGGGGGAGCTGCAGATGATCGCTACAATAGACCTGGAAATGCTTCCAGCATGCAACACTATGGCACCTGAAGTACTTCTGGGTCTGCCATAAAAGAAGCTGAGTTTCATGTAAGGGCAGTCAAAGTCAGGAGCAGTATTCACAACTGGCGTAGCCGGCACGATTCCTGGCCATCTATTTGGCAGGGACCTATATTTGCAAAAATTAGTTGTGACCAGTAGGGGAATATCAACACCCCAAACCCCCATAAACAACTACACAACACAGACCTGGGTTCAGATACAAGATTTCCTTTATTCTATACCTCCACCATTCTCTTCTCTTCCACAATAACACAACACAACAATAAATCTTTTTCCTTCTCCCTCACCTCCTTTCCCAAACTCATTCTGATTTTGCATGAAACTCGGCTTCTTTTATACAGTGGAGTATTTCTGGTGCCACAGCATTGCACACTGGAAGTTTATTGTAATGATCCTCCGCAGCTCCCCCTGGCAGTACCCAAGAACCCCAACAGGGCTGTCCAGTGGGACTGTAATTCCCAGCCTGCCCTGGGGATATTCCTATGGTGGGATGCTTCCACTGTGTACACCTGGGGGGAATATACTAAGGCCAGTAGACACACACCCCCCTTCCATTGTGGTGTCTCTTTCTGGCCAGAAACCAACCTCCATCCTGGCTGGTACATTTGATCATCAAAAATGGCACTCGCAGGAGATAAGTTCAGTCATTCTGATTAACGTTTATTAATTCAGGAACAGAAATGATTCACTTTGTACTAATATTCTAATGAGTGACTCATTCTGACCCTAGAATGCTGGTAACTTAATCAGGGGGACATCAGAATGACCAAACTTCAATTGGCATATTGGATCTATGGACACAACAAGCTGAACCTACTCTTTGAATGTCAAGGCCTTTAAATGAACATCTGCAGGTCTGAAAACTGAGAAGCTCTGATCACATCTTACTGCCTACTACAGGCCGGGGATCAACATCAGCGGCTCTCTAATTCAAGCCAAGATTTTTCACCTATGTCATATAATGCTGTGGTGGATGGCTGGGTAAGGGCCCCAGCCAGGATGCCTTCATAATGGAAGGACTGGAGGAGAGAGCATTTACAGGGCATTACCTCCCTCGGATCGCTAAATGGCAGCCCTCCTGGGTTGCTGCTGTGCCTTGGATTCCCACAGGGCATCATGGGACTTGGAGTTTACTGATTCAGCCACATTGGGCTCAGTGGAGGACTCCGGGGAAGCTGCAGAGACTGCAGAGCCCTACTTTGTTCCGCCACAAGTGCTAACAGGTTATCTGAAGCACTTCCGGGTGGAGCATAAAACAAGCCTTCATTCGGGGAGGGAGAAGGACAAAGCTTGCCAGGAGGAGCGGACGAGGCAGAGAAGTGACCAGCACAGAAGGAGAGGAAGAGAGAAGAAGACAGTATTGCTGTGTGCTTATTGTGTTTGTGCTTGAGGCTGTGGTGGGAAATGCTTAATGAAGAGCTTCCCACAATAAAAACTCTCTAGCGCTTTTATAACCGGTGTCTGAACCTGTTTGTGTCGGATTTGGAGAGCTGGAGCGCCCCCTACAGTCCCCATTGTACATACTATATAAGCAGCCCTTTAAAATAAACACTTTCTCCATCTCTTAGGTCATTTCGGAGGACGACCCCTCCAGCCCACAATACTCTCACTTCATTGGTCCTGAGAAGCTCCTGATGATGCACTCGGAAACCAACTGGAACAGTTACTGCTTATCTTTCCTGTTGACGGACCGCGACTACAGTGGGGTGCTTGGTCTGGCCTGGGAGGGGAAGCCGGGTAAGTGCACTGCATTAGCACTGGGTGTGAATTAAAGATGGTAAGTCATTATCCAACCCGCTATATCCTAACTATAGGGTCACGGGGGTCTGCTGGAGCCAATCCCAGCCAACACAGGGCACAAGGCAGGAACAAACCCCGGGCAGGACACCAACCCACCGCAGGGAGGTTAAAGATGTGTGACACACATTTAAAGTTTGACTTGTACACCTTAGCTGAGCTCGCTGCCCAGCTTCCTATACAAGTCATGTACTTGTAGCAATTATCTGCACCACTTTATAAACAACACAGATTTTGTAAATTTCATGGACTTGACATTTGGATGAGGGTGGGCAAGCTGAGCTGCTTTGGATGGACAACTTGACGATATTTTTCTTTCTCCTTCCTGACACACATAGCAGGGGCCTCAGGGGGTGTTGTGTCCTTGGCGTCTCCTCTGGCAGGCAGGATCAGGGCGGACAGATCTGACTGAGTGGAATGAGGGTGAAGCAGTGCACCGCATGCAAATATCGCAACTTTCTTTTTATTTCTTATCCAAACATCAAGTGCCTTGTGCTTCTGTCCTTACTGCAAACATTAGACCTGCTGCAACTCCATTTTCTTCAAGTCAGAAATGTAACATTTTTGTCCTTCAAATGGCAGGACCGAAATGTCATTTGTAATGTTTAGCCTTATTCTTCTATTCCCTTTATTCTTGAAGATTGTTTTGTCACTTTTGTATCGCTGCTATTCAAAAGTCTCCATGGCTGGGACACATGTGCATGTTTCTAGGCATTTGCTTGACGTCCCAGGAGGAAGCACCAAATTGCCTGATAGCAGCAAGCACAAAAGCCCCCCAGTGGTGCTTCTTAACACACTGTGCTCCAAGAGAGAACACCTACTGGAGGAGATTGTTTATCATGGCATCACATTTTGCCACCACAACAGCTGCCAGTGTGTCCAGAATTGGTCCTGAGATGGAGCAGCACTTCTTGATAAGTTTGTTCAGGCATTGTGCTTCTTTTGAGCTCAGGTTGCTTTGTCTAGGAGACCTCAGTGTAGAACACCACACTGGCCACTATGGACTGGTAGAACATTTCCAGCAGCTTGCTGCACACATCAAAAGTCCTGAGTCTCCTTAGCAAGTCCGGAGAGCTCTGGTCCTTCTTATACAGTGCCACTGTGTTGTCTCACCTGCCCAGTTTGTTGGTTATGTGAACCCCCAGGTACTCGTAGCTCTGTCCCACTTCCACGTCTTCCCCTTGAATGGTAATAAGTCTTTGGCACACCTGAAGTCTACCACCAACTCTTTTGTCTTGCTGATGCTGATCTGTAGGTGGACCTACCTGCACCACCAAAGTGTTCCTGAAGCCACCCGTACTCTGACTCGTATTAATGCAGTCTGATGGACGAGTCATCTGAGAATTTCTGTAGGTGGCAAGCGCCGATATTGTGCTGGAAGTTGTTTGTGTAGAGAGGTCAACAGGAAGGTAGACAAGACAGCCCCTCTGTGGTGTTCCAGTGTTACACACCACCAGTATCACAAATTACTGTCTGTTGGTCAGGTAGTCCGTGGTCCAGGAGACTGTGGAGGCAGCAGGACTCATATCCTTTAGCTTCTTCACCAGTTGATGAGACACAATGGAAAAATCAAAGAAGGTTATCCTGACTGTGGTGGTCCCGGATTTGTCCAGGTGTGTTGTATTTACTCCATTGTTGACACTCATTGGACACCCAACCTACCTGGAAGGGGGGCTGTCTCTGAATTGCCTTTCCAAAGATTTTGGTAATTAGTTATTATCTCTATATATATGTATAAAACCCAACGTCTGTCTGTCTTTGCGCTTTTCACGAGAGAACAACTTAATGGATTTAGGTTGAGTTTTTTTCTATAATTTGATTGAACATCCTGGTTGATTTTGCGACTTCTCTCATCACGCTAAGAATCATAGTTGTCCTGCAGGAGCGATTTGTTCGCGCTAATCAAAGACAGAGGCTGCGGGCTGAGGGGAGGGGAAAGCGTGACGTCAGGAGTGGGGAGCCGGCCAGGGTCCTCCTCACTCACGCGCCAGCCACCGTTTGAGTTGCTCTACCTCTAGCGACATGTTGGAGGGTACCTTGCCTCCACTTAGCTAGCGATGCCTGTGTCTTTATTTGCTTTTAAAGTTTGTCCTGTTTCACTACTATGTGCGCAGAGCCGCGGGGGACAGCTAGCATATAATATTTACCCTCGAGTTCTTAAGGAAGCTACCGCATATGCATATAAACCCTTGACACATATTTTTAGGAAGTCACTGCGCACTGGGGACGGGAAAATGGCAAATATCATCCCATTATATAAAAAGGGTGACAGGGCAGATCCAAGCAACTGTAGGCTGGTAAGCTTAATGTGCATCACAGGAAAATTAATGGAAGGAATTATTAAGGGAAAGATTGAGCGACACCTGGCAAGTTTTACTGGACAGTCAGCATGGGGTCAGAAGAGGGAGGTCGTGTTTTACTAACATGCAGGAATTCTATGAGGAATCAACACAAGGATATAATCAAAGTGGAGCACATGAGATTATTTATCTTGACTTTCAGAAAGCATTTGATAAGGTGCCACATGAGAGGGTGGGCATCAAATTAAAAGAAGTGGGAGTTCAGGGTGATGTTTTTAGATGGGTGCAGAATTGGCTCAGACACAGGAAGCAGAGGGTGATGGTGCGAGGAACCTCATCAGAACTGGCCGATGTTAAGAGTGCTGATCAGCAGGGGTCAGTGCTAGGGCCACTGCTGTTTTTAATATATATAAACTAGCAAAATACCCGCGCTTCGCAGCGGAGGAGTAGTGTGTTAAAGAAGTTATGAAAAAGAAAAGGAAACATTTTAAAAATAACGTAACATGATTGTCAATGTAATTGTTTTGTCACTGTTATGAGTGTTGCTGTCATCAAGGATTTGATTATCATTATTTCTTTCAATGAGGTTCGTATTTGGAGGACGTGTTGTGTTCAAGTTACATTCCGTGTTTGTCAATCGTTGTAAAGATAACAGGTTTCATTCATTGAATTATTCACTACCCAAATCACTACTCGTTAATCTATGATGTTTAACAGGCATTACCGTTATTAAGTTGTGGAATTGCCTGCGAGTATTTAGCGGCAGCGTCTCTATGAACTTGTGGATTTGCCTGCGAGTATTTAGCGGCAGCGTCTCTATGAACTTGTGGATTTGCCTGCGAGTATTTAGCGACATCGTGTCTATTAAGTTGTGGATTTGCCTGCGAGTATTTAGCGACAGCGTGTCTATTAAGTTGTGGATTTGCCTGCGAGTATTTAGCGAAAGCGTGTCTATCAACTTGTGGATTTTTCTGCGAGTACTTGGCGGCAGCGTCACGAAGTTGTTTTCGTCTAGCTGCATCAGAAAATGTACCACGATGTCTGACACGCCTCCTTTTTACTGTTTTCTCACAGCTTGGATTGCTGCTGTCATAATCGGTTTGAGTTTCATGGTTTGTTTCAGTTACGACAGTATTTGTAGGACTTGTGTTGAAGAGACATTCGGCATCTGTCAAGCGTTGTAAGCATACAACCAGTTTCACCGATAACTTCACATCCAGCTTTTGAGAGTTGAAACATTCATAAACATCAAAGTGTCCACTACTGAAATCGTCACCTGTGAATCTAAAATGTTTAAGAGGCATTGGCGATTCTCCAAAGGTGAATATATAAGACACAATGTTCCTCCGGATATCAAGAGTGAGCCTGATATGGCCGTGCAATATGTAATACAGAGAATGGAAAAGGCAGGCGTCATCTCCGGGCATGGAAACCACTCGGTAAGTGACAGTTCTTTGATCGATGGCGATCACCTCGATAGACATGTTAATGGGGATATGGTTGGAACGATAAAGGAAATGGGTACCTGAACAGTAAACTAAGTCTAAAATACCTACACAATAACTATAATCGTAATAAACGAACAATAAAACAGCGGAGAAGCCGTGGATTAAATAAAAAGGCTGCAGTTATCAGCAGGGGGACGTGAATACCGTGGCGAAGCAAAGGAGGGAATGAAGAGACCGGAGCGACAGACGGCCTTATATGGGCAGGTAATCAATTACGTCGGAGGCGTGGGGATGGGGGACACAACGCCGCCTCGCATGGGGACCGAGCTGCAGGCTATGGACGTATATATGTACGTAAGTAGGATTCAGTTATGACTGTTACTCGTAGAATTTCGAAATGAAACCTGCCCAACTTTTGTAAGTAAGCTGTAAGGACTAAACCTGCCAAATTTCAGCCTTCTACCTACACGGGAAGCTGGAGAATTAGTGATGAGTCAGTCAGTCAGTCAGTGAGTCAGTGAGGGCTTTGCCTTTTATTAGTATAGATGATTTAGATAGGAATATAAGTAACAGGCTAGTTAAGTTTGCAGATGATACCAAGATAGGTGGATTGACAATTCATTTGGAATCCTTTAAATTATCACAGAAGGACTTGGGCAGCATACAGCCTTGGGCAGATTTCTGGCAGATGAAATTTAATGTCAGTAAATGTAAAGAATTACACATAGGAAGTAAAAATGTGAGGTCTGAATACACAATGGGAGGCCTGAAAATTGAGAGAACACCTTATGAGAAGATTTAGGAGTCGTAGTGGACTTAACTATCAACTGCCAGACAGTGTTGAGAAGCCATTAAGACAGCTAACAGCATGTCAGGTTATATAGCGCCTTGATGTGTGGAGTACAAGTCACAGGAGGTTCTGCTCAAGCTTTATAACACACTGGTGAGGCCTCATCTGGAGTCCTGTGTGCAGTTTGGGTCTCCAGGCTACAAAAAGGACATAGCAGCGCTAGAAAAAGTCCAGAGAAGAGCAACAGGGCTGAGTCCAGGACTACAGGGGATGAGTTAGGAGGAAAGATTAAAAGAGCTGAGCCTTTACAGTTTACTGTAAGTAAAAGGGGATTAAAGGGAGATGTGACTGAAGTGTTGAAAATTATGAAGGGAATTAGTCCAGTGGATCAAGACGGTGACTTTAAAATTAGTTCATCAAGAACACGGGGACACAGTTGGAAACTTGTTAAGGGGAAATTTCATGCAAACATTAGGAAGTTTTTCTTCACACAGAGAGCCACAGACACTTGGAATAAGAGACCAAGTAGTGTGGTAGACAGGAGGACTTTAGGGACTTTCAAAACTCGACTTGATGCTATTTTAGAGTAATTAAATGGAGAGGACTGGTGAGCTTTGTTGGGCTGAATGGTCTGTTCTTGTCCAGATTGTTCTAATTTTCTAATGTTCTAATTATTTATCCGTAAGCGCCTTGACCATGGGAAAGGCGCTATATAAGTTAAAATTTATTATTGTTTTATTAGTAAAAATGCCTATTTGTTATGCTATAAATGAGAAATTCAGGGAAAAGTAAAAAAAATCTTCCGTAATAATAATTAAAAAAAAAATATTAATTATTTTAATATTATTATTTTAAATGGCCTGTCGTGATCCGAAGGGGTGAGAGGGTCCACAAAAATGTGTGGGGAGTCAACCTGGTCAACCCCATTTAATTTCTTGAAAAAAAAAAAGAACTGAACAACGTGCACACAGCACAATAAAAAGAAGCTCTGGTATCAGAATGAGGGGGCTTGATACGTACCACCAGAGGCCGGTGGGGGAGAGGTGTAGCTTCAGAGATGTTTCAGAGGGATAGAAACATCTGAACAGTGGTGGGGTTGGGGGGGGGGGCATTTTACAACGGTAAAGAACAGTGCAAATAGCAGTTGAAGGGGTGCCAGATGGATGAAAAATATGGTAAACATGTGGTGGAGTGGAGTTCAAAAATAGCCCAAAATACTACGTCATCTTTAAAAAATTAGCCCAAAAAAACTGCAATCTGCAAAAACAAAAGACAATCAAAAAATAGCCCAATGAGGAAACCACAGGCCTGGCAACACTGGTGGGGAGCACTAGACGACCTCTTTGGACTTCAGATCATTAGTGATGGCGCCCAATCTCGTCCTGGGGTGGTATGATTGACCTCATTGGAGCCAGGAAGGTGGTCCTCAGGTGTTGCATGCATTACGATGTTTATTGTCGATATTGTTGAATACACCAAGACACACTGCATGTCCATAGATTATTGTGAGAAATTAAAGAAAAAGATGAGATGGTTAATCAGGCAAAGCAAGGGGGCAGAACTGAAAGATCCTTCTGTGGACTGGCTACATTCGCACTTGATGTTTAGGTTTGTGCTCTTGGTTTTGATTTTGTTTTCCCTTCAACGTCTGAATAACATCTCATCCTTTTGATTCTGGTTGCCTCAGTCAGTTCTGCACACAGCTTCACTGGGAATCACCATTCAGAGCTAAAAACATTTAAACATCCCCTAAAGTGTATAGATTGACGATGCTCTCCATTGTGGCACCTGTTTTGATCTTTCAAAACAAAAGGAACAATCAAACCTTATTGTACTTTTAATGTGAGTTGCCAGGTTTTGACTTTTTGTCTGTTTACTGATTTCAAGGTTGATTCGCTCTTTAGTTTTGGGTTGCCTTTCATGTGCTCCTTGGTGTGTCTGACGGGTGTTTGCCGTTCTCCTTTAAAAGACATCAAAAGAAAAACAGAACTTCGATTGTTTCTTTTTCTTTCAAAGATTGCCAGCAGATACAAACTGAGACACTTTAGAAAAGATGTTTTACAATGTCGTTCGTGTGAAATGCACGGAGGACAAGCGCAGACAGAGAGGGGTGAGCTGAATGGACGTCATGGCGTCAGGCAAAGAGTCAAACGAAGGAAAACACAAAACTAGAATTAAAGTAGGAAAACACAAGCTAAAGTCTTAATGCCAATGGGGAAAAATGCTGCATTTAACTAGCATCATTCATGCCAGTCGCAATGTCATTAATTTAAGTTGAAACTCAGACACGCGTCCTACTGTGACACCATATGATGTAGACATAGGGTCCTGAATTGAGTTATGACACGTCTTAAAATTATCACATAAATCATAAACACGTAAGTCTCAATGAGATCTATCTATCTATCTATCTATCATATAGTACCTTTCATATCTATCTATCTATCTATCTATCTATCTATTATATAGTGCCTTTCACTCTATCTATCTATCTATCTATCTATCTATCTATCATTATTATATGCCTTTCACTGTATCTATCTATCTATCTATCATTATTATTATATAGTGCCTTTTAATCTATCTATCTATCTATCTATCATATAGTACCTTTCATATCTATCTATCTATCTATCTATTATATAGTGCCTTTCACTCTATCTATCTATCTATCTATCTATCTATCTATCTATCTATCTATCATTATTATATGCCTTTCACTGTATCTATCTATCTATCTATCTATCTATCATTATTATTATATAGTGCCTTTCAC
>JANRMT010062789.1:17148127-17162559 GCA_026402145.1 Polypterus bichir lapradei
TCTATCTATCTATCTATCTATCTATCTATCTATCTATCTATCTATCTATCTATCTATCATTATTATATGCCTTTCACTGTATCTATCTATCTATCTATCTATCTATCTATCTATCTATCTATCTATCATTATTATATGCCTTTCACGTCTGTCTATCTATCTATGTGTACATTAATTATCTGTATATAATAAACAATGCCAAACAAAATATGACACAAGATTTTGAGACCCTTTGCTGTGAATGTTTTTGTCCCCACATTAGGACAATCGAGATGAGAACAGGCCATTCAGCCCAGTAAAGCTCTCCAGTCCTGTCCACTTAATTCTTCCAAGTTGTATCCATGGGATATATCAGTTTTTTTTTTACTTTTAATAAGTTTGCCAGAATTCCTAACATTCTGTTTTCGCTTTGTCCCTCTTGGGTATTGAGTGTTGTTTGATGTGATGAATTTAACAAGAATGAATTTTAATGACTTTAGCATAAGGGTGCAGGACAATAACATGTGAACGTGTGAAGGGGTCTGAGCGCTTTCTGCAGGCGCTGTAATGGGCACTTCTCGTGCACAGACAGGAGAAAAAGACATGAGGGGATGTGCCAAGTATGCAACAGAAGTGTGACAGACTTCCTCATGCCCCAGTGCCAGTTCTAGACAGTTAAGCTCCTGGGCTCCACTGCAGTTACTGAGGCGTGTTGCTTGAGCTGTGACTGCAAGGTTTGGCTGGAGCTCCCGACATTGAAAGCCTTCCCTTGAATTGACCTAAACCTGAGAACTTAAAGCTGCAGTTCCTTGATCTCAAGGCCTCTTACAGTTGGCAAACAGCACAAGTTCTCAAATACCTTAACACTTCATTGAGGATACGCCACATAATCACGTCTTTGTGGGTTAGCATTGTCCTCTGCAATGCAGTTGTGGTCAATCATTATTGGCACATTTTGTTTTGCATATGTCATCTACAAGATCTTCTAAATATTTTGAACAATTTTTCAAAACCCACCCTTACCTGTGCTCATGAGTTTTAATTAATGTCAGAAAGAACGAGATCACGGGTAAGCTTTCTCAGCAGGGTGGCTGGGGTCTCCCTTAGAGACGGGGTGAGAAGTGCAGATGTCTGGCAGAGGCTCGGAGTGGAGCCGCTGACCCTCTGCTTTGAGAGGAGCCACTTGAGGTGGTTCAGGCATCTGATATGGACGCCTCCCTGTAGAGGTTTTATGGGTAGGACCAGCTGGGTGAGACCCCGGGGAAGACCCAGGGTTTGCTGGGAGGATTATATATCTGCCAGATGGCCTGGGAACACCTTGGGATCCCACAGTATACTGTAAGTTGGCAAGTGTGGCTGGGGAAAAGGGACATAGGGGTCTCACTGCTAAGACTGTTGCAGATAAGCAGGTGGAAAATGAATGAAATATGAATGAACGAAACCTTTCTGGTCTATACACACTAGATACAGAGCAGCACAGGATCCATCGATAACAATTACAATAATAAAAAATGAAACCCTGATGCAATTATTTCCTTTAATATACTAGGGGGCTCTGCCCCCTGCTCGCTTCGCTCAGTCACCCCCTGGTTTGGTTTAACGCAGTGGTTCTCAAACTGTGGGGCGGGTCCCCCTAGGTGGGCACGAAGTAACAAAAAGGGGGGGCGCAAAGATGTGAAAAAAGGAAACAAGAATCAAAAATATGAAAAATACATCTATTGAAACCAAAACAAATTAACAATTAACAAAATCAATACAGAGTTAGATAAATGTCGATAAAAGTTAAGTAGGTATAATAAAATATACATCTATGATATATCATTAAATTAAAAAGAACAAATTGGTATTAGTGGGCTCCTTTCAAAAAAGTGTTAGAGGGGCACGATTAAAACTGTTATGAAAACTCGGGTCGCAAATACATAAAGGTTGAGAAATGCTGGGTTAACGGATATACAATTTAAAGAGATTGTTATTTTCATGGGAATTGTTACATATGCACTTTTACACTTTTACTTTAAAACTTTTGTAAAAACAATACTTGTCCTTTATTTCCGGCCCCGGGCAATGTTACATCTCTTTCTCGCAGGACGTATAACGCTGCTCATGTTGTGAAGGGTGTCAGCTGAATGCACGCTAAGGAGATGCCATCGGATCAGCTGTTGTCTTGCTGCTGGCGAGCTGCGTGTTCTGCTAGTTTGCGCTGCACGTCGATCATTTCAGAGCCTGTACAACAGCTGTCCTTTTGCCACTTTGTGTCTCTGCCGCTCACGTTGTGTAATGGGGGGGGGAGTGGATTATGGTAGGGCTGAACGCTCGTTATGGAGAAGCGGTCGAATCATCTGCTGTCTTGTTGCTGCTGGCGAGCTGCGTTTTCTGCTTCTTGCACTGTGCGTCAATCATTTCAAAGGCTGACAGCAGCTGTTGTTTTGCCACTTCGCGTCTCTGCCGCTTGTGTTGTGAATTGCGGGACTGAACGCTCGCTAAGGAGATGCCGTCGGATCAGCTGCTGTCTTGCTGCTGCTGCTGGCGAGCTGCGTGTTCTGCTTGTTGCGCTGCACATCGATCATTTCAGAGCCTGTACAGCAGCTGTCCTTTTGCCACTTTGTGTCTCTGCCGCTCGCGTTATGTAATATATGGTAGGGCTGAATGCTCGCTATGGACAAGCGGTCGGATCATCTGCTGGCTTGTTGCTGCTGGCGAGCTGCGTTTTCTGCTTGTTGCGCTGTGCGTCGATCATTTCAAAGCCTGACAGCAGCTATCGTTTTGCCACTTCGCGTCTCTGCCGCTTGTGTTGTGAATTGGGGGGCTGAACGCTCGCTAAGGAGAAGCGGTCGGATCATCTGCTGGCTTTCTACTGCTGGCGAGCTGCCTGTTCTGCTTGTCGTTGTTTTAAGAGCTGGGAGCACATGAAGCATGTCTGCCAAAAGCATTCCAACAATTGCTAGGTTAGATGTCCGTGAACTTGTTTTAAATGTTGTCTCACTGCCTTGTCTCGCGGGATGTCAAATTGTCTTCCGAGAAGATCATGTCTCGTCTCCCTAGTCTCCTTTCCAAGACTTTTTTTATAATAGAGAGATTTTTATTGATTTTGATTTTAAGCAAATAACATTCCATACCAAGTCAAATTTAACGAACCCTTTTGAATGATTCAAATCAATTTAATGGGAAGAACACGTCTCCTATCTGTGATAATTTCCTAGAATTCACATGACATGAATTAACCAATGAATGATGGTGACTCCTAACTGGCAATGCTGAAGACAAGTGAGCGTCTGAAAAACTCTAAACATAAAAAAAGGAAAGGGTCTATCTCCAGAGACCCTGGTGTTTCTGTTTCTGCAGTTTAATATGTTGCTAATATTGTGGGAAGGAATCTTAAATACAGCAAAAACCCAGCCACAGGGGATGCACAAACCAGTGTGTTTCTTCGTGCCGGTCCAAAGCCCAGATAAATGGGGAGGGTTACCTCAGGAAGGGCATCCGGTGTAAAATTTTGGCAGATTAATATGCGGAAAACAATACAAACTTCCATACCGGATCGGTCGAGCCCCGGGTTAACAACGACTGCCACCAGTACTGTTAGCCAACAGGGTGCTGGCGAAAATTAGGCTACTGTTGGCCAAAGAAGAAGAACAGAGTAAGATGCACAGGACAGAAAGATATGGAAGAAATGATCTGCTGTGGCAACCCCTAACGGGAGCAGCCAAAAGAAGAAGAAGAAGTTTATGAGGACTCCACAAAAAAAATAAAATCTCAAGAAGCAGGACGGGAGCTTCAATGGCCGGCCCAGAAGAGGCTCACCAAGTCCAGCTTACTCAGAACTATGAGCAGCAGGCTTCTGGCCTAGCAGGGCCTAAACTGACTCAGCAGGAGACAGACAAACATTTTTCAGAGACAAAGTGGAAGATACATGTAAAACCAAAACAAAACAATAAAAAAATATAAACCCAGATGAAAAGCAAAAATCGAATTAAAAACTAGTAAAGACGTCAAAACGAAGAGAAACACGAAGAAACGAGTAGCGGTCAGAATTTTGTTTTTAAGAAGTTGTACCCGCAGATTGGGTAAGGAATCTTCTTTCCTTTAGTCTTCAGTTTTAATGTTGGGAGCGAAAAGAAGACACCTGGAGCGTGAGCTGGTGAATGGGGGGGGAATTGTAGTGCAAAGCAACAACCGCACTGGTTTTGGTCTGAAGCTCTTCGACTGACATGATGGCATGTGCAGGTGCGCTGTCACCGTACAGAAATCCAGTTTTGGGCATGTCACTCTTCTAGATGTTTTATTCTGATGCTTTCTCAACACACGTCTCAGACCGTGATGTGTATTACCTGACAAAAGTTGAAATCCCGGGGTAGAGGGCGACAATCAGCTGTTAATGGCGACAAAACTCACCGTTACGTTACAGGCATTCCCTCTCTGCTTGGAGGAATGTTAGACTCATTGACTCGGCATCTAATCCTTGCGCGTGTGTGAGTTACGATATGTAAACAAAGGCAAGATGGCATTGATATCTCACAAGGGAGTGAAGCGAGTGCAGAAAACAAAATACTTAGCAGATGATGTTTTGCACATCATCGCTGAGTCGGACTCTGATTTTTCAGAATCTGATTTTGTTGAGAGTGTTAAGGAGATCGAGCAAGAGAGTGAGGAACTGGCATCAGCTGATCGGACCCCAGCCAATGCCACCCCAGCTGAGCGCATTCGTGCAGCCAATGCACCTACAGCAAGGTTTGCCTGGGAGGAATACCCAGACATTGATCCGTGGGAGCCAAACTGGCTACCGGACTTCACAAGACAGCATGGCTTGCTGTTGGACATGACAGATTACCAGCCGCTGAACTACTTCAGGCTGTTGTTTCTTGAGGCTGCCTTTCCGCTACTGTCGGACAATGCAAACGGGTATGCAGAGCAATTTTTTGAATCGCGGGCTGCGCTTGCACCGCATTCTTGTTTTTTGAAGTGGAAACCCACAGCAAAAGATGAGATGAAGAGCTTTGTGGCATTACAAATAGAGATGGGACTAGATTGGTGATATACAGTGGGTACGGAAAGTATTCAGACCCCCTACAATTTTTAACTCTTTGTTATATTGCAGCCATTTGCTAAAATAATTTAAATTATTTTTTCCCTCATTAATGTACACACAGCACCCCATATTGACAGACAAAAAAAATAATTTTTGAAATTCAGATTTATTAAAAAAGAAAAACTGAAATATCACATGGTCCTAAGTATTCAGACCCTTTGCTCAGTATTTAGTAGAAGCACCCTTTTGAGCTAATACAGCCATGAGTCTTCTTGGGAAAGATGCAACAAGTTTTTCACACCTGGAATTTGGGGATCCTCTGCCATTCCTCCTGAAGGGGATGGCTTCAAAAGAACAACATGAAGGTCCGGGAGTGGTCGAGTCAGAGTCCAGATCTCAATCCTACTGAGAATTGATGGCCGAACTTAACAAATGCCATTCACATGCCATCCCCATGACACCTGATGGAGCTTGAGAAGAAGAATTGAGGAAATACAGCAGGTGTGCAACACTGATAGAGAAAAGGACCTGAGCACACAGACTCAAGGCTGTCATTTCTGCCATCTACTAAGTAAAGGCTTGACGGAGGTTAACACGTATGCCATCAGTCATTGGGTGTTTTATATTTGTCATTAATTTGGACCACTTTACCGAGATCTGTTGTCACTTTGACATTAAAGGGTCTTTTTCTGTTGAACGGACTGAAAAAAATCCAAATTAAGTCCACCATGTTTTAATGCTGCAGAACAAGAAAATGTGAAAACTTCCAAGATGGTGAACCCATTATATAGACACAGCCAGATCTTTCATTTTATTTAATGGTCCAAAACATCTGCTAGAGTCCTGTATGGATGGATCAGGACATTGGCGTTGTTCGTGAATTCCCCACGACCACGTGGTGGTCCTCCTAACCCCATTGCCTGCTGTTAAGTTACCTGAATGTGTTTTAGCAACTTCAACTGGGCACCCTTCACACCTGGTAGCTTCACGGTCAAATCAGGAAAATTGGAATCTGAAAACTCCTTGGACCAAGCTGTGGCCACCTGAATGGATGCTAACCAAAACTGGAGAACTCCCTGTAAGTCCTGCAGTGCAATGGATGGCTGCTTGGTGGCACCAAGTCATTGCTAAGTGATGTTACACCAGCTGTTTTTGTCTTAATGGCTGCCGTTCTATTGGCTGTGCTGGAGGGTGTGCGGGGGTCTAATCAGCGTGCATGTGACAGGGAGAGGCCGCCGTTCACCTTGCGCTGAAGGATCTCAGTGTTCACATTCCAGCCCTCTGAGCCGTGGCCAGCGTTGCCATGGGAAGAGCTCACATGAGTCCTCAGACAAAGGGACACACGGTGACATTGCACTAAGTCTGACAAGCTTATTGAAAGCATGTGACTGTGACTGGAATGTGTGGCATGTGGTAAGAAGGACAGAGAAGAGCAGCAAGACTATTCCAACCAGATGACTGTTCTCTTGAACGTAATGCGACTGACTGGGTAACATGATCTCCATTAACGTGCTGAATCACCGGTTTGCCCTTCAAAGAGAAGGTCTGCCATGTGTTTTTGTTTTTCTTTGATTCAGCCCCCCGGCTTCGTGCAACGGGGTCAAATGAGAGCACAATGAGTGCCGATCTTCTAAGAACAGTCCTGGTCAGAATAACACAAAGGGAACCAACGTGTAGAAATAATCAGAGTTTCACACAGGGAAGGTTAGGATGCCAAAAATGAACTCAGAAGAGTCTATTTGACACAATGGCCTGCGTCAATTTGGACCTTCCTTGTTCTACCCAGTAAAACAAATATGGTGCCCTCCATAATGTTTGGGATGAAGACCCCTTTTTCTTTGATTTCCACTTCTGCTCCACAGTTTAAGATTGTAAATCACACAATTCAGACATCGTGATTAAAGTGCATAACGCAGACTTTCATTGAAGGGGATCTGCAGACATTTGGTCACACCACGTAGAGGTGACACGTTTCTACATGACCCCCCATTCCAGGGCACCACAATGTTTGGACAAAGCAATGGCAGGTCTGTTAAAGCCATTGTCATATTTAGTTCTTTGTCGTTTATCCCTCACATACAATGACTGCTTGAAGTCTGTGATTCTCAGACATCATGATGCTCTGCCAAGTCTCTCATGCAGCCATCTTCAGCTCCTGCTTGTTTCAGGGGGGCTTGTCCCCTTAAGTTTTTAATTCAAGCTATGGAAGGCCTGCTCAATTGACTGAAAGTGGGAGACTGACCTGGTCATTCCCAAATGTTCAATTTTTTAGCTTTGTTAAGCTCCTTAGCAGTCTGTCTGGCTCATTATCTTGCTGGATGAAGCCCCATCCAGTGAATTACAGGAACTTGAGCAGATCAGATGTTTCTACACACCTCAGAATTTCTTGCGCCGCTGCCATCAGCAGTTCCATCATCAATGAAGAGAAGTGTGCCAGGACCTGTGGCAGCCATACATGCCCAAGACCCCCAGCACCATGTTTAACAGATGAGGTGGTCTGCTTTGGCTCTCGTGCAGTTCCTATTCATCTCCACACTTTACTCTTTAGCCATCACCCTGATCAGGTTCATCTTTGTCTCGTCTGTCCTCAAGACCTTTTCCCAGAATTCTGCAGGCTCTTTGAAGTCCTTCATCACAAACTGTAATCTGCTCTCCTGTTTTTGTGGTTTCCATCTTGCAATGTGGCCTCTGTGTTTCTGTTCATGAAGTCTTCATATGATAGTTGTCTCTGACACACACACATTGGCCCCCTGAAGTTTGTGTATGATCTGTCAGACAGGCGTTTGGGGGCTTTCTCTTTACCATACCCTCTTCTGTCATCAGCAGTGGTGGTCTTCCTTGGCCTTCCAGTCCCTTTGTGAATACTGAGCCCACCAGTGTGTTATTTCGTCTTGCTGATATTCCAGTCAGTTGATTTTGGTCATCCTAAGGTTTTATTGATGCCTCCAATGGTTTTATTCTTGTTTTTCAGCCTCATAATGGCTTATTTGACTTTCATTGGCACAGCTGTTGTCCTCACACAATGGCAGCTACAGACTCCAGAGGATCGAAACAATATCTTATCTTATTATTGTATCTTATGAAACAATGAAACCTACCATCATGATGTCTGAATTGTTTGATTTTGAACTGTGGACCAGAGGGGCAAATCAAGGAGAAATGGGCCTTTGTCCCAGACAATATGGAGGGCACTGTAAAATCTGCATTGAGAAACTAAGAGAAGTGTATTCCATAATAAATCTCTGCACTGTTAAAATCATAGAAGTGGAAGAAAAGTTAAGTACAGCAAATTCAGTAACTAAAAGCCTTCACATTGTCCTTAACCTCAGGGCCTTGAGGTTTATTGCCCTGTGGTTGGGTGACAGATAGATGACAAAGTCCGACGAAATGTTAGGGGTGCCAGCTGGGTTGCTCCATTTATTTCCAACACATAAATAAGCAAAACAAGTGGATTCATTTTCCATTTCCATGCAAAAACAAAAATATCCGCCTTCTTGGCCTTCCATTAAAGGGTCTTTGTACTAGAGCTCCATGCTCATTCCTAGCTCAGGGTCCAAATGAGATGCCAGCTTGTGGGAGCACCTGGCTTTTATGGGTGTTAGAAAAGAAGGGGCAGAGTCAGTTGCCCTCACTGGAGCTGAGAAGGGGATATCCTTAGTGACAGCGCCCCCCCCTATTGTTTACCTTTGATGACCCCAGAAGGTGGTCCTTGCACACTCAGGTGTGACAGCCCCCAGGTAAAAACTTTTTAAGATAAGGGTTGTTGTACAGTAAGTCACGATATAACAAAAAGCTCAAAAAAGAAATGTTTGAGGTCCAATGCCAAAACGTCCTTATTCTATACTTAATCCTCAGGGCCACCAAAGATATTTGTCCCCAGGTAAGTGTTTTTAAGGTTAGGACTGGTGTCAGGGTAAGGCGCTATATACATTTAGTATTCATTTTCTAACCCACTTAATCCAGACCAGGGTTGTGAGGGGTGCTGGGGCCTAACCCAGCTAGCACTGGGCTCAAGGCAGGAGCGAACTCTGGACAGGGTGCCAGTTCATCACGGGGCAAACACCCACATGACAGACACCATTTGGAATTGCCAGTTCACCTAATCTGCATGTCTTTGGATTGTGGGAGGAAACCCACCCAGACATGGGGAGAACCTGCAAACTCCAGGCAGGGAGGACCCTGGGATGTAAACTGGGGTCTCCTTACTTCAAGGCAGAAGCGCTCCGACTGTGGCATCCTTAAATTTAGTATTCAAAAATATTAAAAGTTAAAAAAAACTAACACTAGGGTACCAATTAACTTTAACATTATGGTTTCAATAAAACTTTTTTAAGATTTGTATATGTAGTAAAGGCACTATATATCATAAAGCTTTATGGCCTCCTTCCTATTATTCCATCCAATATGTTATTAAAAAGGCTACAATAATATTTCCTAAAATATTTTATTATTTTACCCAAAAAAATTTTTTCTTAATAAAAAAAACTAGGTGGCATCATCCCCTGCTCACTTCGCTCACCAACCAACAACCCCATCAGCCCCCCGGCCTGCACTACGTGCCGGTCACTTCACGTCTCTGCAGCTCGCATTGTGGAGAGGGTGTCTGAATGCACCCCAAGGAGACGCAGTCGCTCCTCTGAAACCTCCTCTTAAACGGTGGTACAATGGGAAACAAATACAGTTGTTTTTTTTTTACCTCCTCTTTGCTCGATCAGCTGCTGGTTTGCTGCTGCTGCCGTGTGATCTGAATCTCATGCAGCGTACTTCTGTCATCTCACCTATGTCCATATATTCGATCTCTTTTCGCTTTTCCCTCTTCGTAAATATCGCATTGAGTTTTGATTGCGTGTTTGGAATTACATCGTGACAACGCAACATATAACTGCCCGTTACTGAATATTGTTTCTTTCTCTCTACAAGAAATGTGTCTGACAATAGCATTCACACAAATGAAAAATGATTACTGTCACGGAATTTTACTTTCATCAAACAACAAATCTTTTAATTCTCACGGATACGCTTCTTCATTGGGAAGAAACACTACTTTTTTTTTTCCCTGATGGCAACACGAATTAGACGATCTACATGTCTCCGACTTAAAGTTTAAATCCGAACAATATATTCGATCTCTTTTCGCTGTTCTGTTATTTCACCGAGTAATAATTTTAGTTTGTTTGCGCTAATGCGATCTTTACTATCCTTTTTTTGAGACTTTCGAATTTTCATACTTCCATCATCTCTAACTTGCTCTGCATGTGTACCGCACCAACGTTTTTGGAAACTTTTAATTCTCACGGATACACCTCCTCATTGGGAAGAAACACTACTTTTTTATCCCTGATGGCAACACGAATTATACGATCTACAATTCTCTGACTTAAAGTTTAAATCCGAACAATATATTCTACCTCTTTTCACTGTTCCATTATTTTATCGGCCTGTCGCTCTGACGCCACATGTGATGAAGACGAAGACCATAGAGCGGCTGCTGCTTCATCACCTGAGGCCACAGGTCCGCTACGCCCTCGACCCTCTGCAGTTCGCATACCAGGAGAAGGTGGGAGCGGAGGATGCCATCATCTACATGCTACACCGATCCCTCTCCCACTTGGACAGAGGCATTGGTGCTGTAAGGATTATGTTTTTGGACTTCTCTAGCACCTTCAACACCATCCAACCTCTGCTCCTTAGGGACAAGCTGACAGAGATGGGAGTAGATTCATAACTGGTGGCATGGATCGTGGACTATCTTACAGACAGACCACAGTATGTGTGTCTTGGGAACTGCAGGTCTGACATTGTGGTCAGCAAAACAGGAGCACCGCAGAGGACTGGACTTTCTCCGGTCCTGTTCAGCCGTCATACATCAGACTTCCAATACGACTCGGAGTCCTGCCACGTGCAAAAGTTCGCTGACGACACTGCTATTGTGGGCTGCATCAGGAGTGGGCAGGAGGAAGGAACCTAATCAAGGACTTTGTTAAATGGTGCGACTCAAACCACTTACACCTGAACACCAGCAAAACCAAGGAGCTGGTGGTGGATTTTAGGAGTTCCAGGCCCCTCATGGACCCCGTGATCATCAGAGATGACTGTGGGCAGAGGGTGCAGACCTATAAATACCTGGGAGTGAGCTGGATAATAAATTGGACTGGACTGCCAATACTGATGCTCTGTGAAGGCTGGTGTCCTTCAACATCTGCAATAAGATGCTGCAGATGTTCTATCAGACAGTTGTGGCGAGCGCCCTCTTCTACGCGGTGGTGTGCTGGGGAGGCAGCATAAAGAAGAAGGACGCCTCATGCCTGGACAAACTGGTGAGGAAGGCAGGCTCTATTGTAGGCATGGAACTGGATAGTTTGACATCCGTGGCAGAGCGACGGGCGCTGAGCAGACTCCTGTCAATCATGGAAAATCCACTGAACAGGATCATCTCCAGGCAGAGGAGCAGCTTCAGCGACAGACTGCCGTCACCGTCCTGCTCCACTGACAGACTGAGGAGACCCCACACTATGCGACTCTTCATTTCCACCCGGTGGGGTAAATGTTAACATTATACAAAGTTATTGTCTGTCTGTTAAACCTTCATTGTTATCACTCTTTAATTTATATTGTTTTTTATCAGTATGCTGCTGCTGGGAGTATGTGAATTTCCCTTTGGGATTAACAAAGTATCTATCTATCTATCTATCTATCTATCTATCTATCTATCTATCTATCTATCTATCTATCTATCATATAGTGCCTTTTCTATCTATCTATCTATCTATCTATCTATCTATCTATCTCATTTCTGTTTGTTTGCGCTAATTCCATCTTTACTATCCTTTTTTTGAGACTTTTGAATTTTCGTACTTTCAGAGGACGTGAAAGTGTCTCTCTGAGAAAATCACATTTCGTCTTCTTCTACCCTTTCAAGATTTTTTTTATAATAGAAAGATATAACCAAAACATTTATGCCTCAAAAACTAAATGAAGTTGAGCTAGCCAGAATCAGAGCGAGTTGTGATCTTGGGGATTTAAACGCATATCCCTCTTTGATCATCTTTCGAATCTAATATAGCGATTGCGTCAGGAAGACCTTGTAAAATGTTATTAAAAAGATATATTTGCGTCTGCTGAACTTTAGGAACAATATCTGCTAACGAGTTAGCCAAGCAAATCTTAGCTTTGGGGAAGGCCCGCTTGGCCTGACAGGTAACTTAAAGTGGGACCCTGATTTAGATTGAAATGGTTTTGAAGTCCAATATAAAACTGACTGTGCAGGGGTGGGTTTAGGGTCCATTGGTCAAATGGACTTTGGTTTAAAGGTGTGTAATGTGGTGTAAGTGAGCCTTAGGGAACATATCTGTTTGTATATTTGGATATGGGAAGAAATGATCGTTATTTATATGGGTTGTAAGAAAAGATAGGAAAACCACATGAAAGAGTTGAGGATCCACCCCATATATGAGGTGAGACACAAAAATAATCAGATTGGTAAAAAAAAAAAATATAATCATGGATGACTTACAGCATTCTAAGCATTGTCATCTTCTATATACTCCCCCTCCCGATCTCTACACTACTCCATACGTATCTTTCATTGATTGAAACAGTGCTGGAAGTCTTCTTGTTTGAGGCTCTTCAATAATCTTGCAGTTTCTGTCTTCACTTCATCCATTGAAGAAAAATGTGCTCCCTTCAGGTCACTTTTGATTTTCAGGAACAAGTAAAAATCACAGGGAGCTAAATCGGGCAAATAGGGAGGATGATCGAGGACAGGAATGGAAAAAGCATTGTGCGCGGGAGCGTTGTCTTGTCTTGTTTCGCTTTTCACTTTTTTCACCTGACTTTGTCACGGCAACTCGTGTAGCAGTTGTTGTGCAAATACTGACTGGGCTACTTACAGGATATATCTAGGCGGTCAATGGTTTGAGAGGGCGTGTAGGAGGGGATAAAGTTCTAGGATTCACGTCAAAGCCAAACTTCAGACAGTTTTCCCGGAAAGCCCCAAGCCCAAGTCCAGTTATTTTTGTGCCTCACTTCATACTTGGAAACTGCTGATAAGGAAATTCGTCTTTACTGACAGGAGTCCAAAACAGAACAGAAGAGTTTAACAAAATGGCTGGCATATATAACCAGAAGACAGGAAGTGATGCAATGGTAGAGTGGAATCTTGGGACCGGATATGACATCAGGAGTAGGTGGGTTCTTGGGACCGGAACAGGAAGTAGTGTGAGGTTGTCTTCTGGGAATTGGAAGTGAGATGAATTGGAAGTTCTATGTTAACTAATGTTGTCTTATTTTAATTTCTTATTTTGTCTTTTATTTTTCTTTTCTTCAGTATGTAAAGCACTTTGAGCTACTTTTTGTATGAAAATGTGCTATATAAATAAATGTTGTTGTTGAGATTGTTCTGTAGGGGTAGAGGAGAAAGAGTTAGAGGACAACGCCAACCCCTGGTCCAGCGGGAACATGAGCCCAAAAACTGTCTGCAAATCGCACATGTGTGACAGGGTCCTCGTGGTGCCATTATTAGATGACATAGTCTACGGTTTCACTGTCATGCAGATGACGCACAGGTTTATTTACACGTAGGACTTACACAAGCTTTACCTCCTCCTGCACTGTTGGCCGCTCTGGCTGATATAAACCACCGGATGTCTAAAGAGTGAAAAGCTAGTGAGGATTTGGTTTTTTTCATCCCTTGCTACTTTAAGGAAAATTTTCATTAGAAATTCCAGGTTTTATTACATCTCTGTTTGCACATTGTTGTTATTGCCGATCCCGTACTCCACCTTGAACCACCCATTAATAATATTACCAAATCTCAAGGTTGCATTCTTTTCTTTCGGATACTGCAGCGGTGACCCTCATCCATGCTTTTGTCACCTCACGACTTGATTATTATTATAATTATTGTGGTGTTTTGTGGGGTATCCCATAACAGATTATAGCTGTCATAGAATAAAAATCCCCAACAAATATGATCCAAAGCCTGGGAATCACGCAGAGTCCGAAAGCCTTTTCATTTCAGTTTTGACTTTTGTTAAAGATAATAAACAGCCATGTTGTGTCTGCAGAGAAAGCACACAGAGCACAAAGATATTTTAATGCATAGCTTAACATAGATAAGATACCGCGGCACGCGCCTATTGTGCAATTGCCCTTCAGTCAGGTCACGCCCACTTTATTAGGTTACACCCCTTCATGTTCATTATTCATTACGTTAATAGCTGACACCTGTTTGGTATTTTGCTGACCGTATTGCTAATCCTCTGCCCAGTCTTTGGCATCGTCTTTCAGGGCGTCATTTGAATTGGTGGAGTGGTTACATGTAAGACTCAGTGCATCTCAGTGCATTCCAGTGTCTTGACTAGCTAGGGCTCATCTATCTATCTATCTATCTATCTATCTATCTATCTATCTATCTATCTATCTATCT
>JANRMT010062789.1:17181098-17194325 GCA_026402145.1 Polypterus bichir lapradei
TTTTTTTTTTTTTTTTTTGTTTTGAGGAAAACGTTTCAGGATTTCTGTCTATATATAATGGATATGTATGGCGCCCCGAAGTTTGAACTACCAAAATGCAGTTTAAATGCAGCTTCAGAAAGCCCGAAATGATTGGTTATTTTCCAAACAAATTGACAATTTATATACTTTTTAGCCTCAAATGCTGGTCTTGTCTCCTCTCTGTGCAGTCTGTGTGATTCGGGTAAATACAGTTAATAGATGTCAAAAAAACAACAATCTCTTTTATATCCTTAATGTCAAAAACATCCTGCAATGCTGTTTTTACCTTTTTTTGTAAAGGGCATTTGAGCTTCTATACATGTTAACTGTGTAAACACTGTGTCTGCACTTTTGCTGCAATCTAAGACTGTATTTACCCGAATCACACAGACTGCGCAGAGACAACACAAGACCAGCATTTGAGGTTAAAAAGTATATAAATTGTCCATTTGTTTAGAAAATAACCGATTGTTTCGCTAGATAAGACTCCTCCTCCTCGGCTGGAATCGTTTAGAGTCTTCTGAAGCTGCATTTATTTATTTATTTGTTTTCTATTTGAACTGGTCTCATTGTTATACAGCACACAACATTTTGTTGTTATTGTGAGTATACACAAAAAAAAATTATAGACACTTAACGTAACCGATTCGAACGATGAAATTATTCTTGTCTGTATGACCAAAAAGTTTTGAACGAGTTATTGAAGGAGAAGTGATTGCACTGACGCTTTCATCTTAGATTTTCATGCAGTATAACGTTACACGAGCTGCCATTCAACTAACCACACGCAGTCAGTCCATACAAACGCTTGAAAATACGCACATTTAATATAGACATTATAGTTTACAAGTAATATCGAGAAGCCCTTTCATTTCAAGTTGCACTCAACATTAAAATGTGGCTACGCCACTGGTAACGTTATTGCGTTTTATTTATGAGATGATCATCACATTTCTGATAAAAAAACATGCAATCAAGGCCAAATTATGACAAACAGAAAAGATTAATTTAATTAATTAGTAATCGTTTTATTAAATTGACTATAAAGAATTCGACTTTCTTACCTTTCCTTGTGGTTTTTGAAGTGCCGGATGAAATTTGATGTTGTGGTTGTCGTGTCTGATACTCTCGCGTTGCATTCTCTGCATCTGGCAAATCTTTTTTGGTTAGTACGGTCTAGTTCAAAGTCCTTATAGCCAAACGTGACTATATGAGGAGCTCGACTATTGTCTGCCATGTTTGGCGCGGTTTGAGTTGTGCAGCGTTCTTCTTCTTCTTGGTAACGTTAAGAGTTGTGCAGCGTTAAGGGCGCAGGCGCCAATTATGGTACTGCTGAGTCATAATTATTTTATTAAATTATTTTATTTTATTAAACGAATTATATTTAAAAGTTCAAGTCATTGTCGAGTCTTCCACTTTAAGTCAAGTCTCAAGTCAAGTCACTTACTCTCAAGTCAAAGTCAAGTCAAGTCATTTTCTTACTTCAATCAAGCAAGTCTCAAGTCCTGAAAATTGTGACTCGAGTCTGACTCGAGTCAAGTCATGTGACTCGAGTCCCCCATCTCTGGTCAATATATATGGGTAAGACCTCCTTCTGGTCCAAGATACTCTATGTAGGCCCCCTAATCAATAATTACAGTATGACTTCCATCCATGGTGAGAAGCTTTGTGTAGACCACCTACTCAACAACTGTGGGTAGGACTTCCATCAAGGGTGAGAGGCTTTATGTAGGCCCCCCTAGTTAACAAATGTGGGTATGATGTCTATCCACGGTGAGAAGCTTTGTGTAGACCCCATGGTCAACATATGTGGGTATTTTAAGAAGCACTTAGCAATTAACGAGTGGTTGATTACAGAGAATTTACTGTGCTGCTTTAGTTATGATGAATTTCTGGAATCCTTCCTAAACTAACAACTGATCTTACAGTTGAGTTTATGGAGTTCTTAGCATTACAGTTGTATGTACCTGGAAGGAGGGAGTGGCATCCTGGCTGGGATAAAGGAAGGAATATTGCTCAGCCAGTAGGCCACAAAGGATAGACTGGGTGAAAGGGCTTACTGGGAGCAGCTCGTTCCTCTACTTGACAGGTGGCAGTGTTCCTCAGGGCTGAACCCAATTAGAACACCCACAGGGTGGCATGGGAGTTGGAGTCCAGAAATGCAACCCTGGCGGGGTCTTTGTGGACCACCAGAGGACATTGCCGGGTGACTCCATCTGACCTGGCACCTGCAACATCTATCCTATTTAATAACAACAATAATAATAACAATAGTAACAATAAAAACAATAATAATGATAATAATAATAAACAAATTATGCAACTCAAATTCTCACATTTCACCTACCGAATATCCCGTAAGTTGAAATGCTCTCCAGTGCCCCTCTCAGGTTGCAGCCTGGTTGGAAACTCCCACCATTGGGATAAATGTCCACATGGCCCACAGGCTGTTGGATGCCGATGCTCAGCCCCAGAGACCCCCGGGTGAAGGTGTGCAGCACATCCACAAAGTGGGCGTCATCTGGAGACAGGCGGCCGTGTGCATGTGCCCCCTCGAACACTGGCCCGGCAGGGTCAAGACCTGGAGGAGAGTCACCACTTGATTTATTTATCTCAATCCCATAATCCCACTCCCCCTTCTCACATTAATGCAGACATCCTGCAGACAAGCGGGACACTCAACACAGCCCTGCACGGTCATTTTTTCCATTGAGAGCTGCGAACATCTTTTTTATATTAGAGACCAGAAAGGAGTCAGTCCTTCACTAAATCACTGGCTCACTAAGACACTCATCACTTCTTCAGATGCTTACAGCACTTCAAATACGTTTTGGCACTAAGGACACCAAGCGAAGAAGCATTTCAGGTGTTATTTTGCTCCATTCTTCCTGCAAACACATCTTAAGGTGTGCAACAGTACGGGGACGTTGTGTAGAAGGAAAATTTTTATATTAACATAGAGAATAGAAAATTAACATAAAGAGCCATAAAAAGTAATTAAAAGCTTCTAAAATATTAAGATTAAGCATAAATTAGAATGTTAAGCAAATATGATAGGTCAAGCAAATAGTTAACTAAAAATCAGTCATGTTGCATTATTTTTTAAGCTTACAGTAAAATTTCCAGAGTAAGAAAAGAACAGAAAATTGACGCACCGAAACCAGCTTCAGACAAGATAAGAGTTTGAGAACACCTGTGATTCAAGGCTTAGGGAGCTAAGGAAGCGATAACAGAGAAAATGGCTCTGGAAGGCACATAGCAAGGTCACGCTGACATAATGCATGAAGAGAAAATCTTAGTTAATTCAGGCATTAGCAAAAATATTAGAAATTAACTTTAGTGTAGAAATTAAGACAAATCAAGCATGCCAAGCAATGATTAAATGAAAGCACACACTATATTTCTTTTTAATTAAAGCTTAAGCTTCAGGTCACTATTATAAAAAAGTTTGGAAGGTTTAAGAAAGAAAATGATGAGAGGAAACCCATATATGGAATTGAAGCCTTGGCCAGTTAGAGAAAATGGGAACAGCATAGAAAAACAGAAATACCACGAGGGGGCCAGTGATAGGAAAGTAAGGAGATGATAAGGGTTCCCATGGGAACTCAAGGTTCGGCCGGACAGGAATAGAAGGCAGTCAGAGAAGATGGGCAAAAGAGCTCATTCGAGCGAGGTTAGAAAAGATAGGAAATGACATAAGAAAAGCCCAAAGATGGTAAGAGGAAGCCATCCACCCAGTCTTAGACCAATCAAAATAAGCCGAACAGACACCAAGAGGAATAATGGACAGTAAAACCAGGTGCAGAATGAGCTAATCGAACAAGGTAAAAATGATAAGAAATTGTTATAAAAACTTCAATTGCTGTAATGTTCGGGCCTCAATCTCATTCGGCTGAATTGGGTTGAGTCCGTGTTGTTGATTTATTGCAATAAAGCCTTAAAACTCTGTCTGTCTATCTCGAGTCCTAACAGCCTTTATTTTTAGGTAAAAAGCCTTCTGATGATGAATTTTTCGCCACGACAGTTGTTGCCACATTTTTCATTTCCAAATTCTCCACACATTCTCTACTGGTGAGAACTGCAGGTGGGCCAGGCCAGTACCCGGACCCCTTTCTTCTGCAGCCATGCCTTTGTAATGTGTGCACAATGTGCTTTTGCATTGTTGGGTTGAAAAATGTATGGACGTTCCTGGAATAGATGTCGTCTTGAAGGCAGCATATGTTGCTCTAAAACCTCAATGTACTTTAATACCATCACAGAAGTATAAAAGACCTTTGCCAAGGGCGTTGACACAACCCCATGCCATGGCAGACCCTGGCTTTGGAACTTTAGGACAGTCCGTCTGCTCTTTTTCATCTTTGGTCTGGAGCACACGACATTCATTTCTTCTAAAAATGATGTGGAATACTGACTCGCCTGACCACAATACACGTTTCTGCTGTGTGATGGTCAATCCCAGATGCCTCCGAGACCAGAGAAGTTGATGCCACTTCTGGACATGGCTATCACGAGGCTTCTTTTTTGCAGAATAAAGTATGAAGAGGCATTTGTGAATGTAACTCCGTATTGTAGTGCTTGACAAAGGCTTGCCAAAGACATCAGGCCTTGCCCATGTGGTTCTATCAGCCATTGATGAGCGACACTTCTCAATGCAGTGCCTGCCATCTGAGGGATCGGAGATCCCATGAGTTCAGCTTAGGCGTGCGCCCTTGCACTGAAATTCCACAGATTCCTTGAATCGTTTAATGATATTATGCACTGCAGAGAAAGAAGAAATCTGTAAATCCCTTCCAATTTTTCTTTGAGGAACATTGTTTTGAAACATTTCAATCATTTTCTCACGCATCTGTTGACAAACTGGAGATCCTCTGCCCCTCTTTGCTCCTCAAGGACTCGGCCTGTCACGGATACCAAATCACGATTACAAGCACCTGTTTGACATCTGTTGTGGTGTGAAATTTTGTATATAAGTTGACAAATAAATATTAGTGTTATATCATTGATAAGAGCAGCAATGTTTTCATGTTTAAGAACCACCCCCCCACCACCACCACCTTTAGGACTGAGTCTTTATAATTTTATGTCAGGGGTTGGCAGGAAGGGCCTAAAACCAGCTTGACGAGCAATTCTCTGCAGGACATTCTCTCTCAATCAACCCCCACAAGAAAGCCAAGCTACCTACCTGGCAAGCTACCTAGCTCAACAAATGGTTTTGGGGGCAGGTGTGAAAAGTATTGTGTGCCCCCACTGGTCTGAAGTTTAGAACATTAGAACATTCTAGACGAGAACAGGCCATTCAGCCCAACAAAGCTCGCCAGTCCTCTCCACTTGTTTCCTCCAAGAAAACATCAAGTCGAGTTTTGAAAGTCCCTAACGTCTTACTGTCTACCACACTACTTGGTAGCTTATTCCAAGTGTCTATCGTTCTTTGTGTAAAGAAAAACTTCCTAATGTTTGTGCGAAATTTACCCTTAACAAGTTTCCAACTGTGTCCCCGTGTTCTTGATGAACTCATTTTAAAATACAAGTCTCGATCCACTGTACTAATTCCCTTCATAATTTTAAACACTTCAATCATGTCACCTCTTAATCTTCTTTTGCTTAAACTGTAAAGGCTCAGCTCTTTTAATCTTTCCTCATAATTCAACCCCTGTAGTCCTGGAATCAGCCTAGTCGCTCTTCTCTGGACCTTTTCTAGCGCTGCTATGTCCTTTTTGTAGCCTGGAGACCAAAACTGCACACTGGACTCAAGATGAGGCCTCACCAGTGCATTATAAAGGTTGAGCAGAACCTCCTTGGACTTGTACTCCACACATCGTGCTATATAACCTAACATTCTGTTAGCCTTCTTAATGGCTTCTGAACACTGTCGGGCAGTCGATAGCTTAGAGTCCACTATGACTCCTAAATCCTTCTCATAAGGTGTACTCTCGATTTTCCGACCGCCCATTGTGTATTCAAACCCAATATTTTTACTTCCTATGTGTAATACTTTACATTTACTGACATTAAATTTCATCTGCCACAAATCTGCCCAAGCCTGTATGCTATTCAAGTCCTTCTGTAATGATATAACAGATTCCAAATTATCTGCTAATCCACCTATCTTGGTATCATCTGCAAACTTAACCAGCTTGTTACTTATATTACTATCTAAATCATTTATATTTATTAAAAATAGCAGCACCCCTAGCACTGACCCCTGCTGGTCACCACTCTTAACATCGGCCAATTCTGATGAGGTTCCTCGCACCATCACCCTCTGCTTCCTGTGTCTGAGCCAATTCTGCACCCATCTAAAAACCATCATCCTGAACTCCCACTTCTTTTAACTTGATGCCCAACCTCTCATGTGGCACCTTATCAAATGCTTTCTGAAAGTCCAGATAAATACTGTAATATCATAAGCTCCACTTTGATCGTATGCTTTTGTTGCAACCTCATAGAATTCCAACATGTTAGTAAAGCACGACCTCCCTCTTCTGAACCCATGCTGACTGGTCAGAATAACTCCTGTCCTTGCCAGATGTTGCTCAATCTTATCCTTAATAATTCCTTCCATTAATTTTCCTGTGATGCATGTTAAGCTTACTGGCCTATAGTTGCTTGGATCTGCCCTGTCACCCTTTTTATATAATGGAATGATATTTGCCATTTTCCAGTCCTTCGGAATCTCTCCAGTGCTCAGTGACTTCCTAAAAATATGTGTCAAGGGTTTATATATGTACTCACTAGCCTCCTTAAGAACACGAGGATAAATATGGCTGTAAAAAGTATGGCTGTTTGGGACTGATTTGAATCAGAAGTCATTCTGCAGCACGACGCCTTATTGGCAGGCCCAGTTCTGCCGGTCGTGCAAAGGGTGCATTCATGAAGGCAGCCGAACATAACAAAACACAGGCTTGGCGCGGGGCTCATCTATTCCCGTAGAATGTCGGTAACCTGCTTAAAAGAAAAATGGGCAAGTCATAACACGTGAATTGTGGCAGCTCAAGTACGCGGCACATCAATCAAAAGTTTTTGTAGTGTTAATCGGAATTTTACTGATGAATTAATTAAACTTGTCGCCGATTCGTTAAATGCGTAAGTCAAGTTTTCTTCTACCTACGAAGAAATTTTCTTTAATGTTTTTTGACATTAAGGAAATTGCGAAAAAATTTTATTTTAAATACACTGGTTTAGAAAACAAGTGAAGGTATTATAGGGTGAGGGGGCGGCTCAAATTAAATGGCACGATGGCAGCTTCGCCTTTAGAACCGGGCCTGCTTATTGGTGTAAGGATTTGGACAAAGAATATGTAAATTGGGTTGCTTTACCCCTCCCTATCTCTCTTTCTCTTACACCATCATCATGAAGGAGCATCTCACACACCATGGACGGAAAAGAAGACCACACTGAGAGGCAAAGCTCGGCAGCCATATTGAGACAGGCCTGAAAAAAGCTATAAAATGATGACTTAACTAGAGACATTTTAAGTAACTAAGAAGTCTGTGTGCCGCCTGAAACATCAGCGTTTATCACGTTGTATGGTTGCCAATGTTCACTTGTGGTTTGCTTATTGTTATTATTATATGAATATTATCAATAATACATTATTTAAAGTTGTAACTTAACTCCTGCTTGTCTTTTACTCTGTGTAATTGCCTGAGGTTATACATGTAGAAGGGAAGGTGGGGAGAAATTATAAAGTACAATCTTCTTATATAATACGCCACTGTGGCTGTCTATTTGTCTGTCCAGGACTTTAAATCACTTGTAGCTCGCAAACCGTTTGACCGATTGACCTGTAATTTGGTACACATATACTATGTGACCTCTACTGTCTGCTTTTGGGGTGATGATTTTTATTACTTTTTTATTTTTATTTTATTTTATTGTAAAATCAACTCTTGGCAGCAGGCAGGCCGTGCGACACATGGTACGGGCGCCGCTCCCATCCCTACCACCTTTGCCGTCACTTCCCCTACCTTTTCATATCTTAAATCATTCTTGAGACAGATTGAAGACTTAAGTGCCAGATTAAGTGAAAAATTAAAAAAAACGCACTAAGTAATTACAACACAAAAACTGACTTAATCAGTTTTAACGTGAAAAGATGCCGAAGGAAGATGAGAAGAAGCGGGCCGCTAGGGTGGAGAAAAGAAGAGCTGCTCAGGAAGTAGCAAGCGCATCAACCTCTGAGCAGACGAATGGTAAACGTACAGAGAAAGAGGATGAAAACTAGGAATGCTCAAGTCAAGTGGATTCACTGCACGTTATCGTGCAGTACACCGTCACTGGTACCTTATAAACAGTGCTAAGTCTATGGGATTTGAGGCATTCTGACAAAGGCTACACCAGCGTTTCTCAACCTTTAAGTATTTGCGACCCGAGTTTTCATAACAGTTTTAATTGTGCCCCCTAACTTTTTTTTGAAAGGAGCCCACTAATACCAATTTGTTCTTTCTAATGTTCTTAATTAATGATATATCATAGATGCATATTTTATTATACCTACTGTCACACACATGCGCATGGGAAGCAGCTAAAGGGCTCGAGTGACGGCAGTTCTGAGGCATGCTGGGAGCGGGCAGAGTGCACTGACTCTTTTTCTTCCTTTCCTGTAGACCATTCCCGGGAGATTCCACCTGGCTCTCTTGACGTCACTTCCGGGACCGAGCCAATGGAAGTAGACCTTACCAGCTCCGGCCCCTCTGATGTCACGTCCGGGCTTGATCCAATGATTGATGAACACGTGCCCGATCCTTATGACCTCACTTCCTGTCTTCCCCTTTAAAAGCCTGCCCTTTTTCCCATTTCCCTCAGTCTTGTTCTGGACTCAGTTGTATGCACTTCAGTGCTGGTTATTTGATAAAAACGACTTTTGCAGCCGGGATACCATATTAAACGGGTGGCTGCCCCAAACCTTTATCTGTTTATGTCTCGTTTTTATGACACTACTTAACTTTTATCGACATTTATCTAACTCTAGATTTATTTTTCTAGTATCAGAATGTAGTTTAAGTTAATTTGTTTTGGTTGCAATAGATGTATTTTTCATATTTTCAGTTCTTGTTTTCTTTTTCTCACATCTTCGCGCCCCCCTTTTTGTTACATCGCGCCCCACTAGGGGGGTCCGCCTCACAGTTTGAGAACTACTGGGCTACACAATAACGAATACAAAAGAGGAAAGTCGAGTAATAGAGAACTCTATCAGACAAAACAACATCACATCATTATTTGATTATTTGACTTCATTACTGGCCCTAATTTGACACCCTGTCCCAACGTTTTTTGGAATGTGTTGGCAGGCCTAAAATGCAGGAATGGGTGTAAATTAACAAATGAAATGAAGTTGACCAGCCGAAACATGAAATATCTTGGCTTCCTACGGTCTGCAATAAAATAAAAGTCAAAGTACATTTAAGAATCACAGCTATTTTTTTTTTTTTTATTTGCATTTCCCAACCTCCATTGATCGGGGCGCTTGAGAGACTGAGCGAGGAGTCTGAGTGTTGCGAGTATCCTGATAAAAACCAACATCCAGGCCTTTAATGACCTCGTGGGCACGGCCATCAGCAGTGTGTCTGTCTGTAGAGAGAGTATCGACCTCGTTGAGAGGTTTGCTTACCTCGGCAGTGACATTCACGTCTCTGGTGACTCTTCCTATGAAGTCAGTAGACGGATTGGGAGAGCATGGGGGGTCATGAGGTCACTGGAAAGGGGTGTGTGGCGCTCCCGATATCTATGCAAAAGGACGAAGGTCTAAGTCTTTAGAGTCCTGGTGCTTCCCGTCCTTCTTATATGGTTGCGAGACATGGACACTATCCAATGACCTGAGATGAAGACTAGACTCCTTTGGTACTGTGTCTCTCTGGAAAATCCTTGGGTACCATTGGATTGACTTTGTGTTGCTCATGGAGTCCTGAATGAGGTACATTACCTGCATTGTGAGGAAGCGTCAGTTATGGTACTATGGCCATGGCGTGGTGTTACTCGCACATTGCAAGGACGTTCAGAGTTTGGTGGAAAAACCACCGCTACTGCAAAGCTGCACTTTCACTGTGGCCAAAAAGCGTAACGTTACCAACACGTTCATACTGGCTGACAGCTCCATGGCTTCTCTGTCTCTATTGATCACATAACGTACAAGGATATCATAAAGTTACTGTCTACCTGTGCTGGATTTATATTTTATTTTACGAGTTCATTATTGTCCAGTGTTTCCAAACCATTCAGCCTTTCTCAGGATGTGCGGGATCATCAATGGCTGATATAACCACATGGAGAAGGCCTGATGATGAAACACGTCATGGCCTGAATGTCATCTTGTGGAAGCTCCTAGTAAGTTAGGACAACACACAAGCTCTCCTATATCCTAGTGAAGTTACGCGTAGTTTCCTAACTTAGTAAAATGGATGAAATGCTTTTATTTGTACTCCTAAGAGTAGGACCAAGTCTGTGACACTCTTGAGATTTTTGAGCCAGTTAGGACCATTTGCCTACTCTGAGACGCTTGATAAATACGGGCACGGAACATAAAATGGCAAAACTTCAACAACAAAAGTGACCGGGCTCTTTAACATTACACTAGCAAATCTTGCTTGTGAAAATTTTAAAAGAATAAAAGTGTTAAAGAAATGATGATGAGGGAGAGAAGAACATCACACATTACAGTAAGAAAGAAGATTATTTTAATAAGTAGTGACTCCATATTAGACTAGTCACATGATTAGTATGGGATGTTATTATAGTCACTTACAACAGCAGGAACCTTTACAATACAAAGTTTCACATGAACATGTTAACATATTGAATAAGAGGGGAAATGCACGGCACATGTAAGTCAGTAAGTGTGAAGTGTGGCCGTCAGGTCATGTAGTATACCAATGTCTATAGTAATTGTCGGAAAATGCAATTTGTTGCATAAACGTTATTGTCAGCGAAAATATTCTCCAGTGTGTAACCCGCAAGTACCTGTACGTTTAACTCGAGTTTCGATGTAGCTCTGGAAAATGTTGTGTACAACTGGCCATCGATAAAAACGAGACCTGTCAAATAAACTCCGACGTTATTAAACGTTTGTCCTCGTGAATTGGCTGATGCTAAACAAACGAGGAATTGCCTACACCGTAATATAATTCCGAGTTGTCAGTGTTATGGAATCCCTGTAGTTTTTCTGTTGTAACGTTTCTTGTTGTCCGGCAGTTTGCCACTGCTCTTCAGAAAGGTTGTGTGTGTAATTCGTTTTTTTGTTTACTGTCGAGATGCAAGACTTGCTGCCGCTGATATTCGGATAATGTCGCTCTGTGGTTTGTCATACGTTGTCTTTATTGTTCTAAGACATCTTGCCTGTGCTGGTTGGTCTGGCATGATGTCGATGTTTCTGCTTCTAAACGTTGGTGTGAGTATGTAGGCCAGCGAGACCATTTCTGTTGGTCGCAGCTAGGCTGTATGTGCCTTTTAATTTTATCGGGAGGCTTACGTTGAAGTGAAGGAAAGAGGACGTGTAAAATGGTAATGTCATAATGCGGTTTCGGTGAATAACAAAGTATATACCGAATAAACAGTCAAATACCACAGTCGATAATTGGTCACATTGAACAACTGAAGATAAACCTAAGACCAAAACTCTGCCAGGAACATGGATTCCTCGCTACTGTTGTGGAGGAATATGGTAGTTTATATCGAGCACAGATGGACACAAGCAAAATAATATAAGGATTTACAATGAAAAGACCCATTTCCAATAGTGGAAATTGAACATCTCCTTTCTCTGCAAGATCTACGTAATATTAATTGAGAAGGACACCAAATAAAACTGGGACTATTTTGTGTAAAGGTAATCGGGCTCAGGGCTGATGCTGGAGCACAATTCGTACTGAACACCACCACAGATGAAATGCCACTTGGAGACACTTGGCTAACATGAAGCTTCAACAAACAACACATGGAGTCACAGCGTAGGCTTAACTGCTTTGTACAGCGCAATGGTCAGTCGGAAAGGTTCTGCCTAAAATACGGACTGCCACCAGCGAAAACGGACTGGCAGACACAGGCGGCACCAGCACCACACACATGGTCAAAGAAAAAGCCTTACCAGTTATTCTTCCCACTTTATTGGTGGTGTGACTTCCTGCAAACCCAGCTACATGTGCGCCCAGGCTGTACCCAATCAGATGAACATTCTGAAGGGGGATGTTTGCCGATTCCTGTGGGTGAAACACGTCACTGAGGTTGGGACCACTTATGGCCAATCATACCCACCAATTTTCTGCAGGAATCAACAGAATTTGATATTTGGACTCACCCACCTCCATCCAGTCAATAAGCCAGGCAATGTCACACCCCACCAGCTTGGTGTTTTCAGCAGCAACAGAGTAATGCTGGTGGGCCCTGTTCAGCCAGTCCACCACAATCACATTGGCATCCCTTTCTCTTTCATAGAGAGCGGCCACCAATTTTGGGACCCAACTTTCAAACATGCCACTCACCTGTAAGAGAGAGGAAAGAAAAAAAACAAGAAAAAACAAATCCACTTGTGGTTAACACCTTGTAAGGTTCATGGAGGGTCCCACGATCACTTTAATATCAATGACATTCCTTCATCTGGTCTACCCCCAAGCTCTGAATATGGCGGTCTCAGTCTACAGGTCACTGAGATCAGCTTTAGATAGACAGATGTGAAAGGCACTATATAATACATAGATATTTTTTTTTTATTTTTAAAATGACCTTTATTGTGAACATAAAAAGAAAAATATTAACAATATACACAGTCAAATGACAAACAAGTCCAATATTCAGGAAAAAACAAAAAGGCACATATCAGACTACCACCACTACTCCCCTTTACACTCCTCCTACTCCGCACATTAATAAGAAAATCAAAAAGTTAACAATTCATTATAACATAGATAGATAGATAGATAGATAGATAGATAGATGTGAAAGGCACTATATCATAGATAGATAGATAGATAGATAGATAGATAGATAGATAGATGTGAAAGGCACTATATAATAGATAGATAGATAGATAGATAGACAGATAGATAGATAGATGTGAAAGGCACTATATAATAGATAGATAGATAGATAGATAGATAGATGTGAAAGGCACTATATAATAGATAGATAGATAGACAGATAGATAGATAGATGTGAAAGGCACTATATAATAGATAGATAGATAGACAGATAGATAGATAGATGTGAAAGGCACTA
>JANRMT010062789.1:17194425-17206316 GCA_026402145.1 Polypterus bichir lapradei
AAATAAATAAATAAATGCAGCTTCAGAAGACTCTAAACGATTCCAGCCGAGGAGGAGGAGTCTTATCTAGCGAAACAATCGGTTATTTTCTAAACAAATGGACAATTTATATACTTTTTAACCTCAAATGCTGGTCTTGTGTTGTCTCTGCGCAGTCTTTGTGATTCGGGTAAATACAGTCTTAGATTGCAGCAAAAGTGCAGACACAGTGTTTACACAGTTAACATGTATAGAAGCTCAAATGCCCTTTACAAAAAAAGGTAAAAACAGCATTGCAGGATGTTTTTGACATTAAGGATATAAAAGAGATTGTTGTTTTTTTGACATCTATTAACTGTATTTACCCGAATCACACAGACTGCACAGAGAGGAGACAAGACCAGCATTTGAGGCTAAAAAGTATATAAATTGTCAATTTGTTTGGAAAATAACCAATCATTTCGGGCTTTCTGAAGCTGCATTTAAACTGCATTTTGGTAGTTCAAACTTCGGGGCGCCATACATATCCATTATATATAGACAGAAATCCTGAAACGTTTTCCTCAAAACAAAAAAAAAAAAAAAACAATTTCTTTATGACTGAGGAAAGAAAGACATGAACATATTGGACGACAAGGGGGTGAGTACATTATCTGTACATTGTTGTTGTTAAAGTAAACTAATCCTTTCAGATTGAATTGCATTATACATTTTAGACTGGATTTCTTAGTTTTAAACATTTTGTGTAAGCAACACAATTTTATTTTCAGATAGTAATGTAGCACAGATATGCATATAATTTAAATATAGCAATGCAAATAAGATACATAATATATGTATATAAGTTCATCTTTTCTGTAAAAATTTTTCTGTGCAAAAATAAACATATCGAAAATTTAACCTCTGTTTGTTTTAGTACTGCAACTTGACTTGACTTGGCTTGAAACTTATCAGGACTCGACTTGACTTGCTTAGGGTGAACCCTTGACTTGACTTGACTTGCTTGATTTGTCTTAACTGTGACTTGAGACTTGACTCGAGACTTGATGGTTAACACTTGAAACTTGCTTGGACTTGATCATATGCGACTTGTCCCCATCTCTGATATTGACCAGGGGAGGGGTTGTTTTACACAAATCTTCTCACCGTGGTTGGTAGTCATAACCACATTTGTTGACCAGGGGGTCTACACAAAGCTTCTCACCGTTTATAGACGTCATACCCACAATTGTTAACTAGGAAGGGCCTACACAAAGTATCCTTGACCAGATGGAGGTCATACCCACAAGTATTGACTGAGGGGTAGGGGGAGGGAGAGGTCCTACACAAAACCTTTCACACTTGTTGGAAGTCATGCCCACATTTATTGACCAAGGTGTCAACACAAAGCTTCTCACCAAGGATAGACATAATACCCACAGTTGTGTATGCCCCTTATTTAACAAGGCCTCTCACCCTTGATGGAAGTCCTACCCACAGTTGTTGACGAGGGGGGCTTACACAAAGACTCTCCTCATGGGTGGAAGTCATACCCATAGTTATTGACTAGGGTGAGTACACCAAGAATCTTGGCCCAGGTAGAAGTCATATCCACAGCTGTTGACAAGGGGACCTGCACAAAGCATCTCAACCTGGATGGAAATCATACCCACAATATATTGACCAGGGTGGACCTTCACAAAGCTTTATTACACTGGATGAAATTCATTGACTGGGGTGGTGTGGGGGGCTACCAAAAGACTGTTTGCCCAGATGGAGGTCAGACACACAATTATTGACTCAGATTACACAAAACCTCTCACCCTGGTTGGTCGCCCTACCCACAGTTGTTGACCAGGGGTTCTGTGCAAATCCTCTCACCCTGGATGGAAGTCATACTCATAATTATTGACTAGGGGACCTATGTAAAGACCCTTGGCCTAGAAGTCATATTCATAGTCATTAGCCTAGGAAGTGAGCAAACAGTGGAGGTCTAGAACACCTTGCTTTTATAGTGACTTTCGTACAGAAGACTAACACAAAGCGTTTTCCTAATGTAGTGTGGTGTGCAAGTCAGGAATAAATTTGACGTTCAAGGCACAAACAGAGAAGTGAATGCTGTTAGCAGCCAGATGTAGGCCTGGATTTTCAGGTCACCCAGTGCCAGTCTGTACAAAGCACAGGTGCTCGTTTGTTACTGCGCCTTCAGGAAGTACTTTGAGCCTTTCATTTTTTTATTTTTCACATTTTGTTATGTTGTGGCCTTGTGTCGGAGGCATTTTAATTCATTATTTCCCTCATCAAAACAAAGCTCAATACCTCAGAATGACAAAGACAAAAACAGGATTTTAGAAATGTATTCAAAATAAAAAACTGAAATTTCCCATTGACACAAGTATTCAGACCCTTTAGTCAGTACTTCATTGAAGCCCCTTTGGCAGCAATTCTATCCTAGAATCTTTTTAGGTCTGAAGCTTCACACATGTGGATTTGGGGATTTTCTGCCATTCTTCTCTGCTGATCCTCTCAAGCTCTGTCAGGTTGGATGGAGTCTGTCGGTCGGTGGACAGCTGTTGTCGGGTCTCTCCAGAGATGTTCGATTGATGGAGTTGCCCCTAAGCCACTTCGGCATTATGTCTACTTTGTGCTTAGGGTCATTGTCCTGGCAGACGATAACCCTTTGACCCAGTCTGTGGTCCAGAGCACTCTGGATTAGGTTTTCGTTAAGGATATTTCTGCACGTTGCTCCACTCATTCAGTCAGTCATTGTCTAAGCCACTTTGTCCTGGACAGGTTCCAGGGGGTCTGCTGGGGTCTATCACAGCTAGCACAGAGTGCAAGTCAGGAAAAAACCCTGAACAGGGCACCAGTCCATTGCAGGACGAAAACACACACCCACATCAGTCGCACACTTGGGCCAATTCAGCTAACCTGCATGTCTTTGGACTGTGGGAGGAAACTGAAGCCCTTGAAAGAAACCCCTACAGACACGGGAAGAACATGCAAACTCCATGCTGGGAGGACCCTGGACTTGAATCCTGGTCTCCTTACCACTCTGTCACCGTGCCACCCTCTTGCTCCATTCAGCTTTCCCTAAACCTTATCTAGTCTTAAAGTCCTCTACTGCTAAAACAATAACCCCACATCATGATGCTGCCAGCTCCATGCTTCACGTTTGGAATGGTACCATGCGTGTGATGAGTGGTCCCTGGTTTCCTCCAGATGTGATGCTTAGACATGAAGCAAAACAGCCCAGTCTTCGTTTCATCAGACCAGAGATTCATTTGTTCTCACAGTCTTGTTGTCTTTCAGGTTCCTTTTTGAAAAGTCCATGTTGGCTTTCATATGTTGTCTGGACATTGTGTCATAAAGTGTTGCAGTGGAGCTTGACCTCGTTGGCATGTTCTTTGGTGCTCAGCCAGAGTGTCCATGAAGTTCTTGGGGTGTTACCCACACTACGTACATTTCTTCCTTGCCGTCCCCAAGCGTGATTTTTTTTTTTCCTCTCTTCCTCCTCACACAGCATTTAACATTCTGGGTCTGGGCCTGCTTTCATCATCACCATGCGACTTCATGTAAATCCAAAACAAGATCCGAACACGGAGTGACAGCATGGTTGTCAAAATGATTTTCCTTTTTATGTTGTTGTTTTGGAGTCGTGTAGGGCACTCTCCCCGCTCTCCCCGCTCTCCCCGCTTACAGATTTATTGAGTGTGCAGCTCAGTGTTTTGCTGTTAATCGTGCTGCACATACGAGAAGATTTTGTATAGAGACAAATGATGTTAAGGAAGGAATTTGCAGCTTTTCTTGCCAACTACAATTCACGTTTGTGTGTAGGTTAGAAATAAACCCTGTTTTTTAACTCAAAGATATTGAGTGAAATGAGAATTGACTTGTCGCATCATTTTCCGTACTCGGGCATGTTTAGCGATCACACTGTTCCTGAAGGCTATTGACCCGTGATCGGGAACACTTCTTCCAAGCAGATCAGGGCACAGTACGGTATGACTCCACCACTGGTGCCCTGTGCTTTTCACAAATGAGAGCAGGTTTACCCTGAGCACATGTGACAGTGACGTGAAAGGGTCTGGAGAAGCCGTGGAGAACGTTATGCTGCCTGTAACATCGTTCAGTATGATCAGTTTGGTGGTGGGTCAGTGATGGTATATCTGGGGAGGCATATCCATGGAGGGACACATAGACCTCTACAGCCTAGACAACGGCAGCTTGACTGCCATTAGGTATCGGGATGAAATCCTTGGACCCATTGTCAGACCCTGTGCTGGTTCCTCCTGGTGTAAGACAATGCCCGACCTCATGTGGCGAGAGTATGCGGGCAGTTTCTGGAGGATGAAGGATTTGATACCATTGACTGGCTCCCACGCTCACTCACCTGACCTCAATCCAATAGAACACCTCTGGGTGGGACATTATGTTTCGGTCCCTCCAACGTCGCCAGGTTGCACCTCAGACTGTCCAGGAGCTCAGTGATGCCTTGGTCCAGATCTGGGAGGAGATTCCCCAGGACACCATCTGTCGTCTCATTAGGACGTTGTCAGGCATGCATACAAGCATGTGGCGGCCATACAAATTACTGAGTACGATTTGGAGTTGCTGCAATGAAATTTCATCAAAATGGACTCGCCTGCCTACCACATCATTTTATCCCTTTGATTTTCGGGGTGTCTTTGAATTCAGCCCTCTCTCTGTAGGTTGATCATTTTCATTTCCATCCTTTCATTCCTAACACATCACCATATCAGTCCATAGCAGTAGAGATAGCCAGCAGGATTTTTTTTTCCCATTGAGATCTGATGTGTTTTCAAAGTGTTCCTTTAATTTATTTGATCAGTTTTTGTTTTTTTTTTTTTTTTACCAAACTTTGTTTTCTAATTTCTATATTATTCCCAAAACACAGAATCTGGGAAATAACTGTTTACTTAATTAGCCCAGGAGTCCAATTAAAAATGGAAGCTGCTTGGAGCAAAAATCTGCAATCACAGGGGGTCCCCAGGACCGAGTTTGGGAAGTACTGTACTAGTTAAACGAATGAGACTTTTGGGAGGGGTTACATGCGGACAAACGTACTTGGGCATGGAACGAATCACCAGTGTGGTGAGTACACCCTTAGTCACCTCACTTACCAAGGCCCTACTCACGCCTCAGATTGTTCGGTTATTCCATGTGACCAGCTCTAGAAAGACTTGTGCTTGTTCCCAACTTCTTCCAATGAAGAATTATGGAGGCCACTGTGCTCTTGGGAACCTTCGATGCTGTTGGGAGTTTTTGTCGCCTTCTCCAGATCTGCGTCTCCACATAGTGCTGTTTCTAAGCTCGACAGGCCATTCCTTCAACCTCATGGCTTGGATTTTGATCAGCTGTAGTTCATTCTTTAGACAGCTGTGAGCCTTTTCTATTCAGCCCACTCAATTGAACTGACCGCAGGTGGACCCCCAAATGAGGTGTAGAAACATCTTAATGGGGATTAACGGAATGGGATGCACCGGAGCCAAAGCAAAAGGTCTGATTGCTTGTGTCAAGGGCATATTTCAGTTTTTTTATCTCTCTATATATAAAATTGAAAATGTCCGTCTGTCTGTCTGTCCGCTTTTCACGAGAGAACAACTTCACGGATTTAGATCGTTTTTTTTGCTTGAACATTCCGGTTGATTTTTGCGACTTCTGTCATCTCTCTCAGTGTCATAGTTCACTTGCAGTACTGATTTAAAAGCGCAAATCTGAGGGAGACACTGTGGGCCGAGGGGAGGCTCACTCACGCACAAGCCTCAGGGCGTGTACCTTACCTCTGCTTAGCTAGCAAATGAGAGAACTACTTGAACATTCCAGTTGATTTTGCGACTTCTCTCATTGCACTAAATGTCATAGCTCGCTTGCGGTACCTATTTACTTGGAAGAGAATCTGAGAGACATGCAGCGGGCTGAGGGGAGGGGAAGTATGACGTCAGGATTTTGAACCGTGCTCATCAGGCGATCCACATCTGATAACACAGTCTGAATTGAACGATTTGGTCAGAGATAGGGAATCCATTCCCGGACGGGTTTATCTATTCCCGGGAATTCGGGAATCCCGCATGTCATTCCCGGGAATCCCAGGCTCCCGGTGATGACACAGTGCACAGACATCTCACATGTGAACGGTTTTAGAACGACCGACACTTATTTTTAATAAAACTACTGCAATATGTTGACACCAATAAAAGACTAACCTTATCTACAAGCAGTTCATGTTGTCATATAAGTACATGTATCTAGTTCAGGGGTGCCCACACTGTTTCGGCTTGCGAGCTACTTTTAAAATGACCAGGTCGAAATGATCTACCTACATTAAAAATGCTATATATATATATATATATATATATAGCATAGTTTTACTGTCAAATAATGCAAAAAATGCGACACGTGTTTTGCCCTTTACGTTGCGCCACGGCGTGTGGTTCGTTTATTTGACAGCATGTAGATCTGGGTAATTACATTCATGGCATTCGTAGTCTGAATCACAATCTGATTGTATGGGTGGTTACCTCCCAGGTAACGCTTGTGTAGGCAAACATCCGCCACGGTGCCCTCTTCAGTTGCGAGAAGCAGATCATAGAATGTTGCAAAGTTTTACTGTCAAATAGTGCAAAGAGTACGCGACATGTGTTTTGCCCTAATTCTGGGTTCATCAGGTGTACACACTCACTGCACGTCGGCGTCAGAGGCGAAGCCAAAGCATGTGGTTCATTTATTTGACAGCATGTAGATCAGTGTAATTAAATTCATGGCATTTGTAGTCTGAATCACAATCTGACTGTATGGGTGCATGTGGGATGACCAGTGTGTTAGAAGGAAAGAGATCTCAGACTGGCCGCCCTGTATGTCAATCAAGTGGCAAATGCCATAGGGAGGATATATGATAGACTAACATATAAAAAAAATTTTTTTGAATGCAACGCGATCTACCTGATCAGATACTGATACACTTGTTCTAAACAACGCCCGCGCTTGTCATTACTCTGAAACACCGCCATTTCAGCTTTTACTGATGCATCCAGTTTCTTGTCATCATTCTATGATGCTAAGTTTCTTGGCCCAGATAATGTGGATGCAACAGACTGACGCATTGCAATTTCAAGTTGCTGTTTAAAGCTGTTGTCTGACAGACGTCAATAAAGTCTGCCCCGTCCCGGCATTCGTGAGCTGCCGAGTGCAGACTCCTCCCAGTCCACTGTACTCAGTCTTAGTGGGAGCCGGGAGACTGACGACTGCTGCTGGTTGACTAAATTAATCTGCAAAACACTACACCATGGGCCAAAAAACCGTGCCACTTAATTATTTTTTCAACTATAACTCGATTTTTACACTTTTACATGCTATAGATGCGAGCTTGGCCGTTCCCGGTTTCCCGGGAATTACAGCAGTTTCATTCCCGGGAATGAAAGATGTCCGGGAATCCCGGGCTCCCAATTACCGGGATGGATTCCCTAGTCAGAGATTTGGGTCTGTCAAAAGCAAAACCCGAGCTACTATTTTCGAGACAGCAGGAATGGTGTTTGCTGTCACCAGGTACGAAAATATCTGTTGTTTTGAGGCCGATGTCATGATATAACCAAATGTTTTGCACAAGTCGACAGTCTCTGTTTCTGTTGTGACATTGAAGGATTGTTCTCGGCCTTGGGTTGTGATCACAACCCGGAAGAGTGGCATCTCTTCATTGATTCGTCAATGTTAAGCCTGAAAGCTGTTCTGCTGCACAATGGCAACGTTTATCCTTCAGTACCTGTTGGCTATGCAGCACACATGAAAGAAACATATGAGAATATGGAACTGTTGCTGAAGCAGGTCCAGTATAGCAGGTACAACTGGAATATCTGTGAAGATCTTAAAGTCGTTGCTTTGTTACTAGGACTGCAGCTCGGCTATACAAAGTACTGTTGTTTCATCTGTGAATGGGACAGCCGTGCCATCTCGACAGAAGTGGCCACTCCGTAAAAAGTTAGTTCCAGGACAGAAAAAGGTGGCACATGAATCGGTTGTCGACCTGGCAAAGATATTTTTCCCTCTTCTTCACATAAAGCTGGGACTCATGAAGAATTTCATGAAAGCACTGAACAAGGAAGGTGAAGGTTTTCGTTATTTAAGACAGATGTTCCCAAGAATAACTGACGCCAAGATCAAAGAGGGCATTTTTGTTGGCCCCCAGATCAGACATGTTATGAGTGAGAAGTAGTTTGAAGATCTGTTAGTTGGGCTGGAAAAAATTGCCTGGAAAGCCTTCAAAGACGTTGTTGACAATTTTCTGGGCAATTACAGAACCCCAAACCACATTCAGCTGGTAGACAAACTTCTCAAAGCATACAAGACAATGAAGTGCAACGTGTCACTCAAGATTCGTTTCCTCCACTCACACTTGGACTTCTTCCCTGCAAATCTCGGTGCTGTCAGTGACAAACACGGTGATAGGCTTCACCGGGACATTGCTACGATGGAGAGACGATACCAGGGCAACTGGAATCCGTCAATGCTTGCTGACTACTGTTGGACACTGCAACGTGATGCACCAGACATTGAATACAAAGGAAAATCAGGAGCAAAACACTTTTAATTCTGTTGAATTTGATAGCTTATGTGAAACATTAACGTGACTAAATACATTATTGTCAGTAAACATATAAATTTCTATTTCTCAGAGTTCCTACATGATGCAGTAACAACAAAACTATATTTGTGCATACCCAGTAGGTACCTGACAAAATTAGCAACAACTGTTCAGGAAGCAGGACTTTTTAAAAAAAATTGTTGTGCAGTGTTTTTAAAGTTTGTCCTGTTTCATTACGACGTGGGCAGAGCCGCAGGGGACAGCTAATTTTTAATAAATTTGCAAAAGTCACTAAAGTCTTGTTTTCACGTTCACGTTCGGAGGTATTGACTGTTACTTGATGAGAGAAAAAAAACGAATTTAAATGATTTTAGCACAAGCCTGCAACATAACAGAAAGTCAAGCAAAAAACAAAAGTGAAGAGATCTGAATAATTTCTGTTTAAGCCATATCTGCCTTCAGTCTGTGCAGCTCAAGGACATCCTTATTAATCCGCAACTATCAAATTTGATTAAATATGCAATGTTTATTTACTTCAACATAATTATTTAAGGGCAGCACGGTGGTGCAGTGGGTAGCGCTGCTGCCTCGCAGGGGCAGGGACCACTCATCACCCGCAAGGTACCATTCCAAACATAAGGCATGGTGCTGGCAGCATCATGATGTGGGGTTATTTTTTTAGCAGTAGGGGACTGGAAGACTAGATAAGGTGTAGGGAAAGCTGAATGGAGCAAGAGGGCGGCACGGTGACACAGTGGTAAGGAGACCAGGGTTCAAGTCCAGGGTCCTTCCTGCGTGGAGTTTGCATGTTCTCCCCGTGTCTGCGTGGGTTCCCTCCGGGTACTCCGGTTTCCTCCCACAATCTAAAGACATGCAGATTAGGTGCATTGGCGATTCTAAATTGTCGCAAGTGTGGGTGTGTGTGTGTGCCCTGCGGTGGGCTGGCACCCTGCCTGAGGTTCGTTTCCTGCCTTGCACCCTGTGTTGGCTGGGATTGGCTCCAGCAGACCCCCATGACCCTGTAGTTAGGATATAGCGGGTTGGATAATGGATGGATGGATAATTATTTAAAAAATGGGCTAAAGAAATTGGCATTATACCTGTCTGCCTAGATATCTTATTCTTTATGCCTCTATCCTAGAAACCAAAAATGGTGTCTCCCCCCCCTGCCCCCCCAAAAAATGAATAAAATACAGGATTTCCCACGTTTGTTTTCGGTATCGCCTTTCTAATCCCAACTCTGTTATTAAGGAAAATTCACATTCTGTGTGAGGGGCCTCATTTGAGCTGCATTCTAATGCCAGCACTCATTTGGCACAGGCTCAAACAGAGCTACTCGTTAGGAATGCACTTAAATCCATGTTGCCCTTGAAATCCCATCACGAGGAGTACAGCCCAATGTGGGGGGTTGTCTGAGAGAAAAAAGAATGGAAAGGAATGAGAAGCAGCCTTGGATTTGCACTTTGTGGCTAGAGGCAGGGTGGCACAGTGGTGTCAATGTCAAAGCTTCAGGACCCCAAGTTTGATTCCTGGCTGGACTACATCTCAGTGCCCTTTAAACGGCCTACCTGTTCACGGATGGGGGGTCCTCCACAGATTCTGCTTTCATTCAACATTCTTGACAAAAGCTTTCAAGTAGATTGATGTTCTTCTGGGTTAGGGAGAGTGTGCCGCCAGCGATGCCATGCCATGTGTACCCAGTGTCTGCTGAGTGGGGATGAGTCCTCTTCACAGACACTGTTCTCCATTAAGCTCATTCACAACATGGAATGGGAATGCCTATACATGGATTTGTTTCGGACAGGTTTTGTCTAGTTTTGTAGCATATTATTAATATTATTTAAAAACAACATTGTGATTGTTGTTATTGTTACGTTACAGTCAGTGTTTGGTCCACTTTGATGTATTTATCCTGTTTTATTGTTCATTTTAAATTGTTGTTATTCATATTTTTGTGTAATTTCTGTTGGCTTAGTTTACTATTCATTAATTACTGTAAACAAGCTGGTAACATCACATCAAGGGAGGCCCACCGAATCAACAAGCTAAGCAAGAGCAGGTTTATACTTCACGCTCAGTGCACTTACACACACACTTCACAGCTGCCAAACGTTCCCAGCGTTCTTTGGACGCATCTTCTGAGCACGTTGTCTGAAGTTAATGAAACGCGTGTGTTCAGTTTTTAGTACGCGACATCACATCATGGTTTACTATCAACATGTGATGGCAAGCCGCAGTGCTGCTCCAACAGGATCAATCTGCATGCTTCAGTGTTTGATGAATGGTTCGATGCCATGAAGCAAATCATGTGACTTAAATGCTGACATGTGAATGTATTCATGGTGCTTTTATTCATCCGTTTCTCGCATAGGCAATACAAGTGCCACATATTCACCCTTAATGACGCAATACGCTTAAAGGTGTCGCATACCATCTTCTGTGTCTCTGTTGCCGTCTTTTTGGTTTTTTTTGCAACTTTGCAATATTATCAAAATGCAAAGAATGTTTTGCTTTAGCATCATTCTTCCCTCAACTCACAACTCAGCAAAGCTGTGATGATTCCTCACACTGACACCTCGTGGAATCCTCCAGATTTACTTGAAGTACGCATGCAAGTATAGTCAGTACAATGCTTGCGTAGAATTTCTCAAGTGTTCTCAAGTGCAACGTTAAGTATATCCCTGGCCATAAAGGGCAGCCTCACCTATGGAACACACTCTAAACCCCTGGAGGTCATAGCAAAGGAGCGAATTTAAACAAAACTGAGTGGCATTATGAACAATGCTGCACATCCTCTCTGTGACACACCAACAATGAGGACCTTCAACCAACGAATCATTCAGCAGAAGTGTGTCTGGATACCAAAGTGTTTGGGTTTTTTTATTTATTTAAAGAATTTCTGTAAAAAGCCACATTTCCCCCATTGAACAAACTAAGATCTATCTATCTATCTGTTATATAGTGCCTTTCATATCTGTCTATTATATAGTGCCTTTCATATCTATCTATCTATCTATTATATAGTGCCTTTCATATCTATCTATCTATCTATCTATTATATAGTGCCTTTCATATCTATCTATCTATCTATCTATCTATCTGTTATATAGTGCCGTTCATATCTATCTATCTATCTATCTATCTATCTATCTATCTATTATATAGTGCCTTTCATATCTATCTATCTATCTATCTATCTATCTGTTATATAGTGCCTTTCATATCTATCTATTATATAGTGCCTTTCATATCTATCTATCTATCTATCTATTATATAGTGCCTTTCATATCTATCTATCTATCTATCTATTATATAGTGCCTTTCATATCTATC
>JANRMT010062789.1:17216174-17231445 GCA_026402145.1 Polypterus bichir lapradei
GATCACGGGGTCCATGAGGGGCCTGGGCCTCCTAAAATCCACTACCAGTTCCTTGGACTTGCTGGTGTTCAGGTGTAAGTGGTTTGAGTTGCACCATTTAATAAAGTCCTTGATTAGGTTCCTATACTCCTCCTCCTGCCCACTCCTGATGCAGCCCACTATGGCAGTGTCGTCAGCGAACTTTTGCACGTGGCAGGACTCTGAGTTGTATTGGAAGTCTGATGTATGTTGGCTGAACAGAACCGGAGAAAGTCCAGTCCTCTGCAGCGCTCCTCTGTTGCTGACCACAATGTCAGACCTGCAGTTCCCGAGACGCACATACTGAGGTCTGTCTTTAAGATAGTCCATGATCCATGCCACCAGGTGTGAATCTACTCCCATCTCTGTCAGCTTGTCCCTAAGGAGCAGAGGTTGGATGGTGTTGAAGGTGCTAGAGAAGTCCAGAAACATAATTTTTACTGCACCACTGCCTCTGTCCAAGTGGGAGAGGGATCGGTGTAGCATATAGATGATGGCATCCTCCGCTCCCACCTTCTCCTGGTATACGAACTGCAGAGGGTCGAGGGCGTGATGGACCTGTGGCATCAGGTGGTGAAGCAGCAGCTACTCCTTGGTCTTCATCACATTTTCAGACTCAGGGAGGTCTTAAATATCGAGATTCATCAAAATCTTGAAATCAAATTTTTGGACGATTCCAATACTTTCCCTATACTTAATATACAAGAAAATCAGGAAGGTCTAAAATGTCGAGATTCATCAAAATCTCAATCAAATCTTTGGACGATTCCCATACTTTCCCTATACTTTTATCTATCTACTTCATATACAAGAACATTAGGGAGGTCTAAAACATCAAGATTCATCAAAATCTCGAAATTTAATTTTTGGACGATTCCAATACTTTCTCTATACTTCACGTACGAGAAAGTCAGGGAGGTCTAAAACGTTGAGATTCATCAAAATCTTGAAATCGAATATTTGGACGGTTCCAATACTTTCCCTATACTTCGTATATGAGAAAATCAGGGAGGTCTAAAACGTTGAGATTCATCAACATCTCGACATCAAATTTTTGGATGATTACAATCTATCCCTATACTTGATATACGAGAAAGTACAAAAAGGTCACAGATCTCACCCTCTGAAATTGGCAGTCTGGAGCCTAGGGACAGTCTTAAGAAAGAATGAAAGGTGTGCAGGTGGCCACCTCACTAACCTTGTCCCAGCATCGGGGCGAGACGTTTCTACTTTTTTTTTCTACGCCGTTGAAAGTGTCCATCCTATTTCCCTTGCAACACAAAGTGACTATTCCTCCCCCTGATTAATTTCTTCTTGCCGGTTTTAATTTCGGTGCTCCAACCCTTCATTGGCTTGTCGGGGCTCCCAGATCCTGCCCATGAAGGCAACACTGTCAATCACTGCCTCACAACTCCCGATCCCGAAGTGCGAAAGGCTCCTCCACCCGAATCTGAGTGGAAGCACCCGGCAGTGACGCAAAGCACACAAAAGACAGACAAGATATACACTCACCTAAAGGATTATTAGGAACACCATACTAATACGGTGTTTGACCCCCTTTCGCCTTCAGAACTGCCTTAATTCTACGTGGCATTGATTCAACAAGGTGCTGAAAGCATTCTTTAGAAATGTTGGCCCATATTGATAGGATAGCATCTTGCAGTTGATGGAGATTTGTGGGATGCACATCCAGGGCACGAAGCTCCCGTTCCACCACATCCCAAAGATGCTCAATCAGGTTGAGATCTGGTGACTGTGCGGGCCATTTTAGTACAGTGAACTCATTGTCATGTTCAAGAAACCAATTTGAAATGATTCGAGCTTTGTGACATGGTGCATTATCCTGCTGGAAGTAGCCATCAGAGGATGGGTACATGGTGGTCATGAAGAGATGGACATGGTCAGAAACAATGCTCAGGTAGCCCGTGGCATTTAAATGATGCCCAATTGGCACTAAAGGGCCTAAAGTGTGCCAAGAAAACATCCCCCACACCATTACACCACCACCACCAGGCTGCACAGTGGTAACAAGGCATGATGGATCCATGTTCTCATTCTGTTTACACCAAATTCTGACTCTACCATTTGAATGTCTCAACAGAAATCGAGACTCATCAGACCAGGCAACATTTTTCCAGTCTTCAACTGTCCAATTTTGGTGAGCTCGTGCAAATTGTAGCCTCTTTTTCCTATTTGTAGTGGAGATGAGTGGTACCCGGTGGGGTCTTCTGCTGTTGTAGCTCATCCGCCTCAAGGTTATGCGTGTTGTGGCTTCACAAATGCTTTGCTGCATACCTCGGTTGTAACGAGTGGTTATTTCAGTCAAAGTTGCTCTTCTATCAGCTTGAATCAGTCGGCCAATTCTCCTCTGACCTCTAGCATCAACAAGGCATTTTCGCCCACAGGACTGCCGCATACTGGATGTTTTTCCCTTTTCACACCATTCTTTGTAAACCCTAGAAATGGTTGTGTGTGAAAATCCCAGTAACTGAGCAGATTGTGAAATACTCAGACCGGCCTGTCTGGCACCAACAACAATGCCACACTCAAAATTGCTTAAATCACCTTTCTTTCCCATTCTGACATTCAGTTTGGAGTTCAGGAGATTGTCTTGACCAGGACCACACCCCTAAATGCATTGAAGCAACTGCCATGTGATTGGTTGATTAGATAATTGCATTAATGAGAAATTGAACAGGTGTTCCTAATAATCCTTTAGGTGAGTGTATTTAGATCTGGGTTTTTTTCTATAATTTGCTTGAACATTCCGGTTGATTTTGCGACTTATCATAGTTCGCTTGCAGGAGTGATATATTCATGCTAATCCAAGACAAAGGCTGCGGGCCGAGGGGAGGCGGATGCGTGACGTCAGGAATGTGGAGCTGGGTGGGGCCCTCTTCACTGTCGTGTTTCACTTCTATACGGGCGAAGCCGTGGGGGGCGGCTAGTATAGAATGACAGAGGAAATGTGAGGCAAGAAATGCTGAACACACGGCTAAAACAGAAAATGTTTTCATATGTCATAGTAATAACGACATCATTTTGACGTGAAGTGTAAGATGTGTGAAGCCCAAACATCCAAGAAACACTTTCACCAAAGGTGTAACAAAATAAGTAGGCTTTGAGTCAGGAATAGTTAGTCAGTCAGTCATTCTCCAACCCACTATATCCTAACACAGGGGTCTGCTGGAGCCAATCCAGCCAGCAAGGCAGGAACAAATCCCTGGGCAGGGTGCCAGCCCACCACAGGACACACACACACACATACCCACACACTAGGGACAATTTAGGATCTCCAATGCACCTAACCTGCATGTCTATGGACTGTGGGAGGAAACCCACACAGGCACAGGGAGAACATGCAAACTCCACACAGGGAGGACCTGGGAAGTGAACCCGGGTCTCCTTACTGCGAGGCAGCAGCACTACCACTGCACCACAATGCCGCCGAGTCAGGAATAAAACCGAAGAAAAAGAAATCGCTCAATTGACAATTTTGCTGGAGTCCAACTATCAGTCGGTCCAAAGTAAAAGACATTTGCATACGTGTGTGTGTGTGTGTGTGTGTTTGTGTGTTTCATTTTAGTTACATATTAGTTCCTGCCTTGTGCCCTCTGTTGGCTGGGATTGGCTCCAGCAGACCCCCGTGACCCTGTGTTCGGATTCAGCGGGTTGGAAAATGGATGGATGGATGGATTTTCAAACAGTTGTCAGAGTGGTAACGCTGCCTTGTCGCAGATGGCGCAGTAGATAAGCTACCATTGGTGAGGCAATAGGTTCAGATCTTTTCTGTATTTAGCGCTTTAAGTAGTGAGTGCTATTATTGTTATCATATAACAAAAACATACATTTGATGCGAGTCTGTAAAATCCTGTGTAAATTTATGGTACTTGTAAAAGCTGTTACTTTTCCTCGCACGCGGATCTTCACATCAACATGTCATTTGAACGATTATTCTTGAATAAAACTTAATTTGAATGATTTTTTAATTCAGCTTTAATTTGAACGATTTTTTTTATTCAGTTTTATTCTTGGATCCTTGAATTAAAAAAATCCTTCAAATGACATGTTGATGTGAAGGTCCGTGTGCGAGGAAAAGTAACATCCAACATAGACACTGCGGGGTCTGTTTGCTCAACAAGACACCAAGAAGAAGTGACTGAGCTGCATTTGGGTGTCTGCTTTTACCCCTTCAGAGCTAACGTTTACCGTAAAGTACCATACATTTACTCCGGCTGTTACAGACTCAAATCAAATGTAAGCTTTTATTATATAATAGTAACGATAATAGCAACTCACTACTCAAAATGGTAAATGAGAGGAGGACCCAGGATTGAACCTGCAACCTATTCATCAGAGGGCCCCCGTGGCTGCAGGTTTTCATCCTAACCCCTTCCTTAATGGGTGACGTGTTTTGGTTGCAAATTAACTCCTTTACCTTTCATTTGAATGGACTTATTTTTTAGGATCTGTTCCCCTGAACGTTTTCATTTCTTTCATTAAATGGCACCCAAACAGAAATGAAACATGAAGTTGAGTGAGCTGACAGAAGACCAGGGCCTCAGTCCAGGCCTCAAACTGCAACCACTTTCACTCCAATCAGTTGCTTAACTCTTTGAGGGCTGAATATTTTTTTCCAAAAAACAATGGTTTCACTCAGAAATCAACATAAAACATCTGTTGCTGCCTGCTGTGCCTGCCAGTTTGCCAAGAATGTGCGGCAGGCTTGCTGCCAGGCTGTCTTCGTGTCATGGTCGCAGTGCATTACAATCTGGTTTCTACCTCTTATCATTGTTAAGTGGCGATCCTCCCTGGCAACCAGCTGGGGACCGATCAGCTGAAGCTGGAACCTCACATTCATTTTTGATCACTTGTATCAAAAACTGAGTCCTACAAGTCATAGTCCAGTTCAGAGATAACAGGCAAACCGTCATCCACGGAGGATTTTGCTTTACGCATTCACTCTGATCTCTCGCCAGATGTCAGTGCCATTTTTGCCATTGTGTGCGCCTTGCTACTCACGAAAGTGCAGGGAATCTTGGTCAAACTAATGAATCTAACTTCCCTTCTAGCAACGAGAGTCCAACTAAAATGTAACGTTTGGTTCTATCACAATTTACAGTTGATTACCATCGTCAACTCCTCTTTTTGACAAAAGTCGACATCAGCCCGGAAAGAGTTAATTAGTCGCTGATTCTTGTCGTTCTGTAATTCCATGGCTTGTTGCTGCTCTCATGGTGCAACAGCAGACAGTTCTGAAAATGTTGATTTTCTCTTTTCTAAGAGCACTGGGGGCCTGAGCAGATCAGCATCCCTGAGACCTCCACCTTTCTCTATTTTCAGATATTGTGTGATGGTCACAGTTTACTGGTCACGTTTTGGTTCATTTTGTATCTCATTATTGTTTGGCTGCAAATTTAGGAAAAATAAGCAGTTAAGGGGGTCTGAGCCTTCAAGAGCAAGTCAATTAAAATGAATGTAAAAGGAGTTAATTAGCAGCAAAAACAAAATCACTAATTAAGAAAAGGGTCAGGATGAAAACCTGCAGCCACTCGGCCCCTCCAGGACCGGAGTTGGGGACCCCTGCTCTTGATTATGAGACAGCGGTTCTTACCTCTGCACCAGGTGTGTCTTCTTTGTATCGATTGATAGTTGGGCTTCAGGTTTGACACATTGCCAATAACACGTAAATTGAACAATTTCTTTTTTCTTTGGTTATATTCTTGTATAAAGGCGCACTTGTCTTGCTCTATCTTTTGTGAAAGCGTTTATTTGATATTTGGCCTTCAGTCATCACACATCATACACTTCACGTCTGCATTTTGTCAATTATTACTATAACATGGAAACAGTTTCTGTTTTAGTTATGTGTTCAACATTTCATGCATTGCATTTCCTCTACTTCTACATTTACTCAGATCGTTGTAGACGTGGAACACACATGAGATGTACGTATTCCAAATAGGGATATTATTATTTTACCCGTTACAACTCCAGACACCTCACTCCTAAATAAAAAGAGAATTTTGCATCTGACTTGACTTCAGCTGCCTCGGTAGAGGATGAGTGAGCAGGCTGCTTGCTGCTTGTGCGGACCTGAAATCCCTCATTTCTACAAGTATTCAGACCCTTAGCTATGGCAGTCCAACTTGCTTGAATTCCCCTGGCGATGTGTCCAGCACTTGATTGGAGTCAACCTCCTAGCAGACATTTCCCAAATTGTTGATTTTCTCTTTTCTAAGTAAAATGTTTTGTGGACCTGAGCAGTTCAGCATTCCTGAGACCTTCACCTTTCTCTATTTTCAGAAATTGTGTGCTGGTCACAGTTTACTGGTCACGTTTTGGTTCATTTTGTATCTCATTATTGTTTGGCTGCAAATTAAGGAAAAATAAACAGTTAAGGGGGTTTGAGCCTTCAAGAGCAAGTCAATTAAAATGAATGTAAAAGGAGTTAATTAGCAGCAAAAACAGGATCACGATTAAGAAAAGGGTCAGGATGAAAACCTGCAGTCACTCGGCCCCTTCAGGACCGGAGTTGGGGACCCCTGCTCTTGATTATGAGACAGCGGTTCTTACCTCTGCACCAGGTGTGTCTTCTTTGTATCGATTGATAGTTGGGCTTCAGGTTTGACACATTGCCAATAACACGTAAATTGAACAATTTCTTTTTTCTTTGGTTATATTCTTGTATGAAGGTGCACTTGTCTTACTCTATCTTTTGTGAAAGCGTTTATTTGATATTTGGCCTTCAGTCATCACACATCATACACTTCACGTCAACATTTTGTCAATTATTACTATAACATGGAAACAGTTTCTGTTTTAGTTACAGTATGTGTTCAACATTTCATGCATTGCATTTCCTCTACTTCTACATTTACTCAGATCGTTGTAGACGTGGAACACACATGAGATGTATGTATTCCAAATAGGGATATTATTATTTTACCCGTTACAACTCCAGACACCTCACTCCTAAATAAAAAGAGAATTTTGCGTCTGACTTGACTTCAGCTGCCTCGGTAGAGGATGAGTGAGCAGGCTGCTTGCTGCTTGTGCGGACCTGAAATCCCTCATTTCTACAAATATTCAGACCCTTAGCTATGGCAGTCCAAGTTGCTTGAATTCCCCTGGCGATGTGTCCAGCACTTGATTGGAGTCAACCTCCTAGCAGACATTTCCCAAATTGTTGATTTTCTCTTTTCTAAGTAAAATGTTTTGTGGACCTGAGCAGTTCAGCATTCCTGAGACCTTCACCTTTCTTTATTTTCAGAAATTGTGTGCTGGTCACAGTTTACTGGTCATGTTTTGGCTCATTTTGTATCTCATTATTGTTTGAAACTGCTCTGATTTATTTGCTCCGTCGAACACTTCCCAGTGGAAAAATTTGCACCACAATGGCCAACTCAGGACAGCTGAGATGACCCACACCAGAATGGCTGGTTTTAATATCCATCCATCAATTATCCATCCCACTATATCCTAACTACAGGGTCACGGGGGTCTGCTGGAGCCAATCCCAGCCAACACAGGGCACAAGGCAGGAAACAAACCCCGGGCAGGGCGCCAGTCACTGCAGGGCATGGTTTTAATATGCCAGGGTTAAAGGTGACATTCATCAATAGTCAGTGTAGCGTGAGCTCTCTGTCTGATCCTGGACCTGCTTTCTGTTGTGGGAGAGTCACATTATAAAAACCCGACCGGGATCAGGCACTTAACATCTTTCAGGACTCCACCTGAGAAGCCACCCGGTGTGCACTCACTCTTACCAGACGTCACTGTCAGCTTGGAGGACTTCCAAGGGAAAGCAGAAAATTTCCAATAAAAGGAACTAAAATGCAAATGATGTGTGGGAAAAAAAAGAGAGCTTAATATGTGAAAAGTTGTACTGAATCCAACAAAAACAGAAGACACGTCAAAGGGAAGTTGGCACTGGGCTGCCAGCTGAAGCTGCACTGCAACGGATCAATCAGTGGATTTAGTACTCAGCGTTAGAGCTGACAGATTAACTCAATTCATTATTTTATCTAATATCTTGAACAGTGGATATTACAACGTAATCAGTCAGTCAGTATCTGCTCTACGGCAACATTTTCTCACTGAGTGATTTACTATATGGAAGATAATCTGCGTCAAAAGTAAATGTAATCCATTGTATTAGCTACAGGTGGCATGGTGGCGCAGTGAGTAGCGCTGCTGCCTTGCAGTTTGGAGACCTGGGTTTGCTTCCCGGGTCCTCCCTGTGTGGAGTTTGCATGTTCTCCTCTGGGTGCTCTGGTTTCCTCCCACAGTCCAAAGACATGCAGGTTAGGTGCATTGGCGATTCTAAATTGTCCTGTGTGTGTGCTTGGTTTGGGTGCGTGTGTGCCCTGCGGTGGGCTGGCATCCAGCCCAAGGTTTGTTTCCTGTGTTGGCTGGGATTGGCTCCAGCAGACCCCTGTGACCCTGTAGTTAGGATATAGCGGGTTGGATAATGGATTGGTGGATGGATGTATTAGCTACATTATAATACAGAGTTTACTTTTGCACTGTTTTATAGATAGATAGATAGATTTGAAAGCTACTATATGATTGATAGATAGATTTGAAAGGTACTATACAATTGATAGACAGATAGATAGATATTCAAGGCACTATATAATAGATAGACAGATAGATAGATGTGAAAGGCACTATATAATACATAGATAGATAGACAGTTCATTCAACTTACCGTTGGATCATGATTTGTAATGTAAAATTTTTTAAAATATAGAAAAACAATGTGTTAGAACTTATGGGAATATATCCATCCATCCATCCATTATCCAACCCACTATATCCTAACTACAGGGTCTGCTGGAGCCAATCCCAGCCAACACAGGGGGCAAGGCAGGAAACAAACCCTGGGCAGGGTGCCAGCCCACCGCAGGGCTATGGGAATATAGTCCCGTTTTAAAACAATTGATCTCTTCTGTTCTTCAATACAATATAAAGGTTAAAGTCTGCATCACAACTGGTAAATGTTTTTTTTTTCTAATTGAGCTACAACATTTATAATTCACCTTAATGAAAGGACAAGTGTCTATGTGTCTGTCAATGTTTCCGCCCAGTTGCCATGTCTCTGTCATTCCAACAGATGGCACGTCACAGACATTTCTAGTAATTAAAGATTCTACATTTCTCATTCCAACAGGTGGCACATAAACATTAAAACTACTTTCTCGAATCCCATACCAAATGTCATATTACATAGACATATGTATTTCATGGTGCACTGCAAACGGTAACACTGAGGTCATTGTTTTATTACTTAGATTTCAACCCCCCTCGGATGGGTAGCACAGCTAGTAAACATTAATAAAAGGACAAGTGTCTGTGTGTCTGTCTGTGTGTCTTTACGGTGGCTAGTCCTCTGTCATTCCAACAGACGGTACATTACAGACATTTTTCAATAATAAAATGTTCTACATTTCTCATTCCAAACATTAAAACTGCTTTCTCAAATCTCATACCAATCCCACACCAAATGGCATATAACAGAGTCATATGCATTGCATGGTACACTGCAAGAGCTAATGCTGAGTTCTTCATTGATCACTTAGATTTTAACCCAGCTTACTCAGGTAGCATATCTAGTAAACTATTAAATTGCAAAGTCAATTTCTGCATTTGATAGCATATTTTTTTATAAAAGAATGGGTCTTATGTAAACAAAATGTGTCGTATGCTTGATTTAGCGGTGACATAACTATGTGGTAAAGAAAAAAAAGGTTAAAAGGTTATTTCCACGCCAAAGTGAATGAAGGTCTCGGTGATGCACCTGATGAAGGGTTTACAGCTGAAATGTGTACTTAACCTTCTTTCTCCTCCAGCGTAGAATTAACCTTTTAACCTTTTTTCCTTTACAGATGCACATGGTCACAGCCTTTCACTGTTTGTTATGTTGTTTCACCGGGAAAGAAAACAAAAATGCGACACACATCATCAAGTGGACTATCATCATAATTGTTTTCTACTGTTCATGATATTTATTTAAAGAAATCCATTGAAATGCTTCACACTGTGAGTTGTACCCTTGCATATTAGCCATTCGGAGATAATACCCTCAAAATGTAACACTCTGGCTCCACCCACCCATGCAAATTAAGGATCAACTGGCCAATCCGAGGACTGACATTCACAGATGTTTGCTTCTTGTGGGTTTGGGCTTTTTGCTTGCTTGAAATGGACTGATCAGTGCTGGGCTGGAGGTTGTGGCCTTGGATGGGATTTTGACTGGGATTGGGCTGTAAAGTGCTTGTCAAATCTGGCATCAAGTCTCGGACTGGCTTCTTGGCTTATTTTTGGAGGCCTCACACCCAACTCGCCATATTTGTGACTCCTAATCACAACAAGGCTGGGTAGATGCAGTGTCTCCATGACAACCAAAATATCACCTCCCCCTCGTGACGGTCTGGGTTAGCTCCACCCCACTCTCTCTGGTTGCTTTCGGGAACCTCTTGAACCCGGAACCATCGATAGTCGTAAACCGAGATGAGCCGGGAAAATGCGGACACCCACACAGTCGGCAAGGGGTGGGTGCAGATGCGTTCAGTGCTTTTATTCAAACCAATCCAAAGTGCAGTGCATAAAATCATCTTCATCTATAATAATAAAAGGCAAAGCCCTCACTGACTTACTGACTGACTGACTGACTGACTGACTAACTGACTGATTGACTGACTGACTGACTGACTGACTGACTCATCACTAATTCTCCAACTTCCCATATAGGCAGAAAGCTGAAATTTGGCAGGCTCATTCCTTACAGCTTACTTACAAAAGTTAAGCAGGTTTCATTTCGAAATTCTACACATAACGGTCATAACGATCGATAACGGTTGACAACGTCCGCCATGTTGAACTTTCTTATTTATGGCCCCATCTTCACGAAATTTGGTAGGCGGCTTCCCTGCGCTAACCGAAACCGATGTACGTACTTATTTAGATGGTATGACGCCACTGTCGGCCGCCATATTAAATTTTCCAAACGTCACTAATTCTCCAACTTCCCGTGTAGGTAGAAGGCTGAAATTTGGCAGGCCCATTCCTTACAGCTTACTTACAAAAGTTAAGCAGGTTTCATTTCGAAATTCTACGCGTAACGGTCAACAACGTCCGCCATGTTGAACTTTCTTATTTATGGCCCCATCTTCTCGGAATTTGGTAGGCGGCTTCCCTGCACTAACCGAAACCAATGTACGTACTTATTTCGGTGGTATGACCCCACTGTCGGCCGCCATATTGAACTTTTCAACAGTCTTTGTTACTTATGGGCCCATCTTCAAGAAATTTGGTACGCGGGTTCCCAACGCTAACTGAATCCTACTTACGTACATATATACGTCCATAGCCTGCAGCTCGGTCACCGTGTGAGGCGGCGTTGGGTCCCCCATCCCAACGCCTCCCACGTTGTTGGCTGCCTGCCTATATAAGGCCATCTGTCGCTCCAGTCTCTACATTCCCTTCCTTGCTTCGCCACGGTATTCACGTCTCCCTGCTGATAACTTACTTTACATTGTTCAGGTACCCATTTCCTTCATCATTCCAACCCCCATTACCATGTCTATCGAGGTGATCACCATCGATCAAAGAACTGTCACTTACCGAGTGATTTCCATGCCCGGAGATGGCACCTGCCTTTTCCATTCTCTTTGTTACATATTGCACGGCCATATCAGGCTCACTCTTGATATCCGGAGGAACATTGTGTCTTATGTATTGAATGACTGGGACAGGTTCAAGGTGTGGACTGATGACGGTACAGGAGATAATTATACTACACAGGAGCACTAGAAGAGTGAAATGCTTAAGCCCTTCACCTATGGTTCTGCATGTGAGTTGATGGCTGCCGCTGAATTGTTCGGTTGGTGCTTTCAAGTGTACCAAAATGGCCAAATATTTTACACCTTTGGACAACCGCCAATGCCTCTTAAACATCTTACATTCACAGGTGACGATTTCAGTAGTGGACACTTTGATGTTTATGAATGTTTAAACTCTCAAAAGCTGTATGTCAAGTTATCGATGAAACCGGTTGTAAGCTTACAACGCTTGACAGATGCCGAATGTCACTTCAACACAAGTCCTGCAAATACTGTCGTAATTGAAACAAACCATGAAACTCAAACCGATTATGACAGCAGCAATCCAAACTGTGAGATTTGAGACAAGATTACTGTTCACATGGCCAACTGTAAGTTACATGCTCAAGAGTAAGCTCAGCGCACAGCTTGGTCATGTTACAACCGGAGGGCCGAACTGACAACGTGGTATACAAAGAGATCCTTAACAAATAATTATTGGTATATTTTCTCTCAGTTTAAAAAGGTTAAATTTTCTTCTTAATAAAAATTTTAATGCAGTACTTCGCCGTTGCGAAGCGCGGGTATTTTGCTAGTTAAATAAATAAAATCAATGAACCATCTGTGAGGTAAAAACCAAAAAATCCAAAGATTAAACCAGGATAAAACACAGTCATCTGGTCCCTGTTCTTCGAGGGAGTCCAGTGCAATTTCCTCTCTGTCTCCCCATAGCTCACCCACGGTTGGCTCAACTGGTGGAGACTCCAGCCGCTGCGGTGCTCCTTTCAGACCCCCAATCTTGACTGCCTCTGTTGGAGTCCGCCAGACCACTTGGTAGTCTTTCCACATTCTTGCTGTCCCGCGGATCCCTTAGGAAAGATTCCACCACCATCGAACCAGCAGCTCCAAATAAATCAGCACAGACGCTCGACCCCCTAGAGCTCCAACTGTTCTCTCTTCCATGGGGGGCTACCGACCTCTCTGCCTCCCTTCTGTCTCTCTAGCCTGATCCTGCTCACTCACAGTCTTCCATTGTTCTTATCTGATCTCATTCTGTTTGCCGTGCAGGCCCCTCTTATACTGCCTGACTGGGTGCCACTCCGAGGTGTGAATGACCCGCTCGCATTTGCATGTGATCAGCCGAGCACCCCTATCAACTTTGGAGTGGCGCCTGCACGCACACACACCCGCCACTTCATTACTTATTTAAAAATGGACCTCTTATCACACCCACGTCAAGTCAAGTTGGGGAGCATGCACTGGTACAGTGCGTTGCCATACCCACTACACATCGAAACAACTCGGGATCCCGGTTGGCAACTCCCCAGGCAGACACACGGTCCAGTCCTACCCTCCGGAAATGACCCTCCATCTGCCACAGCCAGGTGTTACATAGGCGACCCCTTGGCCTGGTCCAGCCACTCGGGTCCCCAACAATGAGGTTCCTCTGAGCTGGATCACCCTCGGGGAAACGTGCCACATGGCCATAGTGCCGTAACTGACGCTCCCTCACAATGCAGGTAATGTGCCTCATTCGGGACTCCGTGAGCAACACAAAGTCAAACCAACGGTACCCAAAGACTTTCCGGAGAGACACAGTACCAACGGAGTCCAGTCTTCGTCTCAGGTCACTGGATAGCGTCCATGTCTCACAACCATACAGCAAAACAGGAAGCACCAGGACTCTAAAAACTTGGACCTTCGTCCTTTTGCAGATATCGGGAGCGCCACGCACCCCTTTCCAGCAACCTCATGACCCCCCATGCTCTCCCAATCCGTCTACTGACTTCATAGGAAGAGTCTCCAGAGACATGACTGTCACTGCCAAGATAAGTAAACCTCTCAACCATGTCGACACTCTCTCCGCAGACAGACACACTGTTGATGGCCGTGCCCAGGAGGTCATTAAAGGCCTGGTTCTTGGTTTTTATTAGGACATTTGCAAGCCCAGACACTCAGACTCCTCACTAAGTCTCTCGAGCGCTCCGATCAGAGCCTCAATTGACTCCGCGAAGATCACAGCATCGTCAGCAAAGTCAAGATCCATGAATCTTTCTTCACCAACAGATGCCCCACAGCCGCTGGACCCCACGACCTTGCCCAATACCCAGTCCATACAAGCATTGAACAGAGTAGGAGCAGAACACACCGCTGGCGAACCCCAGAATCAACTGGGAAAAACGCAGAGGTCCTGCCTCCACTCTGCACAGCACTCACAGTACCAGTGTACAGGCCGGCTATGATATCCAACAACCTTGAGGGGATCCCACAAACCCTTTAGGATGTCCCACAGGGCAGCTCAATCAACCGAGTCAAACGCTTTGCGAAAATTGACAAAAGCTATAAAGGAACTCGGCCGATTTTCGCGTTTGTGCTCTATGAGAACCCTCAGTGCCAGGATGAGGTCGATGGCAGACTTCTTAGGCGTTATTACACCCCCCTCTTCAGAATTTCAGATTACCCCTCAACAGATTTTTTTTTTCCCCTGGCATTGGCCATACTGGCCTGGCATGCATTCATATTAAACTGAGCAACACTGGAGGACGTCAACAGCACAACAAAATACGATGTTGGAAAATATCTCAAGAAGTAATCAAAGGCTACTGGGGGACACGCCAAAGAGAAGTTGAGGGTCCTCATTTCTGCGGTGGAGCCCCTCCCCTTTAACTCTGTCTCTTCTCTCCCCTCAGGCGTACTGGTGGGTGATCCTCATCGCCATTCTGACCCTGTCAGCCCTGATGGCCAGCACCGTGTTCTTGTTTGGACACACAGAAGACAGTGAAACAGGTAAGTGACTAAGGGATGGTGTCCTGGAGTGGAAAATCTTCCATTTTTTTGAACTGCAGACGGTTTACCTTACATTTTTAATTTTAGTTTTGCTCTAACAAACTGGGTTGAACTGAATTTACACGACTCTTAAAAGCCACAGAGGAAATTCCTGTTGAAAGTGTTTCTGTCTCACGCCTTCTTTCTGTATTGTACCAGTAATTTATAACCTTAAGGCAGCAGTTTCAACGAACGTATAACCTGAGAATCTATACTAATAAAAGGCAAAGCCCTCACTGACTCACTGACTGACTGACTGACTGACTGACTCATCACTAATTCTCCAACTTCCCGTGTAGGTCGAAGGCTGAAATTTGGCAGGCTCATTCCTTACAGCTTACTTACAAAAGTTGGGCAGGTTTCATTTCGAAATTCTACGCGTAATGGTCATAACTAGAAGCTATTTTTCTCCATTTACTGTAATGGAGTTCAGCTGGAGGGGCGGAGTTTCGTATGACATCATCACGCCTCTCACGTAATCACGCATTACGTAGAAAGCCAGGAAGAGCTACAAAACGCGGTTTAGAAAACATGCATTATATAATTAAGAAGGCAGCGAAACAATTAGAAGCGAGCGAGTGACATATAAAACCATATTCAGC
>JANRMT010062789.1:17261865-17272998 GCA_026402145.1 Polypterus bichir lapradei
GCTGTGGTTGTGATTGGTCAGTATGGCTGTGGTTGTGATTGGTCAGTTTGGCTGTGGTTGTGATAGGTCAGTTTGGCTGTGGTTGTGATTGGTTACTTTGGCTTTGGTTGTGATCGCTTAGTTTACAGCGGAAGTGTGAGTGTGAAACACATGAGGAGGAGTAAAGGTGCTCCCCAAGAGCATCACCTTTAAAGAGGGAATGGTATAAAACCAGACAGGAGAGGAGAAAGGTGCATCGAAAATGATGAGTCGGAGAAGCAGGCTTTACAGGAACGGGCTGGAGAAAGGGATTGTCAGTGAAGAGATGGTCAGACACAGGCAAATACAGACGAAAGGTGCTGAAAGTATATGAAGGGCAAGAGATAGGAAATATTTTTACACGATTCTGATATGTGTCTTTGACAGGTACTGAGGCTAGCAAAATATAAAGTATATAGAAAGTTTTCATAACCCTTCACTTTTTTCACATTTTGTTATGTTCCAGACTTGTGCTAAAATTGTTTACATTTATTTTTTCCCTCATCGTCAATCAATAATAAATACTCAAGAACGACAAATAAAGTCATGTAGCATTGAAGGTTCGTTCCTAAGAGCACAGTGCCCTCCACAATTCTTAAATGGAATACATTTAGAACGACCACAGCTCTTTCAAGAGCTGACTACTCAAACTGAACAATTGGTGGAAAGGGGCCTTAGTAAGAGAGGTGACCGAGAACAAAATGGACATCCTGGCCGAGCTCAAGAGATCCTGTATGGAAATGGGAGAAACATCCAAAAGGACAACCATCACTGCAACACTCCACTAATGAACAAACAGAAAGTGTCAAAACGTCTCAGTGATGATCAGTAGAGTGGGAGGCACCAGAGGCAGTGTCAGAGCAAAAGGTCTGAAAACTTCTCTCAAAGTCATAAAATCCTCTTTTTACTTTGTCATTTAGGGTATTAAGTGTTGCTTAATGATTTTAAGACAAGGCTGCAACACAACAAAATGTAAAAAAACATGAAGGGGTCTGAATATTTTCTGAAGGCGCTGTGTAAAAAGCTAATTGTGTGTTTATGCAGTGCGCAAATCCACACTGCTGAGCCCATCTTGACCAAAATTTGTGCAGATTCCCCTTTGGTACGGGGGAAGACCACAGGCTATATTGAATTCTGAAGATGTTCCCCTTGGTGAACTTACAGTTATTTAATGATTGCATCTACTGGGTATTAAGGAGGTGCCCCCAAGAGGCATTTTTGGGATTTGACACAGGTATGCAGATGTGCCCAACATGGCCAGTTTATTAAGTGACTAGCAAAATACCGGCGCTTCGCAGTGGAGAAGTAGTGTGTTAAAGAAGTTATGAAAAGAAAAGGAAACATTTTAAAAATAACGTACCATGATTGTCAATGTAATTGTCGTAGGCTTATTTTAGTATTGAGAGTGAACTTGATGATTGTAAAGAGTTTAATTTCTGATTGTAAATGTTGTGTATGAGAAATGTACATTTTCAGGATGTAAGGATCTCTTTGTAAATGACATTTGCAGTTCTGCCCTCGGGTTGTAAAATGACCAGGCTGTCCGCTGAGCTCACTCTTGAGCAATGTAATGTACAGTCGGCCATGTGAGAAGCCATCTTGTGTCAAGTCAATTGGTGGCACTAAGTTGGTGTGTGTGTTTGTGTGTGTGTGTTCTTCCTGTAATGCAGTGGCACCCTGTCCAGGTGTTGTTCCTGCCTTGCACCCTGTGCTAACTGGGATGGGCTTCAGGTCTCAATGATCTTACTCAGAATTAAGTGGGTCATAATATACTATAATCCACTTAATCCAGTTTAGGATCATAGAAGGGCCAGAAACTATCCAAGATTTTTTAATGCAATATTATATAACATTACAATATTGGCATATAATAAATGGGCTGCACTGTCCATGACCTTTCTTATAATGCAATACAATCACAGAACATTCTCAGTCTAAGTCAAAATCATAAGAAGGCCATCCTGCCTTAAAGTCTAGTCTGAGACTGGTTGTGATTCAGGGACACGGACTCAAAAGTGAAGCCACCAGTGTGGCCTTACATGTTTAATTTCAGGTTTTCTGCATCTCCTTTGGTGCCATAGAGGGAGGCGGTCAGCGTGGGGTTCACTTCTGCATGGTCTGGTGTGTCGGAGAACTGGATCTTCAGCTGGTAGTGGTAGACTGAAAACAAAGACCAGAGAAACAGATTTAATAATGATGATAATAATATTATTAACGACGAACAGCTGAGGACAGTAAGGAAGAGAGGGCCTACAAATAAATAAAATACATTTTATTTATTTGTAGGCACTTTTCTAAACAGTCAAGGACACCAAACAATTGATAAAACACAGATTATAAACAAAAGTAAAATACAAAAGTTAAAATCAGGCAGAGCAATTGCAATCAAAGAGAAAAAGCAGTCTTAAACAAATGAGTTTTAAGTTTAGATTTGAAAAGTGAAAATGATTCAATATTTCTAAGCTCAGGTGGTAGTGAGTTCCAAAGCTGGGGAGCAGAGCAACTGAACGCTGTGCTCCCCATAGTGGTAAGACAGACGAAGGGGACAGTCAAGTGGATGGAGGAAGAGGATCTAAGGGTACGGGAGGAAATGGCAACATGGAGGGGCAAGGTTGTGGAGAGCCTTAAAAGTTAGCAGGAGAATTTTGAATTGAATTCGGAACTGAACTGGAAGCCAGTGAAGCTGCTGCAAAACGGGAGTGATATGGTGAGTAGAGGGGGTTCTAGTAATGATGTGAGCAGCTGAATTCTGGACCAGTTGAAGCTTACAACAACAACAAAAACATTTATTTATATAGCACATTTTCATACAAATAATGTAGCTCAAAGTGCTTTACATAAAGAGCTTATAAAGAGATTTGCGAGAAAGACCAAAGAAAAGGGAACTGCAATAATCCAGACGAAATACTTAATGTGTGGAGAGCGTTCGGACGCAAGAATGGCTGCCGTCATATCATTCAGGCAGATGTTACACATTGATGGTGGTTGAAGTCACTTCCCACTGTTTATGTAAAGTGGATTGAGTAGGTTAGAGAAGGGCCCTATGGGCAAGAGTCAACCTGTGAACATTGCAATCGAGCTCCAGCCTCACTGAGCCACATGCTCATTAACGATTAAGATCATTTTGGATATAAATTTTTGAATGCCTGTCAGACAGCCTTGGTGTCACAAGCACTGCTAACCCATTAACAGCTGTGTTTGGTGGGCTCCCAGATGGGCTGAAAGCGGAGGAGGACAAACAATTCGTAATTGCCTTCACTTCACTATCAGAACGTAGGCTTATTCTCCTCAACTGGAAGAATCCTAACTCACCACCTATATGTCAGTGGGTAACTGATGTCCTGTACTTTCTGAAATTAGAAAAAATATAATTCTCACTCAGAGGATCTCTTCAAAAGTTTTCTTTTTTTAAAAAAAATATGGTAGGATCTAATCAATAACATTTTAGAATAAGATTCAATATCTGGGAAAAGGATACTCTTCCTTCCTTGTTGCTTTTAAAAATTTCTTTCTTTTGGGTAGGGGCTGAATTTTGGTTTTGTTAAGGTATGTTATGTTATGGGGATTGTTACTTGCTTTTAATTAAAATCAATTAAAAAAAGCATGTAAATGTAATTAATTAATTAACAAATTACCGGTGCTCAGAGCTATAACATCTTACTCAGGTGGGATGGGATCATCTATTGTGTTTTTATATCCACATTTACTCATTAATGTTGTGATTTGGTTTCCTTATAAATTTCTTTCCTGGTTTAATATGAACCATATTTGGAATTTTTATTTTATTTTATTTATTTATTTATTTTTTACTGTAAGGTTTTTAACATGTTCTAAACTAAAAGTCAAGAGGTGTAAAACCAAAAGCCAAAAGAGTCAAAAATCGGGAGTGCGTTCCCCTTGACTTTCTTGTATACTGAGATGGAGGAAAAGGTCATCAGAACCACTTCTAGTTGAGCAAAATTTCTCAAATATCATATCTCTTTGTTTCTCATCATAACTAATTGATTATATCGATACACAATCATTTACCTCTATTTATAATCAAACTTTATATTAAAATGATATTTTCGCACTTACGGAAGTTGAAAACGGTAGTGGAATTTTTTCAAGGTTACATATGCATTACTGTGCAAAGTAAAAAGAGTTATAGTCACCTAAAAAGTATTATGTAATTTTTCTTGCAATAAACTGCTAGAAGTAAAACTGCATTTAGCTACATTTAATTATGAAAATGATGCTGGAAATAAAAAAAATATATCAAAAAATTAAATGCATTACCAGGAACACGACGAAGACATAGCAGCTTATTGTTCCCATTACATCATTATATTTACATGGCATGTTCAATGTTTACACGTTATTGTTAAACTGATGATGTATAAATTAAAATACAATTAATAATCGTTATTGAAAGAATATGCGATATATATTTAGGGCTGGATTAAGAAGAAATTGAGCCTGATGCTGCAGCGCAAAAAAGGCCTATTTTTTCGGCACTGGTGCCTGTGCATTCGACACTCACCGCACATGCGCACTCAGACCGACCAAGGAGCCTTAATTGCTTGCGATGCAACCAGCCAGCCTTTATTGAACATGATTAATAATAATGATGTAGTATCACAAAAAGTCGAGATTAACATCAACATTCAATAGCAATTGTCTGAAAAGTGCACTTAATGCAGAAAACCTAACAATGAAATACACTAAATTTCGCAATTCTCTTATGAAACAGAGTAAGAAAAAATGAATTTGCAGAGACATTGGGTCAAAGTGACTCAGTTCAGGCTCTTGAGGGTAAAAATTTGTCCACAATTTAAATTTCATAATAGACCAGAATCCTGTCGAGGATTTAAAAATTCTAAAACATCCATGCTGGGCCCTTACCTTTACAGATAACCATTTAAATAGCCATCGATTTTTACTGTACAACTGACTTTCAAGGTGAAAAATTTATTATGTGGCACTTACAGAACAATAATAAAGTGGCAAGAATTCCCCAAGATATTGCAAAAAACGCAGCTAAATTATTAAGTAAGCTGTTTAACGTAAAATTGATAGCATTAACTTAAAATCTTCTGTTAACAATAAACACAACGACGTTATAGTTACATCACAGCGCAAAGAACAATAGTAACCGTATAATAAGTAACGCTGTGTCTAGGCGTCCGAAAGTCGGACTCCAAATTTCATTCTAAGAATTATTTTGAGGTTAATATAGCAAAGGAAAACTGTTCAGCTTCCGGAAAATTCTCGTCTGTTTTCATCTGGGCCCATTTCAGGAATGAGCCTAACGCTGCAGCCTCAATAGCACCCACCTTAATCCGGCCCTGGTTATATTGAATACAGTTTTTAATATCATGTACACATTTATATTTCCATGACACAAAAAATTTGGATGGTTGTTTAAATAAAAATACTACTTCCGGTTGCGTGATTTTTCTCAAATTTGATATCTACTTATTTTTCATCATTTCTAATACCCACACAAAATTTGAATCATAGGCCTATATCTTTATTTATAGCCATAGTTTACTTGAAAAAATATGAAACATGTTGCGTTAACGTACCGCTTCCGGTTTGTGCAAAAGGCCCAAAAGTTGATAAGATTCCTTATTTTTGATATAACGCAAGTGCACACAATCTCATTGTCCAGGTCAAAGCATTTTTGAGTTATCGTGTTTACACACAGACAAACATAACTTCAAAAATGGTATTTTCGGATTCAGGAAGGTCTAAAATGTCAACATTCATCAAAATCTCAAGGCCAAATTTTTTTCACGATTCCTACACTTTCTCAATACTATGTATACGAGAAAGTAAAAAGGAAATACAAAAGGCAGCTGAAGGTTGCAAAAGCGAACTAAATCTGCGGTAATTAGCTGATGGCCTACAGGAGTCTCATACAGGCTGTCACCTCCTCCTAAAATATGTGGTACCAGCCATGGACAAGAGGGGGCACTGTTGCTAATAGCCTTGTCTCCCGTTTCCCTCACAGCCTCGAGAAACCGGCCCCTTGAGGGCAACAGAGCCAAAGAAGCCCCGCCCCCTCCGGTCTGGCTGGTGTAAAGGAGAGACACTCCTAGGAGATCCTGACACGCCACGAGGAAGGCCATACAGACGACTCAAAGCTTTACACACATTGGCAACTTGCCCAACTTTGCTGCGCCACCGAGTTTTTTATTGCAAAGAATTAAACATGGTTTTGTCCAGTTGGCACCCCAAATATTTTTCAGCTCACCTTGCATTGCCTGTTGCCCCTGTACAAGGTGTCTCAGGTAACAACTAAGTGTATTAAAGCAGATGTTCATTGGTCTGCCAGGGGTGGTTGGCAACCAGGATCCCGAGCTGTTTTGGCGTGTGGTGGGTGCGGCAACGCACTGTACCAGTGCAGGCTCCCCAACCTAACCTGACCTGAACCACATCTATTCCTTGGAAAGTTTATGGAGGACAACCACACTTTAAAATTAGTATAGAAACATTGAAATTTACATCAAATCTCACCATCTTTGAAGATCACATAAAGTGGTGACAATAAACATGGATCTCCACGTTCCATGGAAATGGAAAGCTTAAAAGATTGAAGCTACAGCCTCCTTCTAGAACTTGTACCTCGGAAGGGCATTGTTGCTCGGGTCCTGGTGAACATCTTGGTGCTCCGACGGTTGCGAACAGGCTGGACGTCGTAACCCACAGTGTTGCAGCGGTGCTTGCGGCAGCTGAGGCAGAAGCCATGATCGAACATCTCCTTGCTGCTACAGCGGTACGCCAGGCTGGGCTCCTGCTTGTGCAGCAGGGAGTCGATGAAAAGATGAATGGAGCGTTCGTGTTCGCACTTTACCGCCTCGGAGAAACCTGCATGAAGGAAAGCCACAAACGTTAAGGGTTATTTACCCTCCAAAGGATCCACAGTTTTATTTTCACACTTATACACCTGTTTGACAGTTTGTTCAATGTTAGAGCATTAGCACTACGCTTAGCTGCCATTGATGAAATATAATAATTGTTTCTGAAAAATGTCGTAAAACACTGAGAACATGTCATATTACTAGAGCACGGAGACTTGTTAACACAGTGAAGCAGAGGAGAATGAAGCCATTAACCCGTGTCGGCAAGGCGGCCAAAAATAGAAGGAGGAAAGGAATGCATGGCATCTGTTACAGAAAGTTGGGTGCAGGGAGTGAGAAGGGGGCCGGGCGGGACGCCTGGCTAAGATCTCATTTCGGACGACCCTGCCAACTGCCCTGCCCATAGTGAGGAGTAGGGCTGGGGCAGGACTGGTGAAGGAGGGAAATTTGCACTTGCACCTCGAGACTCAGTAATGATCTCTCCACAGGTTCACTTACAAAAACCTTATTATGACATTTACTTCCTCTTGATCAGGGTGAGCAGTGTCAGTCCTGGAGGGCCGTAGTGGCTGCAAATTTTTGTTCCAACCCAGTTTTCTTAATGAGATGTCAATTATTGCTGATGAAGCGCTTCTTGCTCCCGTGACATTTTGATGCTTCATTTTTAGTGGTCTCGCGTGTTAAGGTTCTCCACCCTTAATTGCTTATTTCAGTCTTAAACAGCTGCTTTTGTTGTTTTTGGTGGCTCCTTATTAACAATAAGATGCAAATGACAAAGGCGCCAGTAGTTCTACATCTAACTTGTTTCCATTTACACCTGTGTGGATTCATCATTAACTTCTTCCTCTTCTTCTTTCGGCTGCTCCCATTAGGGGTTGCCACAGCGGATCATCTTCTTCCATATCTTTCTGTCCTCTGCATCTTGATCTGTTACACCCATCACCTGCATGTCCTCTCTCATCACATCCATAAACCTTCACTCAGGCCTTCCTCTTTTCCTCTTCCCTGACAGCTCTATCCTTAGCATCCTTCTCCCAATATACCCAGCATCTCTCCTCTGCACATGTCCAAATCAACGCAATATCGCCTCTCTGACTTTGTCTCCCAACCTTCCAACTTGAGCTGACCCTCTAATGTCCTCATTTCTAATCCTGTCCATCCTTGTCACACCCAATGCAAATCTTAGCATCTTTAACTCTGCCACCTCCAGCTCTGTCTCCTGCCTTCTGGTCAGTGCCACCGTCTCCAGCCCATATAACATAGCTGGTCTCACTACCGTCCTGTAGACCTTCCCTTTCACTCTCGCTGATACCCGTCTGTCACAAATCACTCCTGACACTCTTCTCCACCCATTCCACCCTCCCTGCACTCTCTTCTTCACCTCTCTTCCACAATCCCCATTACTCTGTACTGTTGATCCCAAGTATTTAAACTCCTTCACCTTTGCCAACTCTACTCCTTTCATCCTCACCATTCCACTGACCTTCCTCTCATTTACATACATGTATTCTGTCTTGGTGGTCCTACTGACCTTCATTCCTCTCCTCTCTAGAGCAGATCTCCACCTCTCCAGGGTCTCCTCAACCTGCTCCCTACTATCGCTACAGATCACAATGTTATCAGCAAACATCATAGTCCACGGGGACTCCTGTCTAATCTCGTCTGTCAACCTGTCCATCACCATTGCAAATAAGAAAGGGCTCAGAGCCGATCCCTGATGTAATCCAACCTCCACCTTGAATGCATCCGTCGCTCCTACCGCAGACCTCATCACTGTCACACTTCCCTTGTACATATCCTGTACAACTCTTATGTACTTCTCTGTCACTCCCGACTTCCTCATACAATACCACAGCTCCTCTCGAGGCACCCTGTCATATGCTTTCTCCAGGTCCACAACGACGCAATGCAACTCCTTCTGGCCTTCTCTAAACTTCTCTATCAACATCATCAGAGCAAACATTGCATATGTGGTGATCTTTCCTGGCATGAAACCACACTGCTGCTCACTAACCATCACCTCACTTCTTAACCGAACTTCCACTACTCTTTCCCATAACTTCATGCTGTGGCTCATCAATTGTATTCCCCTGTAGTTGCTGCAGTCCTGTACAAATCCCCCTTATTGTTAAATATCGGCACCAGTACACTTCTTCTCCACTCCTCAGTCATCGTCTCACTTTCCAAGATTCCATTAAACAATCTGGTTAAAAACTCCACTGCCATCTCTCCTAAACACCTCCATGCTTCCACAGGTATGTCATCTGAACCAACGGCCTTTCCATTTTTCATCCTCTTCATAGCTGTCCTCACTTCCTCCTTGATATTCCGTTGCACTTCCCGATTCACTATCTCCACATCTTCCAACCTCTTCTCTCTCTCGTTCTCTTCATTAATCAGCCTCTCAAAGTACTCATTCCATCTGCTCAACACACTCTCCTCACTTGTGAGTATGTTTCCATCTTTAACCTTTATCACCCTAACCTGCTGCTCATCTTTCCCAGCTCGGTCCCTCTGTCTAGCCCACCGGTCCTTTTCTCCCTCTTTAGTGTCCAACCTCTCATACAACTCATAATATGCCTTTTCTTTAGCCTTCGCCACCTCTCTCTTCACCTTGCGCCTTATCTCCTTGTACTCTTGTCTACTTTCTGCATCTCTCTGACTATCCTACTTCTTCTTTGCCATCCTCTTCCTCTGTATACTCTCCTGTACTTCCTCATTCCACCACCAGGTTTCCTTTTCCTCCTTCCTCTGTCCAGATGTCATGCCAAGCACCCTTCTTGCTGTCACCCTTACTACTTCTGCTGTAGTTTCGCAGCTGTCTGGTAATTCTTTACTGCCACCCAGTGCCTGTCTCACCTTCTCCCTAAACTCAACCTTGCAGTCTTCCTTTTCCAACTTCCACCATTTGATCCTTGGCTCTGCCCTCACTCTCTTCCTCTTCTTGATCTCCAACATCATCCAACAGACCACCATCCTATGCTGCTTAACTACACTTTCCCCTGCCACCACTTTGCAGTCTTCAATCTCCTTCAGATCAAATCTTCTGCATAGGATGTAATCTACCTGTGTGCATCTTCCTCCACTCTTGTATGTCACTCTATGTTCCTCCCTCTTCTTAAAATACGTATTCACCACAGCCATGCCCATCCCTTTGGCAAAATCCACTATCCTCTGACCTTCTTCATTCCTCTCCTTGACACCATACCTACCCATCACCTCCTCGTCCCCACTGTTCCCTTCACCGACATGCCCACTGAAATCTGCTTCAATCACCACTTTCTGTCCCTTGGGTACACTGTTCATCACTTCATCCAACTCACTCAGAAAATCTTTTTTCTCACCCACTGCACACCCAACTTGCGGTGCATATGCACTAACAACATTCATCATCACACCTCCAATTTCCAGCTTCATAATCATTACTCTGCCTGACACTCTTTTCTTTTCATCATGAACTATTAGGATTAATAAAACACTTAAGAGAAAAATCTGACAAACTGAAAATGATGATTTTAGGCTTCAAATCATTTGGATGATATCATTGGAAAGGAAAAAATCCATTGATGTAAAAACCTAACATTGCAGACTACAATTAAATAAGGTCTGAGATTGGCAAGGATTGGTTTCTAATTAACCAATTAAATGAAAACCTACAGCCACTGTGGCCCTCCAGGACCGACACTGCCCACCCCTGGTCTAGATAGTTCAGTTTAATCATCTTCTAGGCGCTCAACCAGGGGCCATGAGCGACTGCAGCAGTGCTGATCTGAGGACCTCACTAAACCATCCAATTGATAGTGGCGACAAGTGGTGTGTACAAAGGACAGGAACTTAATCCACACCAGCTTATTCGTACTGGGAATTCCTCATTTGTGGGAAACAATTGCAAACTCCAGTCCCCATCATAAATGGCTGACCCACACTTCTTGACAAACGTTGAACCGTTCAGCTGGACATTGAAGTTCCATCACAGACCTGTTATTGCTTACGTGTTGCTGCTCCGTGACAGGCCCCGCAGAATTTTGTTTCTACTACATATGGCTGCAAATAGGTGTGAGTAAACTGCTGATGTTACAAAATGAGTTATACATTTATAGTAGCAGGTAAGTGAATCTGTGGGAACAGAACTCGCAGATAGTGAGGATTTAGACAGATAGATAGATAAAGAGATAGATATGAAAGGCACTATATAATAAATAGATAGATAGATAGATAGATAGATAGATAGATAGATAGATAGATAGATAGATAGATAGATAGATAGATA
>JANRMT010062789.1:17299117-17325397 GCA_026402145.1 Polypterus bichir lapradei
AGATAGATAGATAGATAGATAGATAGATAGATAGATAGATAGATAGAATATTTTTATAATCACACATTGATGTTAGTTAAACATTTCCGAATTTTCCTTCCAGTTTAAACTCTTACCGTCCATCCATGAATCACTATGAAGGTTTTGGAGGTCAAGTTAAAATTACAAGAGTGAAGACTATCTGGATTTCCTGGGATGATGTAGCAGACATCTTCCTCGGGCTCTGAAGGCTGTCGCAGAGAGAATCTCGTTAAAATTGATTTAGAATTATCTGGCAGTGCAAGCTTTGCCTCTGCAGTGGTAGGAGAACCTGTAAGGAGAGATGGTGGGTTAAGAATGAATTCAGGGTGTCAGTGTATGGCAGTTAACAAAGAGTCAATTCATAAAGCACCTTTCCAATTACATTTCACAAATAGTATATAAAACTGGTTCAGCAAAAATTCACAAAGAGGTTTTCCTATCTTGGCAGAAGAAGGAAGAAGACACCACAATTGATGTATACACAGTAGCGCAATACCAAGAATAAAGTGTCTGTACAGATGAGAGACGATCGTAAAATATTCGATTAGACAACTTGATTAATCAAATGGGGAAATTCAGATGCATACAGCAGCAGAAACAAAAAAAAGGATACAGAATCACAGGACAAATAAAAAGAGCCAATCAATTGATAAATAAATAAATATCTCTATTATATAAAAAAAATGTTCGACGTTTGAAAGACTTTTCAGGAGAAGATTTTTGTCAAGTCCCGCGAGATGAGACTTTTGCCATGAGATTTTTGTCAAGTCCCGCCCTCCTCTGAACCATTTTCAAACAAGACCATGGTCCACTCACCTCTCAGTCATGTGAATGCTTTTGTCAGACACAGTTCCTGCACTCTCAACTCTTATACAGTAAATTTAAATGTTTTCCTCACTTTAAGTTCCCAATTAAAGAAGACTGATTATGTCGAAATCTTATTGAAGAATTTCATCCCAAAGGGTTATCAACAGAAAAAAATAAGTACACAGGCAATCCTAGCACAGAGAAATGAGGACGTCAAACGAATTAACGCCAAAATTGTCGATCAGTTACACGGCAAATTGGTTAAATGTGTATCAATAGACTCTGCTGAAACAGTTGGTGGTGATGGTGTGGAAGAGGAAAACATCAACTGACAATATCACGAAGAATATCTACCACCATTAACACCATCTGGTCTTTCACCGCACAAATTACTGTAGAAAGAAGGATGTATCCAGGAAAGGTAATGTATGCCATTCGTATTAAAACGTTAATAGTATACTGATAGAATATTTTCTGCAAAGACAATTTACAAATCACAGGGACAAACATTCGAAAAAGTCATTTTATTCAATAGAGAGAAAGAAATGAAATTCAATCACGTGCAGTTATATGTCGCGTGGATGCAAATGAAACACTTCACATAAAAATTAAAATCTGTTTAAATTGTACATCCACATCCCCATATGCGAGCGGCAGAACCGCAAAGCGACTAGCGTGTAGCTCTGGCCAGGGGGTTGGCAAGCAAAGCGAGCAGGGGGCAAAGCCTCCTAGTAAATAAATAAAAATAAATGTATATTGTGTTGATATTTCAAAATGAACTTAAAGACTACATCAGGTGGAAACACTGAATTGCCTGATCGCAATGGGCAGAAATGACCCTAAAAAAAAAATAGAAAAATATCTGTTCATAACCAGGGAACGAGACATCAAGTGAAAGCGGTGCCCACCAGTACAGGAATCCTAACATCAGAGGCTCTGGAGTGGAATGCACCCGCCTTTGTACCGCCGCTAGAGATGACGTCACATGTCATGTACTCCCAAGTAATTCTGGGAAGAATCATTATGGCGACAGTTGACATGATCATTAAAAAAAGGAGACGGCCAACACAGAATGTCATCACGATAAAACATTATTAAGATTCAACTTTTTAAATAGATGCGAAAAAACACCATATTCCAGGTACAACATGTACTCCGATCTCATAGGGAAGGCACATATAGGCATATACAGGGTGGTCCAGATCTAATTATGCAGATCCAGATCGTCTGGATGACTTTGATTTATGCGGGGATGATTTCAGTTCAGCATGAAGACGATTCTTCATGTCATCAGTTCTCACACTTCTCGACGGTCCGGGATTTTTTGGGTCATTTTCTATGTAATAAACTTAATAAGTTGTAGCGTAATGAAAACTGCATAATTAGATTTGGACCACCCTATATAATGGCATGCTGTTGTCTGTCTCTGTGTGTGTGTGTGTGTGTGTGTGTGTGAGTCTGGTACCTCTGAGCAATCTGATTGGTCAGTTTGGCTTTTGGTCTGATTGGTCAGTTTGGCTTTGGTGGCTCAGTGGTAGGGATGATGACAGAATACAGTAGGACATTGTGGTCTCTGTGTGTGGATCCCAATGTCCCAGTGCAGTGACCTTAAAGAAGGACCTGGATGAGACATTAGGGACAACTTAGCTAGCAGCTAAACAAACAGGCTTGATGGACTGAATGGTCTTGTTTGTCAAGTTTCTTATGTCCTTATGTAGTGACAGAGGCATCGTGCTGTAAAATAATTGTTGCCATGCTTTGGATGATGTGTAAGACTGGGGTCTTGACTCTCTGTGGTCATAAAAGAACCCTGGGCATCCTTCGTAAAGAGTAGGGTGTACCCTGATATCTAGGTTAAATTGCCCACCGTGGCCCCAACATCAGTATTTTAGTAAATGACAGCCATGACAGTTGTGAGTCTGTGTGCTCAGGGTCCTCTCTATAAGCTTTGCAAATCCTAACTCTGCCATTTGTTGCGATTATTCTGTGCAAAACTGTTCAGGTTCTGACAGATGTCATGGTGGTCTTGAGTGAACAGCCTTTGTCAAGTCCAAGCACAAATACTCCATTGGATTGCGTTCTGGACTCTGATTCAGCCTCTCCGGGACATTCACATCGTTGTTTTGTAGCCATTCCTTCTGCTGGAACTCAAATCTTCTCCCAAGGTGCAGGCTTCTTGCAAACCCCATCAGTTTTCCTTCATATTTTACTGCATCCACTTTACCCTCACATGCCTTCCAAGACCTGCTGCAGAAAAGCACCTCCATGATCTGATTTTTTCCAAACATGGTGTTTAGTCTGGCAGTTTCTTAAACTGGTTTGAGTCTTACTTAACAGGTAGAAAATTCTTTGTTAGTTGTGGTGATTGTACTTCAAAGCCACCTGATATTCTGTATGGTGTCCCACAAGGATCTCTCCTGGATCCGCTGCTCTTGTTGATCTCCATGCTCCTCCATGTGGTCAGAATATCTCAAGGCATAACATGAGCTACCACAGCTATGCTGACGACACACAACTGTATTTAATAACAGCACCTGATGACCCCGACTCTCTTGGTTCACTGACCCCCAATGCCTTACTTGTGTTTCTAAGTGGATGAGTAGTAATTTTCACAGACTAAATAAGTAGAAAACAGAGCTCTAAGTTATTGGCAAAAATGGATATAATTAAGATATTAGAAATAAACTTGAGAAGTCAAGACAGAGGTAAAGAATTTAGGGGTGATTACTGACTCTGACCTGAAATTGAAATCTCATGTTAATCAGATTACTAGGACAGCATTTTTTCACTTAAGAAATATAAAAAAAGTAAGACCCCCTTATAACTTTTCAAGATGCTGAAAAATGAATTCACGCTTTTGTTTTTAGTCGACTAGATTACTGTAACGCACTCCTCTTAGGACCACCCAAAAAATGACAATAAGTGCAGAATGCAGCTGCCAGAATCTTAAATAGGAAATGAAAATCCGAGCCCATCACCCCAGTCTTAGCATCACTACACTGGTTACCGGTGCCATTTAGAATTGACTTTAAAATCCTGCTTATGGTTCACAAAGCCTTCAGTAATCTGCTCCATCTTATATCTCAGAATGTCTGTCACCTTACACTGCAAATCGTAACCTTAGATCTTCAAATGAGGGTCTGCCTAGTAAACTTAGAAGAAGTGGTGAGGCGGCCTTCTTCTGTTATGCACCTCAAATCTGGAATAGCTGAAATTCGCCAGGCTAATACGGTAGAGCACTTTAAACGAACTGATAAATACTCATTACTTTGGCTTCCTCATAGAGTCATTTTAGTGTAACTCTGATATTCTGTATATGCATTGAATGATCGTTATTATCATGGCTCTGTACTAACCCCTACTATTCTCTGCTGTTCTCTTTTAGTTTTTCTGTGGTGGCGCTCTGTGCCCTCACCACCTGATCAGGGCACCGTGCCGTCCCTACATTGATGGACTGAAGGCCAGAGGTCCACATGACCATTATCATCTAATTCTTCCACGTGGAGCCTGAAAACCATTTCTGTTAGGTTGAATGCCCAGTGGTGGGCTGGGTGGTCCCGTGGCCTTGGAACCCCTGCAGATTTTGTTTTTTCTCCAGCCGTTTGGAGTTTTTTTTGTTAGTTTTGTCTGTCCTCATGGCCTTCGGACTTTACTTTATTCTTTGTTACTTAGTATTGCCTAATCGTATTTCTCTTTTTTCTTTCTTCATCTTGTAAGGCACTTTGAGCTACATTGTTTGTATGAAAACATTCTATAGAAATAAATATTGTTGTTGTTGCTGTAGTCGGATAGTAAAAAAAGCTCAATTTTTGTTCTTCTTCATTCAGCTTCCTTCAGAGTCTCCCAAGTGCCTTCTCCCAAGATGTCCTCTGTTTTCCACTCTACATAAATCTGTGACTGGTGAAGCACAGCTGCTGTCTGCACAGTCTTGCCAATGTAAGCCACTGTAGCTTGTGACTCCTTCAGCATTTCTCAGAGGTCTCTTGATGGCCGTCCTCACTCATTTTCTTCAGTTTTTGTGGACAGCCTGCTCTTGCAGATCATTTCTTCACGATTAATTTAACTGCGTCTTCAGTTACTTGGATATTTTCTTGTCTCCATCCCTTGACGTGTTCCTTTTTACGGAGGTCCTTGCAGCGTCTTCTTTGAGTAGGGGAGCCCACCACAAGTTGTCCCTTCCACATTTAGACTGCAATCAGGCGAAACACCAGAGTGATGACCTCCATTGGACTTCCAAACCCAATGGGGCAGCATCAGTGAAGATTTTGGTGTCTCAAATGAACTACTTATGGGATCATTCATTTTGTGCTTATGTTCGTCCTTAATTTGAAGCACTATGCAGAGATCGATTTTCATTTCATCATGAATGAATCTTTGTCTGTTGATCGGTGTCAAAGAAAGGCAAATTAAATCCACTGGGATTCAATGTTGTAGAGTAAGAAAATGTGAGAACTTCCAAGGGGAGGAATGCTTTTAATGGGGTCTGTATAGTGCCTTATACTAAATCATGACATCCATTAGCGTCTTTAAGATATGAAATTAACCCACAGCATGCATGTGGAAACTCCAGATGGAAGTTTGTCCCAGCTCCCTCCACATCTTTGTTTGGTGCCCTAATTGCTGAGCCGCTGTGCCCCTAACACATGTTCAGGATATTCAGTAAATAGCTTGAAGCAATAGATCCGAATAGAGGGCTTCCCTTGTTTTCCTTCTTTTCCAAACTTCAAACAGGAAAGAAGAGAGCAGTAAGTGCCTAAGAGGCCTCAACAGACCCTACAAGACTTCAATTCATTTGTATTTTTCACGCTAACTCAGATATTCGAATGGGATTGCTTTGATCTTGCAAATTTTGAGGAAAAAAAAAATACTAAACGCTTCCAAAAAGAATTCCTCTTCAATCTTTGCGAGCGTACAAATGCACGCCTGTGAACTTGACACTGAACGCTGCAGCTTTAAGCACCCTGTGAAGTGCAGCCGGTCATCTGAGGTTACTGGAGTTCATTCCACAATACTCGATTGTCTGGGAAGGCATCCCGAATGAGAGGCCAGGAACGCGGCCCCTGCCTTTGTTCCATTCAAGCTCGGCTTCGACGGAGCCCAGCGCTTTTCTCTTTCTGCTTTCAGGGGCAGCCAGTGCACGGTGCAGCGGAGCACGTGAGTCACAGCCCTATTAGTATGCCGGGTGACAACAACGACAACCACAACACCACTCTGTAGGTCTGGCCGGGGTCCCAGTAGGTGATACGAGCCTCTACTGGGGCCTCTCGCGTCAGCTGGGGTGACTAAAGGGTTCATGGACACTCTGTTATGCTGCTAGACTTTGAGTTCTAACTGGTGGGCTTGTCAATTCAGGGGCCATTTTAAACTTTAAACATTAAGTAACAATGACATGAGAGGGAAACCAAGAAAACAACACAAAAGTGAAGGCATTGGATCAGAAAGGCGCCATTCATGCAAGTAATCAAAAGGCATTGTTGGTTCAAATGTCACACCTGGGGAAAAACTGCCACTGTGAAGCAAACCCTGCATCCATAAAATAAAAACAAACAGATGGATATCTGCACTACACGCTGCCTCCGAGCGGAAGAACATTAAGAACTGCAGTGGAACTCCTCTCTCTTTCCCTCCCTCTGGAAGAAGAATCAGGACCCCCACACACACACGCATAAAGAAGATTCAGAGACAGGCAATAAGATGGCCGAATAAGCATTGACTGGCAGTACGGGCACCATTAACCCGTAGTGATGTACACTTACATATTCTAGACTTCCTTCCGCTGTACCAGTTATCTGGTACCTTTATATTAATGTCACCTTATATTTGTCATATTGTTTCAAAATCTGTAATTTATTACTTAACTGGTGATGGACAGCCTGTATTTTGCACTATGTGACTTACAATGTCACTGACTGGACTGCCAAGCCCAAGTACCGTCAGTTCTCTGTGAGCTGCGGACTGCAGGCCCTGCTTTGCTCGATCTGATCTGCACTTTATCCTCATTACTGAATCTCAGAGCTGTTACTTTATGGCTTAATTCATAAGCTGCTCCACTGACTACAATTCTTGTCACTTTATTCTACTGCCCTTCTTCTACCTCATTTGTACGACTCCAGGCTCCATGTTCTTAGATATCACAGAGTATTTTGTACAAGTACTCTGTAGTTGAATATTATTGTTCTGTATTGCTCCATTTCTGTACTATTAATTGAACCACTCGATGTTTGTATTCTGAGAGGTAGACAGTCAGGTTATAATTACATTACACTTGCACACTGTACTCTGTATACAGTGATGTGAAACAGTAAGTACAACCCATGAAATGTTTCTTCTCTTTCTAACTGTACTTTAAACAATCAAAGGATACATTTCTGTGTGTCCATCCAGTCACTATTTCTCTGTTTTTCCAATGGATGACGCATCAAAAACCTTTTCAGTAATAAAATCATCACATTTTTGATTCCAACAGGTTGCGCATTACAAACATTTTCAGATAATAAAATGCATCACATTTTTGATTCCAACAGATGGCGCATCACAAACATTTTCAGTAATAAAATGCATCACATTTTTCATTCCAACAGATGGTGCATCACAAACATTTCCAGTAATATAATGCATTGCATTTTTCATTCCAACAGATGGCGCATCATTTTCAGTAATATAATGCATTGCATTTTTCATTCCAGCAGATGGCACATCACAAACATTTTCAGTAATAAAATCCATCCATTATCCAACCCGCTGAATCCGAACAGGGTCACGGGGGTCTGCTGGAGCCAATCCCAGCCAACACAGGGCACAAGGCAGGAACCAATCCTGGGCAGGGTGCCAACCCACCGCAGGACACACACAAACACACCCACACACCAAGCACACACTACGGCCAATTTAGAATTGCCAATCCACCTAACCTGCATGTCTTTGGACTGTGGGAGGAAACCGGAGCGCCCGGAGGAAACCCACGCAGACACGGGGAGAACATGCAAACTCCACGCAGGGAGGACCCAGGAAGCGAACCCAGGTCTCCTAACTGCGAGGCAGCAGCGCTACCACTGCGCCACCGTGCCGCCCTCAGTAATAAAATGCATTGCATTTTTCATTCCAACAAAGGTTGCAACACATACGTTGTCAATAATAAAAGGTATTGCAGTTTTCATTTCAACAGGTGGCGAATCACACACATGAACACTGGTTTTACAACTGGCACGTACAAAAAGCCATATAACAGAGACATATGCATTGCATTTGTCATTGCAACAGATGCATTAAAACCACTTTTACAAATTTCATACCAGATGGCATAATGCATTACATTAAGGAGACCAGGGTTTGCATCCTGGGTCCTCACAGTGTGGAGTTTGCATGTTCAAACTGTGTCTGCATGAGATTCCTCTCAGTGCTTGGGTTTCCTCTCACAGTCCAAAGACATGCAAGTTGGGTGGATTGGCGATACTAACTTGGACCAATTGTTTGGCTGGGGTGGATGTGTGTGTGTGTGTGTGTGTGTGTGTGTGTATGTGTGTGTGCTTTGTATATCCTATATTTATCTTTATTTAGTATTTACAGTATGTAGATACTATTTGTATCCGGTGTTATATATGCCCTGCTGTTCTTTTTGAATTTCTGTGAAGAGATTTGAACATGGGAAAAGTGCTGTATAAATAAAATGCCTGAATTTTCACCAGGAAATATCTAAGTTCTACAAGAGTTTCTAATTTTCTGCCATTACAGGTCGCCATTTAAACTGACAAAGGACTTTCTGACAGATTTATTTGTGCGAATCTGAGAGAAATGCAGCAGGCCGAGGGGAGGGGGCGGGGCCTCCTCACTCACCTACCAGCCTAGGGGCGTATCTTACATCCGCTTAGCTAGCGAACGAGAGAACTACTTCACGGATTTAGATTGGGTTTTTTTCTAGAATCTGCTTGAACATTCCGGTTGATTTTGTGACTTCTCTCATCGTGCTAAGAATCAGAGTTCACTTGTGTGACTGCAAGAGAGAGAGACTAGTCTGTGGGAAGAGGGAGTGGGGAACACGTGACGCCAGGAGTGAGGAGCTGGGTGGGCCCTCCTCACTGTCCTGTTTCACTTCTACATGGGGCCGGCTAGTGGGGGACGGCTAGTCATTAATCTTCTTCTTCTTTCGGCTGCCCTTGTTAGTGGTCGCCACAGCGGATCATCTTCTTCCATATCTTCCTGTCCTCTTCATCTTGTTCTGTTACAACCATCACCTGCATGTCCTCTCTCACCACATCCATAAACCTCCTCTTAGGCCTTCCTCTCTTCCCCTTTTCTGGCAGCTCTATCCTTAGCACCCTTCTCCCAAAATGCCCAGCATCTCTCCTCTGCACATGTCCAAACCAACGCAATCTCACCCAAAAACCTGCATGATAAAAGCCACAAAATAAACCCAAACACGCATATAAAACAGCAATAATGAGCAAAACAAATAATCGGCATGAATCTCATAAAATAAAAAATCAGGAGTGGTCTCCTCTCAACTTTCTCGTATACTAAGATATGGGGATAGATATTTAGGGAGTAAACTGCAAGACAATGATTATAGTTTTATATTATGTATATTAAAGAACCATCAACAAGAAATCAAATTAATAATATATTGAACAGTTATTATAAAAGTAAAGTTGAATAAATCGGACTCTGCAGCTGCATGAATAAAAGGTAAAGCACCTCTTCCGGTTAGCGGAAATAGCTCAAAAGTTAATCGAAATCTACGTTTTGTTCCTAATACTTGTATGCAAAATTTGGTTGACCAGACTGAAAGCAAACTCAAGTTATCGTGTTTACACACACAGACAGAATTCCAGAAATGATATTTTCAGACTCAAGATGGTCTAAAATGTCGAGATTCATCAAAATCTCGAGGTCAAATTTTTGGACGATTCCAATACTTTCCCTACACTTCATATACAAGAGAGTAAAAAAAGGTCAAGAGAGACAATGACAGCAACTAACTCTAGAATTTCAGCATTAGTACTAAGTGAAGAAAAAAGCATTTTGAAGTAGGCGTCGGTAGGCTTTATACCCTAGGAGCCAAGTTACCCGAACAATTCTCTAATATTTCAGTAATTAATTACCGCTCTGATGCAGATCTTTCTGATCATAAAATCGGCCATTAAGACAGCAACTGACGAGAAGTATTCAGAATTCATTGCAGAATTACGGTATTTTATCAAGAGCTCCTCTTTCTCTTGCACGGTTTAGTTCAAAAACTAATCAGCACATCGTCATCTCATAACAGGCTTAAGTTTCGAGTTTGGTATTTTTCCGTCCAGCCTTTTTAGCTTGAGATCGTCCCCAAGAAACTGTGACACACAGACACACACCCATCATCAAGATATCAATGTTTTCGGTATCAGGGGACCCTAAAATGTTGAGATACGACGAAAAGCGGAAATCAAAATCTAATATATAAAGCAGAGTCAATGTATGTGTGTATGTACGAGTATGTTTGTTTGTCCACCATACAAATCTGCACCGGGTGTCCGATTGCCACCAAACTGGGCATGGGGCTCCTTTGTGACCAGGAGGAGGTCATGGGGTATGTTTGGTTAGAAAAAATGTTCGTGGTGAAGCACAGGACACCTTTTCACCGAACACACCATTCGGCGCACGCCCCCATCCTTATCATCGACAAGGTGGCCGCACGTTAAAACAGACGTTCATGGCGGCACCATCTAGCGACACGTTTGGTCCCCGTGTGTCGCTCTTTACCCATGTTTCCTTAAATTGCCAAGAGATGGCGGAACTGTCCAAGTATGAGAAGGCCGACTACTTTCATCGGGTGAAGGGGAACTGGCGTACGCATGTAAAACATAAACGACCCAGTTCACGTGACCGGCTGACACACCCGCGTTTCCCCGGGTCACACTCCCACACAAACTGATAGTGCTGTATTTCATTCACCAACACCTGTTATATGGCAGCACATTTGAACAGACACTCACCTTAAAAAGACAGCATCCTTCCCCCACATACAGCACTGGTTGTATGTCACTTCTCTCTGTAGTTACTATCGCCAACGTCCGTTGGATGGCATCACTGTTCAACACAGACGCTCCTTACAAACATATTTCCCAGTACGGTTTCAGTTCTACTCTTTCTCACTGGCTTTCCGTATTTGTTGTGCTATTTGCTCGTTTTCCGACTCACAGTACGACTTCAGTGTTCCTCTTTCTGACTGACTGGTGCTATTTGTTGGCTTTCCGACTTATTGCAAATAACGTAAATTCATCTCACTGTGGTGCCTATTCCATACGTAATACCATGTAACACATTATAAATTGTCCTGCTTTTCGCTAATATACCCATATCACCAAAGAAAAGACGTGAATTGGAGGGTCCACTTCAGATGCCAGAAGAAAGTCTATTTCAAGGGCATCTGAAACGCCACAGCAGACAGAATCCAGAGTGGAGCAACTTACAATAAAATGTGAATCAGAAAACTGTTTCTTCCGTTTTTATGTTCTGTTTCTTTCATTTGGGAAATTCACCGGTTATACATTCCCGGGCAACGCCGGGTACTCCTGCTAGTTTTTGATAAATCTAAAGCTTTCACTCCTCCCCCATAGACGATAGGTTATGGTGAAGAAGGGCGCAAAGCAAAAAAAAGGAGCTCATTGGTTGGGAAAGTCAGAAGCCCCTACGGGCAGAAGAAGAATTGCCAACACTACATAAGCAGTGATATTAACAATGAATTGTTTATTACTCTTTATCATTGAAAAACAAATAGCCCCACATTGTCTTAAAAACTGTAAGCTTTGTCAGATATTCCCACCGTTCACTCTTTACTTCTATCCGTTTCTTAAGATGGGGATTTATTTTACATTATTATATTTAGAATACTAGAACAATTTGGATGAGAACTGGCCATTCAGCCCAATAAAGCTCACCAGTCCATGCCATTTAATTCTTCCAAAACAACATCAAGACAAGTTTCTAAGGTCCCTAAAGTCTTCCTGTCCACCACACTACTTGGTCACTTATTCCACGTGTCTGTAGTTCTCTGTGTGAAGAAAAATGCCCTAATGTTTGTGCGAAATTTACCCTTAACAAGTTTCCAACTGTGTCCCCGTGTTCTTGATGAACTCATTTTAAAGTCACCGTCTCAATCCACTGCACTAATTCTCTTGATAATTTTAAACACGTCAATCAGGTCTCCTCTTATAAACTGTAAAGGCTCAGCTCTTTTAGTCTTTCCTCATAACTCATCCCCTGTAGCCCCGTAATCAGCCCTGTTGCTCTTCTGTGGACCTTCTCGTGTGCTGTTATGTCCTTTTTGTAGCCTGGAGACCCAAACTGCACACAGGACTCCAGATGAGGCCTCACCAGTGTGTAATAAAGACTGAGCAGAACCTCCTGTGACTTGTACTCCACACGTCAAGGCGCTATATAACCTGACATGCTGTTAGACTTCTTAATGGCTTCTCAACACTGTCTGGCAGTTGATCGTGTGAAGTCCACTACGACTCCTAAATCTTCTCATAAGGCGTACTTTTGATTTTCAGACCCCTCCATTGTGTATTCAAACTTCACATTTTTACTTCCTACATGTAATTCTTTACATTTACTGACGTTCAGCTTCATCTGCCCGAGCCCCTCTGCTGTCCAAGTCCCTCTGTGATGACTCAACAGATCCTCGATGATCTGCCAATCCATCTATCTTGGTATCATCTTCAAACTTGACCAGCTTGTTATTTATATTCCTAAACAAATCACTTGTATATACAGTGGTGGGAAAAAGTAGGTTTACGGAAAAAGACATGCAGGTTATGATTATTACAATAGCTTTATTAACTTTATTAACTCAAAAGAATGTCACAATGGCACAGTTTCTTAAGTGCTCAAATTTCTAGCCTCGCACACTCACTACTTTTGCCCACCCCTGTATATCAAACATAGCAGCGGCCCCAGCACTGACCCCTGCTGGTCACTACTCTTAACATCGGCCACTTCTGATGAGGTTCCTCACGCCATCACCTCTGCTTTCTATGTCTGTGCCAATTTTGCACTCATCTACACACCACATCCTGAACTCCTACTTCTTTTCGTTTGATGCCCACCCTCCCATGTGGCACCTTATCAATTAATTTCCTTTGCTGTCTCCCATGTTGTGTGATTTACACTGACTACATCACCAACCTATCTTAAGAAGTCAGAAGCGTCCCCATCTCTGCTTATCTTGCATTGTTCACCAAAGCAGAGCAGTGAGTCCTGATCCAGTTCAGCCCCCTGATACACCTTCAGCCCATAAAAAGCGGACCCCTGCTCATTGCTCTTCATTGGTGCAAATGTTTATTCCTGGAGAAAACAACCAAAGAAACTGACTGACTAAGGTCCAAACTTGACCCCTGTGCCTACAGGTACACCGTGTCTCCATGTATGCGCAGGTGAGATGTCCAGCCAACCCAAACAAAAAGATCACAAATGGACTTAACTCTCACACAACTGGAGCACTGACAAGTAAAAGTGACTCGCTCAGGATCAGTGAGTGAGTCGGTGGTTGGGGTAGGACAATCCAACTTGTGCTTTAATATTGCGCCCTTCATTATAAACAGCGTCCCTGCTGGGATAAGAGCCACACAGTGCAATCGCTTCTATATTTCTACTATTTAAGCCCTGGCAGATGAAGTAGCTATAAACTCAGGGATACACACTGACTGAGTAAAGAGGGGGACAGGCTCAGTAACTTTATGGTTTTACTCGCTGTGTCGCCTGCATAAGATGGACTGAAACCGAAGTAAATAATGTGGACCTGAGCGTTAAAGTTTGCACTGCATCATCTTTTGCATTGTATTTTGTAATGCATAGAGTAATGAAATGTGATGTGCCATCTGTTAGAATGAAAAATGCAATGCATATGTCTCTGTTATATACAGTTTGGTATGGGATTCATAAAAGCAATGTTAATGTTTGGACCATCTGTTAGAATGACAAATGCAATGTATATGTCTCTGTCATATACTGTGTGACAAGTGGCCACAGCCACTATCTGTCCGGGACGCCAAAACAGTGCAAGGACAAAGGGAGAGGGCATTGGTGAGGCAATACCTCCCCTGGGACACTAGTGGGGAGCCCTCCTAGGCGGCTGTGGCACCACGGATTCCCGCAGTGCATGTCAGGACCTGGAATTTGAAGCCCTATTGGGTTCCGTGGGGGCCACCAGGTGGAGCTGCACAGCCCTATAGAGGACCTCCAGCGCACCTGGGAGTGATTCCAGCTAATACTGATGAGCCACCTGAAGCCACCTGAATAAGAGGAGCCGCTTCATTTCATTGAATGGCCAGAGTCGGGAGGAAGAAGACAAAGCCTGAGGAGGAGTCGAGGCAGATGGACTGGTGGCAAGGAAGGGACTGAACTGTGTGTTGCGGTGTTGGTGATTTGTGCACACATTAAAACTGTAAATAAACTGGGTGTTGAGTTTGAACCTGTGTCCTGCCTGTGTGTGTCCGGGTTAGGGCGGATGTATGCGCCCTGGAGGCTTCACAACTGTTTGGTGTGTGATTAGTAAAACAGTACTCATGTTTGTGATGCACCATCTGTTGGAATGACAAATGCAATGCAGATGTCTTTTATACCTGTATACCGTTTGGTATGGGATTCATAAAAGCAATGCTAATGTTTGTGATGTGCCATCTGTTGGAATGACAAGTACAACGCATACGTCTCTGTTATATGCCATTTGATATGGGACTCATTAAAGCAGGGTTAATGTTTGTGAAGCGCCATCTGTTGGAATGATAAATGCAACCCTCTTATTACTAAAAATGGTTGTGATGCACCATCTTTTGGAAATACAGAGACATAGAAACCAGACAGACTGATCCACAGACACTGATCCTTTTATTAAGGTGGATGTCCATTCCAAGGGAGATGTGTCTAACTGTAGCCTGCAATCCCAGTGATGTAAATCAGGTAATGCCCATTACGCCCTCTGAGTCAGATAACCCTGACACAACACTAATCTTAGGAATCATGTAACCGGGCATGAGATGGGAGTTTCATGACTGATGTTATGGGCGTTTCATGATGCTGGGGTGTTATGTGACTGACTTCATAGGTACTTCGGTCTGCAGTTACACTCTCTTGTGCTTTACCGGTAAAACACGATTGTTTCTAAAATGAGATGCCAAAAGACAAACTCTGGGCTACCCAAAGAGTCACAGGGAGGCATTGAACCAGCAGCCTTGTGATTTATAGTCAAGCTCCTATGGCACCAGACGAACCACCATGCTTATCTATCCAGCCATTTCCCAATAAGCTTGACACAAAGCGATAATGGTGGGAAGCCTGATTCTATCTTGGTGGCCGTATCAGACACAAGGCAGGAACCAGCCCTGGTTTAGGGTGACACATATAAATAAGAAAGAAAGATATTGATGGCGTCATGCAAGTATATTTCAACAGCTGATTACTCTGCCCGATTCCCACTGCTGCCTCTGAGGTTCAAGGTCCACACTTGCTGTATAGATTAGCGAATGCACTCAGCAGAAGTAGCATAACACAGCATTCTCAAACTTGCTAAGTTCATTTCAGGTTCGTGGGGGGCCACAGCCAAATCCAGGATTACCAGGTGCAAACGAGAAACCAACCCGGGATGGGGTGCCAGTAGTAATAGCAGCTAGACAGCTGTAAGAGACAGCCATTGATGCGCTGCCGCAGATAGCCTAGCAGTTCCACAATGCGGGGCTCAAGTCTCAGCCTGAGCACAGTCTCTGTACGGTTTGCATGTTCTCCCTGTGTCCGGGTACTCAACTTCATCTCCACTTATTTCAAAGATTTGCAAGTTAGATTATATGGGGATGTTAAACTGGTTGTGTGTGTGTGTGTGTGATTGTGAGGGTGTCTTGGGATGGGATGGACTGGTGCCTCGTCCAGGGATGCTTCCTGCCATGTGCCCACCGCTGCTGGATCAGGCACCATTTCTCTTTCTTTTTTTTTTTTTTGAGGTATCAGTTATATTGGATTGGCCTGTGGGTGCCCCAAAACTTCTCACTGTCTTTGGTTTCTTATTACAATATACACACATAGTGTATGTGTGTGTAATACATATTTTACTGTATATATATATATATATAACATACTGGTCAAAAGTTTTAGAACACCTTAGTTTTTCTTCAAATTCAATCAGTTGAAATGCAATGAATGATCTAAAATGTTGACAAGTAAGCAGTAAACTACAAGAGGTTTAAATGTAAAGTTTCGGTTAGCACGAACTGAATAAAAAAGGACTTTTCCGAATATTACAAATGGGCCTTCATCAGGGAACAACTAATAGGTTACAACCTACAGATTTTCTGCAGCAATTAAAGTAAAGGAATCCTTATAGGTTGAAACAAACAATTTGCACAGGTGTCCCAGATTCCGTTGATTACTTAAAAACCCTCTGTCTGTCTTAAAGCAGAGTTACAACAGACTGTGTTACTACAGCCTCTGAAGTCCTACTTGGACAATACTACACTGTAGAACATTGTAAATTCCAGTGATAATGGCCAAAAAAAACAGCAATTAGCAAATGAAATGAGACAGAGTATTATTGCACTTAGAAGTGTAGGCCTTTCATTTAGAGAAACTGCAAAAAAAGAATCAAAGTGTTAGCGAGTCCAGTGGTGTCCTACACAATCTAAAGGCAACTGGAAACTGGAAGAAACTCTGATAGGAAGAGAACTGGCAGAGCCAAAGTCACCAGCCAATCAGAAGACAAGTTTCTGAGAGTCACCAGCTGTGAGACTCGCCTGCTTACTAGTTAATGGCTGAACTGTGGAAAAGCACCAGACAAGCAACTCTGAGAAACAAAAAGAGCAACGAACTCAGATGAACTTCAACTCTCAGTTCATTTTATTAGCAGCTAACATCACTGATTTAGTTAAAGCCATGTTGCTATCTGCTATCACTGGAAGAACAAAATGAAGTTTAAATCAATTCAGAAGTGTAGCTTAAACACTCACATGTTCACTTTATAAATACCTAAATATTCATCTTCATTTAGACCAGGTGTTTACTGATTTAAATAAGTTTATTAAGCACATTCAGAAGTAGTAGTTTTTATTTTTTTGTATTATTATTATTATTATTAGTAGTAGTGGTAGTATTTTATATATTTTTAGTAGTAGTTGTACTTTATATAATTCTATTTATTATTAGTGGTAGTAATAGTATTTTATATATTAGGAGTAGTAGTTGTACTTTATATTATTCAATTATTATTATTATTATCACTATTATTATTATTATTAGTAGTAGTAGTAGTAGTAGTATTTTATATATTTGTAGTAGTAGTAGTACTTTATATTATTCTATTTATTATTATATTATTATTATTATTATTAATAGTAGTAGTAGAAGTATTGGTAGTAGTAGTATTTTATACATTAGTAGTACTTTATATTATTATTAATTATTATTATTATTATTAGTAGTAGTAGTAGTAGTAGTAGTTGTAGTAGCAGTAGTATTTTATATATTTGTAGTAGTAGTTGTACTTTATATAATTCTATTTATTATTATTAGTAGTATTTTATATATTTGTAGTAGTAGTTGTACTTTATATTATTATTATCAATAGTAGCAGTAGTACTTGTAGTAGTATTTTATATATTAGTAGTAGTAGTACTTTATATTATTCTATTTATTATTAGTAGTAGTACTACTACTAGTAGTAGTATTTTATATATTAGTAGTAGTAGTACTTTATATATTCTATTTATTATTATTAGTAGTAGTAGTTGTAGTAGCAGTAGTATTTTATGTATTTGTAGTAGTAGTTGTACTTTATATTATTATTATTGATAGTAGTAGTAGTAGTAGTAGTAGTAGTACTACCGGTAGTAGTAGTAGTATTTTATATGTTAGTAATAGTAGTTGTTGTTGTATTTTATATTATCTTTATTATTAGTAGTATTAATTAATTAGTATTTGGCAGTAATAGAATTAAAATTGTTTTTGTTGTTGTATCATATATCACAAGTGATACTGTTGGCTGTATCAAGTAACAGCACACTGATACCCTAGACAAGTATTATTATTGTTATTATTACTAATTACTAATTAATTTATAAAGGAAACAAATCAACTGGCACACCATTGCCAGTGAAGTCCAAATCTTTGGTGTTGCCCCCCAGACTGCAACAGCCCTCCCTCTTCCTAGATCTTCCAAACTTCAGCCTGTCACGCCGTTCCTGAGCTCATCCGTGGTACACAACACAAAAGTATTTGTATTTGACGTTAAACGTTATAGTTAAGTTTGTGACTTGTGCGTCTTTATTTATTATTTATTGCTCAAATGAAAGCTGTAATAAGAAATATTAATGCAGTAGATTCAGGGAGGGGTGGATTGGGGAAGTTTGGGAGAGTCCACATTGGGCCCCAGTTTGGTTAGGCTGCACACAATAGCACAGACTAAGTTCAGGTTCTCTTATTCTGTTAGTGTCCTGTTAGGTAGCCTACCATACATTAAAGATTTCTGTTGTTTTAACATATTAGGAGGATTTTCAAAGCATAAAGAACCAACTTCATATGTAAATAACCCGTCCCAGAATGAAATGGTGCTTTGTCAAGCAATGGCTCTGTGAGGAACCACACAATCCACTGAAGAGTCATAAAGTGCCATTAAAGAAGCAGCATTTTTAACAGCGCACAGTTCAGTATCTTTGTTTTCTGATGGTGTATTCGTAGTAACAGCTGGACCCGCCTGCACTTCTGCCGATGTGACTCTCAAGTTCCACTCAATTGTGAGAAGTTTACCATTTCAATCAAGGCCTCTCATTAATTCCACTAACAGTTTCCAGGATTCCCATAAAACCTTTTGGCACTTGTGTAACCAGCTGGTTGCCTTAATGTATGGGCACAACGGGCACTGGCCGGGGGCCCCAGGAGCATAGGGGCCCACGATGTTTCTGATGCCTTTGTATGTTTCTGTTTTGCAATTAAAACTGGGGCCTCAGTGGGAGTCCAGATCCATGCCTCGACCCTTGAGCTGGCACACCTGGGCGACACTGACGGCGCCTGACAGCCAATGAATGAATGGAGCGCTCCGAGCGGCTCGACCCTCCCTCGGCGGCCCTGGTAACCGAACGAACTCATTGACAAGGCGCATTTCCGTCTATTTTTACAACAAAATAGGAGGGGCGCGTGGGTCGTACGAGTGTCCAGTTACAGAATCTCAAGGTCACTTTCCAATCTGTCTAGTTTTCGCCCCTCAGACCGAACACGTGCATTTAGGAGGTGGCGCTTTATGGTTAGTTAAAGCAATGAGAACCAAAAGTAGAAAGAAGTTAAACGTGAAGTGAAGGAGCATAAGGTGCGTCCACACTACTCACCGGCAGAGGTGACAGACGCGACCTCCTCTTCAGTTGTGGCGCACAGCAGCTGGCAGCTGAAGAGAAACAAGAGCAGACGGGACAAAGTGTGGCTTTTCATGTCTTACTGCAGAATGGCGGCTTTTCGGCAATTCGTGCTGGGAGCCCGGCGGTGCAGAAGAGGCTGTCTGCGGAGTGCGCACGGCGCTTCCTTTGAGGCAGAGGCTGGCAGAACTCATCTTAAATAGACTCTCCCGTCCAGTTTTACAAGTTTCCCATTGGTGCAGCGGAGGGCAGCACTACCGAGAAAAAAAATCCACAAAGCAAAGTTTGTGCGCAGTCACTTCCACATTAGCGCAGGGTCGGAGCTCCTCCCGATAACACTGCAGGCGTCTGCTGCTTTGTTTGAACTTGAGAGAGAGAGAGAGAAAGAGAGATAGAAAAAGTAAAGGTAAAAAATATATACAAAACAAAAAAGGGTAAAGGGAACGAAAACGCGAGTGACATCTTTAACAGCCCGCGGCATCTGTTTAACTGAAAATTGGGCAATCAAGAAAATGTTGTCCTCTTGCCGAAACACGAATGTCGCCGTCACCTGCTGAAGGGTTACCAAGTTCATTTTCCTCCTCACCTGAAAGGATGCGAAAGGGAAACCGCTGAGCTTGCGTGTGGAGCTGCGAGTCCTCAAAGGGTACGAGCAGAGTCGGATTAAGACAATTGGAGGCCCTAAGCACTATTGTTATTTTATTATTGTGTATATTTGTAACGGGTCTCCACTGCTGTGCCCCGGCCTCGGATCTGGTTAACGCTTGACGCTTCTGCGTTGTGATTTGTAATGTGCCGTACAAACCGCCACGAAGGAGTTATGCAACCGCAATGAATTCCTTTATTTTATTTCTGATGCTTTTTCTTAACACGCTAAACTGAAATGTTGAAACAGAGAAAATAAAACATGACTGTTCAAGCTGTACTGATACAATTCCTCCTCCTCTCACGGTAAAACAATGGACACTGGGATGCGATACTAAATTACAAAATACATATATTCATGCACCGCTCATTATACAAATACAAATAAATAAATAAATGACCTGAAATGTTAAAACAGAAAAAAAAACTTTGAAGCCGTACTGATACAATTCATCCAATTAACAAAAAACACGTGGTTGGTTGATCGCTCACATAACCAAAATTAACGGAAAATCATTCAAAACAACAATTTCATACTACGAAGATCATATTATAGTTACTGTCACATTAAAAAAAAACTCAAGCAATTTGAAATAATTTAATTAATTCTACTATACAGAGAATTGCGGCGTGCGTACTTCGTCTCTCAGTAACAACCAAACATTGGGCGAGGCTCACACTGATGACGTAACATTTACCCAATAAACGGAGTAAGGAAATAAAACAAGAAAATAAACATCATGAATGTTATCAGGATTTGGTGAAGCTCCAAATAACTCCATCCATTTTCCAACCCGCTGAATCCGAACACAGGGTTACGGGGGTCTGCTGGAGCCAATCCCAGCCAACACAGGGAACAAGGCAGGAACCAATCCCAGATAGGGTGCCAACCCACCTCAGGACACACACAAACGGGCCAATTTAGAATCACCAATCCACCTAACCTGCATGTCTTTGGACTGTGGGAGGAAACCGGAGCGCCCGGAGGAATCCCACGCAGACACGGGGAGAACATGCAAACTCCACGCAGAGAGGACCTGGGAAGCAAACCCGGGTCTCCTAACTGCTAGGCAGCAGCGCTACCACTGCGCCACCGTGCCGCCCGCTCCAAATAACTACATTTGGTATTTTAGACACCTGTTACATATATACAGTATGTATATCATTTTTTCATTTAATGTGGGACCCCCTTTTTGTGGAGCCTGATTCAGCTGCACCATTTGCAGTTTTGCACCATTATGGTCCATGGTAAATCTGGCAATTGAAAATTTCTGCGGTGCCCCCAACCCCTTCCTTAATGCTCATAAGCACAGCTTCCTTAAGCACATGTTTATTTGGCCTAATGGGTAATCCAGCCCTCGGTACAAGTTAAAAAAAATGAGTCAATCACATAGAACGAGGAGTAGGGAGGGTCCCATAAATGTGCCAATATTACGATATGAGGGTCTCTGAAGGTACATGAACATCACAGGCAGATTCCACAGATCCAGGTATAAAGTCCATATGGGCCCCCAAATGTGCGTTATGGGCCAAGTTGTGCACCCAATGCTGCTAACAAAATAAAAGTACAAGAGTGGTTCTTCAGAGCAATGCCATAGGTCCTTAAAAGGCCCTTCCAAATGAAGGTTTCAGAAAAAAAAAATTCTTTAATTATATCCTTAACAGGCTTCAGAAACAATCATGAACAATGGTAAGAGATTTGTGAAATACCATTGGGTCTTGATTTTAAAAGGACTCTCGCTGCACACAATAACACAGGCTAAGTCCAGATTTTCTAGCATTGAAGTGTTTAGAAGAGATGGCAGTGGAGGTTTTAACCAGATTGTTTAATGGAATCTTTGGAAAGTGAGAGGATGCCTGAGGAGTGGAGAAGAAGTGTACTGGTGCCAATTTTTAAGAATAAGGGGGATGTGCAGGACTGCAGTAACTACAGGGGAATAAAATTGATGAGCCACAGCATGAAGTTATGGGAAAGAGTAGTGGAAGCTCAGTTAAGAAGTGAGGTGATGATTAGCGAGCAGCAGGATGGTTTCATGCCAAGAAAGAGCACCACAGATGTGATGTTTGCTCTGAGGATGTTGATGGAGAAGTTTAGAGAAGGCCAGAAGGAGTTGCATTGCGTCTTTATGGACCTGGCGAAAGCATATGACAGGGTGCCTCGAGAGGAGCTGTGGTATTATATGAGGAAGTCGGAAGTGGCAGAGAAGTATGTAAGAGTTGTACAGGATATGTACGAGGGAAGTGTGACTGTGGTGAGGTCTGCGGTAGGAGCGACGGATGCTTTCAAGGTGGAGGTGGGATTACATCAGACATCAGCTCTGAGCCCCTTCTTCTTTGCAATGGTGATGGACAGGTTGACAGATGAGATTAGACAGGAGTCCCCGTGGACTATGATGTGTGCTGATGACATTGTGATCTGTAGCGATAGTAGGGAGCAGGTTGAGGAGACCCTGGAGAGGTGGAGATCTGCTCTAGAGAGGACAGGATTGAAGGTCAGTAGGACCACCATGACAGAATACATGTGTGTAAATGAGAGGAAGGTGAGTGGAATTATGAGGATGAGGGAGTAGAGTTGGCGAAGGTGGAGGAGTTTAAATACTTGGGATCAACAGTACAGAGTAATGGGGATTGTGGAAGAGAAGTGAAAAAGAGAGTGCAGGCAGGGTGGAGTGGGTGGAGAAGAGTGTCGGGAGTGATTTGTGACAGACGGGTATCAGCGAGAGTGAAAGGGAAGGTCTACAGGACGGTAGTGAGACTAGCTATGTTATATGGGCTGGAGACGGTGGCACTGACCAGAAAGCAGGAGACAGAGCTGGAGGTGACAGAGTTAAAGATGCTAAGATATGCATTGGGTGTGACGAGGACGGACAGGATTAGAAACAAGTGCATTAGAGGGTCATTTCAGGTGGGACAGTTTGGAGACAAAGTCAGAGAGGCGAGATTGCATTGGTTTGGACATGTGCAGAGGAGAGATGCTGGGAATATTGGGAGAAGGATGTTAAAGATAGAGCTGCCAGGCAGGAGAAAAAGAGGAAGGCCTAAGAGAAGGTTTATGGATGTGGTGAGAGAGGACATGCAGGTGATGGGTGTGACAGAACAAGATGACGAGGACAGGAAGATATAGAAGACGATGATCCACTGTGACGACCCCTAACGGGAGCAGCTGGAAGAAGAAGCAGAAGAAGATTTGATAATTGACTAATGTGGCTCATTCTTCTTCTACCTCAGGAGGCGTTGATGTGTAGCCCGTTCAGGGGAATGCAGCTTGTGAATAGTGTGTTGTCTTGACCCTGCTAAGGTTGTGAAGCCATGTTGCTCTCTTTGATTTGTTCAGCCTTTTCAAAGGTAGCAATCTGGGATGTTCCATCAGGACGGTGGCTCTCAAAGCAGCTCTTGGCCTTTGCTAAGGTTTCCTGAAGTTGCTTTGTATTTGCAGGCCTTTGGCTGCTGTTGTGTTTGAGACGTGAGTGATGACTGCCAGGATGTACATGTAAATCAAGGCTAATCATTTAGGCATTTCCAGTATTAACTTGTCCGCCAATATACAAAGAACCATAGAAGTTAAAGTAAGTTTCATCCAGTTGTGGGGGCGGGGGTGTCTGGGGGGCTACTGGGACCTTAGCACAGGGTCTCAAGCATTTATCAGGGTCATCTTAACAGCATCATGGGCACCCAGGTAAAGTAGTGCCCTGGGACCAATGTTTTGATTGCATAGGTATCAGAAACATTGTGGGCCCCTTTGCTCCTGGGGTCCCCAGCAAGTGCCCATACATTAAGACAGCCATGTGTTTAGCCCCTAATCAATCAGATCCCAGTCGTCACCGGCATGAAAACACCACAGGGAACCCACTTTTCCATCTGACTATTATGATGAGGTAATGGTTTTATCACAGAGGAGGTCTAAGCCTCTAATAGATGCTGAAGCTAGTGATGCCCCTGCCTTCTTGAACACTTTCCCACCACAAATGAATGCAGAATGAAGAAGTTTATGATATAATAGCAGGCAGTAGCGACCAGAAGTGTACAGCGGCAAACAATATGAAAAACCATTTTGCATTATCCACATGTCTGTTTTCTAGACGTTATGCTCAAAACATGCAAAATATTGTTGCTAGAGTATTGTTGTGTACTTACTTCCTGAATTATCAGCACACAGATTAAAAAAGAAACCTAAAGCCTCATGGGAAAGCCCTTTTGAATTGAAGACCCGCCTCTCCCCTTATTGTATTGGTCAGAAGTCCTGCCTTCAATTCAACAAGTCTATTACATTTTTTTTCCTACATCCTTATTTTCTATTTTTTATGCACAAAGCACCACAGACACTGGGGCCAGGAGCAGGAGTGACAGGTAAAGAAAGTTTGGAGCACCAATTGGGTCGTCCCCGTTATTGTTCACGGACATCAAAATGAAAAAATGGAAAAGAAACAACACCCTGTGGGACCAATAGCCAGTAAATGACACCCGGGACACCTTGGACAGGAAGAAGCGGGGTTAAAAGCCTTCATTGGGCAGTCTCTCAGTGCTGAGGGACAAGAAGGAGAAGACAAAGTGAGCACCAGCGCCCCCTCTTGTCCTGGTAGGATACTGCATACCCCAAATGAGTCTTTGACGAGGTCCTCCAACGTGCATGTGTGACTTCACAAAGAGTACATGAACATGTAATGTACTTGATAGTAGGACTCAAATCCCAGCTTGATGTTATTTTGGACAATCTGGGCTCAATGTCCTGTTCTTGTCACAATTGTCCTAATGTTGTAAAATAAGAGCGGTACGGACAGGCAGACTGACTGATCGATGTCACACTGTACTCCCGCATCCTCACAGTGCAGTCCTCCAAGGATCCCATGTCCTTCATTGAACAAAACTCTCTGACGCTGATAAGCCTGAGAAGTGAGGAGCACACAATAGATTTGGGGGTGGCACAGACGGGGTCATCAAGGAGATGTGGCCTCTGGGCAGTTGAGACACAAGGGCTCCTTTAAGGAAGTCACTACAATGGCCCTTTCTGACTACAACCTTCTGTGAACCTCGAGAAATAATATTCACACGCCGAGTGGTGGGCTTTTTTCCCCAGAGAACTCCTTTGACGGCCATTATATGGAATAGACTTATTTCAATTGAAACAGTTTGAATAGACGTTTAGAGAAATGCCTTGAAGGGTCAGATTTTTGAAGCTGATCTTCTGGAAGGGCCTACAAACTGCCACATAACTCCACCCTATGATGTACAGTGTGCAAGCCTCAAGGGAGGAAAAATGGTGATGGGGAGCAGCGCGCTATAAACGCAGAGATGTGCTGGGCCACATGGGGGCAACATCTCCCAATTCATTCGTACATTTTTACAAAGAGAGATCAAAAAGTTTAGAGGCTGACCCTTAAAGGGGCATTGCATTTTCGGCACTTCTGTGTCCTCAGATCTGTGAATGCCAAGATTCCAAACTTTTCAGTTTATCTCATTTTTTTTTTTTTGCTTCAGATTCAAGGTAACAGGAAGTTGAAAAACACCAAATCAAATATCGACCAATCGTTAAGGTTCTAATGAAACACAACAATTCACCGTTACGTTGATGTCACATTACACGGGTTCTGGTCGGAGGGAACGTCAAATTTGACGACTCCAGCAGTTGCTGATCTCCTCGCCTTAAGGATGTCAGACTGCACAACTAGAAATCGCAAAAGATGAATAATTACAGTAGCTGACCCTGAGGCAATTTTCCAGCACAGTTTCAAATTTCCAAAGTATCTCAAGCTCTCCTCTGTCTGACAGTTAGTAATGTGTGGTCTGCCAGAGCTGGTGCTGTACAAATGCTTTCCAGGTGTACTGAGCCCTTTTGATTCCTCAAACATGAGCCTTTCTTCTGCTTAAGGGGTCCAAAACACCCTCGTTACTTATTCTTTGTGCCCACATTGTACTTCTGGGTGAACTCTGGTTGGTTGTCAGCTGTCATGCACACACAGTGCCCACCTCTATGACTTAGGACAAAATTAAACATGTCATGTTGAGCCTCAGATTGGCTGGACGGAGTCACTAGCTGTGTCAGACTACATCACTGGAGGTCACGGGCGTGCAACACGACTGCCTCAGACTCACTAAAGTCATGTAGAGGAAGTCTGTGACTGATATTCACTGTACAAACCTTTTGCTGTGGTGGGGTCCTAGGATGGCCCCGTGTCTTAATTGCATAGACCTGAACAGAATGCCCAAATCCATGCTATAGTCCTCATTATACTACCTTAAATGTCTGCGACCTCAGGCAACAAGATGGAGCACTAAACAGGCAGACAGGCAGAAGGTAAAGTTACATTTGTATATAATACTAGCTGTGCTATCCCACTAAGATGGGTTTAAATCAAAGTAATCAACATAGACTTCATCACTCACATCTGAAGTGCACTGTGCAATGCATATGTCTCTGTTAAATGCCTTTTGGTATGGTATTCATAAA
>JANRMT010062789.1:17352453-17362892 GCA_026402145.1 Polypterus bichir lapradei
ATAGATAGATAGATAGATAGATAGATAGATAGATAGATAGATAGATATGAAAGGCACTATATAATAGATAGATAGATAGATAGATAGATAGATAGATAGATAGATAGATAGGACTGCTTCTTACAGCAAGGGGAGCTCACATGGAAGTCTGTGCCCGAGTGTGAAATTTACTTTTTAAAAATCAACACTCCATTGTGAGTTTTGAGGTTGTGCCAGTCGGTGTAACTCTTTGTTAATTGCTGGTTTGGGTGGCAGTCAGCATGTCAGTGCCATTCATAGCCCATGCTGACACCACACCCTTTTCAAACTCTGTAGGAAGCTGACATAACACAGGAACAGAGAGGAGGAACATTCCTAAATTAAGATAAACAGAGGAAGTAACCGCAGGATCAAACAGAGCAGCCTCCCTGCCACACCCTGGGCCACACCTGCCACCAGAGGTGACTTCAGCTGCGGTAGCTTAGCAAAGCCTCACGTTAACTATACCTGTGCAAAAGGAGTAATTGTGACCCCTTTAGATCCCCCATGGAAGTGAACCCCTGGGGTCAGCTGATGTGGCCTTCTTAATTTCAAGTCCTTGTGATGACTTTTGCTGAAGACACCTATTGGGTTACTCTTTATTATAAGCGTGTAATTTCCTGCACAGAATATGGCCCAGAATGATCTAAAACTGGGGTGTTTGGGGGTCTAGGGGGCAAGATAAAGGAGGTCTTGCAGAGCTAGACATTGAATGGTGTATCATATCATGGGGGTTTTCTCATACCAGTTAAGGAGACGCCAGAAAATAAATAAAACAAAAACCTGAAGTGGTTTCTAAGTATTTTTTATGAATTCAAAATGACAACAAACCTGAATTGTATATGTGACATACTTATTAATTAATTTACATTTTTATTCATTCAATTTGTAACAAGCGAGCAGAATATGACAGGGGTTACACATAGCTTTGCTGTACCCCCAAAACCTGCCCCCCTCTCCCGGGATGGCAGTCTGTCCAAATTCTTGCACATAAGCCACTCTCCACGCCCCCTGCCGAGCCCCAGAATGGGTAGGACCTGCCTGCACATGCCGCTGTGACCTCCGCTTCGGGATTACTGCCCAGCCCGTGACCAATCGAATGACTCTCGAGCGTTCTGATTGGCCAGAATTAAGACACGATTTACATAAATTCCATACACGCGTAATTCTAAACTGCCGAGTTGCGAGCCGGCTGGGAAGTTTTGTTTTTTTGGAGACGGCGCACTTTTTATGCAGGATAAAGAAAATGAATTTCAACCTTATTGACTTTCAAAATATCAAAACTTTCCGCACGCGATCACAACACCAGTCTTATCAGTAAATCAAACAGTCAGCCGCAACCCCTCAAAAAGAAACACGCCGGTTAATTATTGACTTCATTTGGCTGTCTTTCTGCCAGGTGTAAGATTTCTCAAACGATTGGAAAGGCCGGGAGAGAAATCGGCATTTATTTAGAGCTGACTGAGCGCCCGCCGAAGTGTTAAACAGTACCGACGGGAAATCCGTGGAGCCAAAGCAAGTGGCGCACTAACGCTGGCAGTTACGGGACAGTCGACCGCCACGTCACACTTCTCCGACTGGAGAAAAAAAAATGTGCCACGGAAAACAATTTATGCAATGAATTTCTAAATTGGCCCAAGTGTGTGCTTGGTGTGTGGGTGTGTTTGTGTGTGTCCTGCGGTGGGTTGGCACCCTGCCCAGGATTGGTTCCTGCCTTGTGCCCTGTGTTGGCTGGGATTGGCTCCAGCAGACCCCCGTGACCCTGTGTTTGGATTCAGCGGGTTGGAAAATGGATGGATGAATGAATTTAAATTGGTGGATTTTTATTTATTGGATTTAACGGGTTTGAAACTGGATTTGTATAAAGGGGTAATGTATACGCTGGTCTGTGGGTACTATGAATATTAAATATATGAATAGAGCCTGCTGCCCTGTTGGTACACAAACACACACTGGTAGTGTCACAGAAGTGCTGTGAGGGTTGGAGTGGCGCCAAGTCTGCGACCGGTTCGCGCTCAAAGGTCCCGAAAAGCGCTCACGCTGCAAGCCCTGGTATGGGAGAATGAATGAACGAATGAGGTCATGAATGTCTGGGGTTTATAAAAGAGCCTCAGATATCTTGCTAAGCACAAGGCAGCACGGCAGCACAATGGTTAGCTGGTCTGTCAACCCGGGTTCGAATCCGTGTGGAGCTTCCACGTCCCCAAAGCCACGCAGTCTACAGGTGAATGGACACCAGCGTGAGTAGAGTGCCACCCAGACCGTGCTCTTTTCATGCCCAGCGCTCGCTGCCACTGTAATCAGATCTTAAACTGTCAACTGAAATAGATGGGTTAAGAGACTGAATGGAGGGATACATTTGGGGATTTCTGAACCTGCTATAGCTCATCCATAGGCACTTAGAGCTATTAGTAACCCCCAGGGGCCTCATGCATTTCACATTGAAACAGAAGTGGAAATGTGCGTACGCACCGTTTATACTTGAGGCCCCAGGTGCTCTAATTCTTATTAAGACTGAACAAAGTGTTAAGATCTTAAACAATTCTGACAAGAACGGGCCATTGAGCTCAACTGGTTCCTTAACGGCTGGTGTTTGTGGTTCCTTGTAGCTCCATTGCTTGACAAAGAACCATTTAATTCTGGGAAGGATTCTTTGCATATGAAATTGATGTTTTTGAGCTTTGAAAAGATTCCTAATATGTTCACAAAACAGAAACCTTTAATGTCTGGTAGGCTCCCTAGTAGAATACAAACAGAACGTGGTCCATGTTATTGTATGAAGGAAGAGTCCTTTAAAATTGTCCCTTCACAAATCTCTTAGAATTATTCATGGTTATTTATGGAGTCTATTATGGAACAAAAGAAAAGGTCCATTCTGTGACCTTCATATATGGATGGTTCCTCTATATGCCATTGCCCTGAAGAAACGCCCGGGCACCTTTATTGAATGGAGCTTGTCCATCCCGTTCACCCAAATTGTCCAAAATAACATTAAGTCAAAGTTTGAAGGTTCCTAAAGTCCTCTTCACTTATTCCACATGTCTGTGAAGGGAAAAATGTCTGCCGAAATCTGCTCTTACCAAGTTTCCTGCCCCGTGTTTTGTTGTGTACTGATGTGTAATTTAATTAATAGACGTTAGTGCTTTAGGCCCTATAAGGACAAGCCTGCTGCTTCATAGAAGTAGATGGCTAACAGAAGCCCCCACTTTGAAGTGCTGGCCCAAAAACATTCATAAGCCCGCATTATTCAAGTTCTTGTCTCTCAATTAGATGGACCGCAAACAGAGTGATGTTCACTGCTTCTAAGGACCAAAGCACTGGCTACAGACTAAAATTTTAAGGGTGCTGGATGTCTAAAATACTGGTGGGGGGAAGAGGGTCATGATATGGTAGATAGATAGATAGATAGATATGATAAATACCCAAAAATCCTGCCACTTCTGTCATACCTTGACATTATATTGGGGGATGGGGGGCTTAACCAAGTTAAAGGACTCCCTGGATGGCAGAAGATTTACTGTGTGCACAGAAATAGATGCAGAGGAGACTGCTGCCAAGTGTTCAGCCAACCACAAAGTCCCCGAAATTTACCATCTAACACTCTTAAAAAATTAAAGTGACAGAGTGGTTCTTCAGAGAGATGTCACAAGGGAACCAAAGACCCATCCATCCATCCACTATATCCTAACTACAGGGTCACGGGGCCAATCCTAGCCAACACAAGGCGCAAGGCAGGAAACAAACCCTGGGCAGGGCGCCAGCCCACCACAGGGCACACACACACGGGACAATTTAGAATCATCAGTGCACTGAACCTGCATGTCTTTGGACTGTGAGAGGAAACCGGAGTACCTGGAGGAAAACCACGCAGACACGGGGGTTAGAACATGCAATCTCCGCGGAGGGAGGACCCAGGAAGCGAACCTCCCAAAGACCAATCCACGTTAAAGTTCCAGAAAAAGCCGTTTATTTATTTAGAAATGAATAATGATAACAGATTTGTGAAATCCCAATGGGTTCATCCATCCATCCATTTTCCAACCCGCTGAATCCGAACACTGGGTCACGGGGGTCTGCTGGAGCCAATCCCAGCCAACACAGGGCACAAGGCAGGAATCAATCCTGGGCATGGGGCCAACCCACCGCAGGACACACACAAACACACCAAGCACACACTAGGGCCAATTTAGAATCGCCAATCCACCTAACCTGCATGTCTTTGGACTGTGGGAGGAAACCCACACAGACACAGAGAGAACATGCAAACTCCACGTAGGGAGAACCTGGGAAGCGAACCCCGGTCTCCTAACTGCGAGGCAGCAGCGCTACCACTGCACCACCGTGCCGCCTCCCCAAGGGTTCCTGATTTTAAAAGGACCCTCGCGGTATACAACCACACAAGTTAAGTGAGGGTTTTCTTAATCTGTTAGTGTCCCACTTAGGTTGCCCAACTTAAAATAAAGAATTAATTTATCTTTTTTTTCCTACATATTAGGAAAGTTTCAAAGCACAAAGAACCAATTACATACCCAAAGGACCCGTCCCAGAATGAAATGGTGCTTTGTCAAGTAATGGGGCCACGAGGAACCACACAACCCAGTGTAGAGCCATAAAGTGCCATTAAAGACGCAGCATTTTTGGTTGCTTTCTACCTTGCGAGGGACGCTGCCTATTTTTATTCAGTGACATAATATATCAAATGTACCAAATGTTAAAACAGAACAAGGCATATAGTCAAATACTTCTATATCTCATATAGCGCCTTTCATTAGTTAGTAGAGTTGTTGGACTCCCTGAGTGTCACAGGCTGAGTCAAGCGACAAGTGGTAATCCTGTGGGCCGAAGTTTTAATTTAGAGACCACCCACACCTGTTACGATATAACAAACTCGAGACAAAATCGTGTTTGGTTCGGCAGAAGTCCACTTACAGTCAGTGGATAATGCACCAAACAATACATCAAAAATGCAGGTGTCATATTATAGTACCAATAATGTAAAGTTTAGGACCAGGAAAGTGCTAAACACTAAAGTTATTTGCAAAAGAACAAAAAAAGGAACAGCAACAACAAACTAAAATTTGACTAATCTGGTCGTTGAAAACCTGAGGCGACATTCGGAATAAAAATCTCACACCCGAACAAGCTCGTCGGAGTAGTGCTCTACTGCCATCTACTGGTTGAAAAAATACATTTTAAAAATAAGGCGCTCTAACTACACACTTCAGCGATATTCGGCAAACACAAGCTGGCGGTCTTTCTTTGTATTGAATTCTATTAATTTCTGGAACTAATTGTAATTATTTTAGTTGTGTTACTGGCTATGTATAATATGTATTTCAATTCTTGGATCATCTGCTACTAATGTTGAGCTGTGGGAATTTTGCGTTATGTTTTGTGGCGACGCCGCTATTTCTGTATTGAGGTTTTTGGGCGAGTTACCACTTAACACGCACAAGATAATAATAAAAATAAAAGTAGCATCTTTATGGCAGTACATGCTCTCATTCAATTTTATAATAAATAAAATATTATTTTCAAACAAGACGTACAAAGATCCTGCGCTACAGCGAATTCATAATAATCATGCTGCACTCTTAAAAATAAACCTGCCTTAGCGGTTCTTCAGAGTGATGCCACAGGAGACTATTTTTGGTTGCCAACAGAACCATCCATATATATGTTCTAGAAAGAAACCTTTTATTTTAGAAGCGCATTGAGCGTTGGAAAGGCGCTATGTAAACAAAAAATATTATTAATATCTATAACAGGTTCCTTATTTGAAGAAAGCGGAACAGATTTCTGGAATCCCAATGGACTCTCACTGTTTACAATAACTCAGACTAAGTTCAGGTTTTTCTTACTCTGTCGGTAGCCTACCATACATTAAAGATTGTTTTCTACGTTTTTCAAAGCTCAAAGAACCAACTTCATATTCAGAGAACACGTCCCAGAATGAAATGGTGCTTGGTCAAGCAATACTTCTAGGAGGAACCACAAAACCCAGTAAAGAGCCATTAAAAGACCAGCATTTCTAAGAGAGTGTGGTGTCATTATGAAAAGATTCCGTTACACATAAAAGGTTTCCACAGACAATCAGACAATCTTACGTTTTTAGGCATAAAAGCCTTAAACTGCAATACAGTCAGGTCCCCTAACCTAATTGAAAAATAACTCTTTTTTTTGTTTTATTATAGATTTGGACACAAATCCCAAGTAGAACTATTCACCTATGTGTTTAATCAGTTTTCTTTTTTGATAACATTGCCCGTCTCATTGCATTCATGAAATCACGTAAATTATTAGCAATATACAAGATAACCTCGGGCCTTTTTGCGGCAGAGAGTTTATCTTTCCGTTTCTTCCAAGTCGATGCCAGTTTACTTTTTTGGCTCACATGCCACTGCTGTGCATATGAAAAATAAACGAGCAAGTCGCTCGGGAGGCGTGGTGAGATTTTTTCTTAGAAGACAATCATCAAGTCTGCAATGACTCATTCTTTTTCTTCTCAGACCGGCCGCGCTGGGTTACTTTCGGTCAGCGTGCTCACTTAAGCTTTTCCCAAACACCAGATTGGAAGAAAGAAAAAATTAACGATCACTTTTAAAACTTCAGAATAATAAAAATCTCACACGTACTTCAGTTTTTACGATGGCGGGCGCGTGGGACCTAAAAAGCTATAAACACAATGAAAAGCCCCCTTCGCTTTAATAAGGTGAAGAATCCCCAATGAGCAGTTACAGTTGTGGTCACTCACCTAACGGAGACTCCTCTGTGGTCGCTATAAAGTCAGCGCGTGTTTCCAGTGCGTAAAACAACACCACGAACAATAAAGTACTTGGTCGTCCCATAATAGAAGTGGCTGGATTAAAAGTTCCAAATAAATAAATAGTTGATAAACAAAATATGAAATACTTCTGCTTCACAATTAAATGATGCTCTCAATGCAGGGATGTGCCTGCACGGACTAAAGTGCTTTTTTTTTGCAGTACAAAAAGTGCAGTTTCTTCCCTACGGCCAGGACTTCAAGGCTCCTTGCGCCTTTTTACTTGTTCACCCCCCTTCGGCGTCTTCGCTTTCTTTCATGATATGCTGGTATGCAAATCGTGTGTCTCCTTATTGGGCAGACGCGGGAGGCGGAGCGCCAACGGATTTTCTCAAACTGGAATCACTCGAGTAGTTTGTGTTCGTGGTGCTTGGACCAAAGGACCTCATACTTGGGGATTGGTGGGGGTTTTGGGGTGTGTGTGTTTTGGTCTGGGTTTGGGGCTAAGCGTGCGCTTACTTGAAAGTAAACAAACATCTTTAGGCTCATAAGATTGCTTACCGATCACACGATTGCATTTGGAGATGCCCAGGAGTTTCATTTCTGCCGACTCTGTAATGACTTTCTGAATTAATTTAACAGATTCTGCTTATAACTGACATATCCATATCATTTTATGCCATTTTAAATCGCAAGGGCTCAAATCTGTCTTGGTAAGGTGGAACCCATTCCTGCATTCCTGGACCGGGAGACCGCTCGTCCCAGCGCTGTAAAGTCCATTCGGGCGGTTTCAAAGCTTGTAGATGCATCCGTGTTTATTTTATTATTGATTTCCAAGACAAGATGAAACAATTCGTTAATCGTCCGTGGTCTAGGCACGTTTTTTTTTTTTTTTTTTTTGTTTTGTTTTTTTTCAGTATGGTGTAGCGAACGAACTCCGCACTCTTTCACATCGGTCAGTTTAAAACTCCTCAGTTCACCGGATTAGATGTGTTGGTGGTGTTAGAAGAAACCTGGAGGCTCATAACGGGAAGAAAGTTTAAAAATGACTAAAACTGCACACGGATTCGAATTACCAGTCAAGAGAAGTGCGCGGAGGGTCGTAATCTGCATTGCCGGACTCAAATCAATCTGTGTTTAACTGATAAAATGCTAAAATTAATAATGATAATAATAATTTCATCGTAGTTTACTCAACACATTTAGAGATCCTGAAATGTAAAAAGCGGATTCCAAAAATAAGTAAGATTGGCTTTTGTAGCGCCTTTTCTGGTCAAAACCCACCTAAGCGTTTTATTTTAGAAGCTCGTGTCTGTATCGCAAATAAAGTTTTTAAAATGCAGAGTAAGTGACTTTGCGAATGGTGGGTGCACTTCTGCTTCAATGAATTGTAACGAAACCCTTAGTTAAATAAACCTTATATTGATTAATAGGTGGTTAATAGGTGTGAAGCCCCTTCAACTGGGTGTGCATTACTTTGTTAAAGTGACATTCAGGCGCTATTTTTGCAGTTGTCGCTACTTTTCCAGTGTGTCATCAAACCTTGTTGTTACACTTGATCGCTTGTCGGGTGTGTCCCAGTTGTTTCATTTCAAAAGGCAGTCAGCCTCCGCACTAATCACACACACACACGCGCGCACACACCCTCTAAATCACACAAGCACATTGTGTGCAACAAGAACTGAATTCGGATAACGGTGCGTGCCTCCTCACGTAAGGAGCGGATGGGGGAAGGGGAGGGGCGGGGAAGGGGTGTGTACGGGCAGAGCTCGCCGTGATTGGACAGCGGTGGAGTCTCCTGTTACTTTGAGCAGTTAGGCAGACAGACGTCTCCCGGCTTTTTTTTTTTTTTCAGTCTGCTTAGGCAGCGTCTGGTCGCAATCGCTCAAGTGACAACGCGTTCTGACTACGGTGACTCGAGCAACACCCTAACTCGATATTATTAAAAAGGCTGCATGTATGTTTTTGCGCCATTGTAGCTTATTTACATAAACTCTCTTTTATAATGTGTGAGTTAAAATACAAAAGTTCGTACAACAGTTCTAAGTAATTCATACTCAATGAAAGTTGAAACAGGATAATACAGTAAGAAGCTACGAAATGGCAGTAGAACTTGCACTTTAAAAAACAGAGAGAAACACTGCGTATAAGCCTTGGTACCTGAATGTCCAACAACAATAACTCTCTTTATGTTAGGTGGCTGTTCCTGACAGCAGTGGCATCGTTAACTGCAGCACTTATTAAGGGCTTAGCCCCCCTCTTTGATAAAGCAAATGGAAAAGTGGGGTGGGTTCGCACGGTCAATACCCGGTGAGAAGAATTTGGGGTATACGACGTATTCTCCATTATAGTTTTCGTGGCATTGAGAAGCACAGGGATTTGATTGGGCCACATCCCACCCAGGAATCCCCCCCCCCCCCCTTGAAGGAACAAGGGTTTGGCTTGAGAGTATGGGGTGGCTAGAAGCCTAAGTGTATTGGACTGGTGAGGGGTGGAGGGAGGTTGATATTGATCAGGGGGCTGGATGTCTGAGATCAGGGGCTAAAACCCCTGAAGCAAAAATGACACCACTTCTGCTTCTTAGATCCAGTCAGTGCCAGTTGGAGCCCATTTGGAACCCTAGGATTGGGTGGGGTGCAGCCCCCTGCGGTGTCCATAGTGGGTAGTCAGTTTTAGATTTCGATGAGCAGGGGGGATCCCATTCTGCGTCTGGAGTGAGCTCCCTTTCTGTTACTTACTTGGTGCCCCTCTCTTTACATAACACATACTTTACAGAACGCGTGCCCCTTAGTGTCCGGAGCGCACGCCACTGACTTTAACTTTCATAAATGACACCCCTAATGGATTGACTAGCTCAGGCTGTAATCAACATTCTGATATTTTTGGTGTGGGCACCCCATAACACCCCCAGCAATATGTTGGCTATGGTGTTCCTCTGGGGAGGTTTGAGGAGAACACTTTCTGCCATTCCTGGAGAAAGGTTGGGGCGAACATCATTACCGCCGCCAGGATTTAATTCAGGGGGGTGCACATGGGCGCCGGCAGGGGGGTGCAAGTAGGTGCACGTGCAATTCCTGCAACAACCTGCAGTATTGAAAGATCTTTTAGCACATTACGGCGCGTCAAAACTTGGAACCGATCTACAATGAGTGACGATAGATTAAGTGGATTATGTATGCTTAGTGTACACAAAAAAAGAATAAATAATTTTCCAAAATTTATCGACAAAGTTGTAGACAAGTTTGGACAACAAAAAAGAAGGCTTGAGATGCTCTTTTAGAAACAAAGTGAATGATTGTTTATGTATAGTTGTAAAATGTAAACGTCTAATTGTAATTTAAAAATTTAAAATAAAAACTATTTTTTCGCGTTTTTTCTTATTATTGAAAGATTTATTTTTTTTCTCCATTTCCTTTTTTTTAAAAGCTAGGGGGGTGCACGTGCACCTACTTGCACCCCCCTGCCGGCGCCCATGGCGAACATGTTTGCAGTGGTGCTTTGGCCCCTCTGAAGAAGGGTGGGAGTGAATACTTTCGCTATGGGAACTCATTCCACTTGGGAAAAGGGGGGCATTGAAAACTTCTGCAAACCCTTCTCGACCCCTCTTGAGAGCTGTTGGGGGTGAAGACTTTTGCAATGATATTTTGGCTGCTTCAGA
>JANRMT010062789.1:17363887-17390144 GCA_026402145.1 Polypterus bichir lapradei
TTCAAATCTATCTGTCTATTATATAGTGTCTTATCTATCTATCTATCTATCTATCTATCTATCTATCTATCTATCTACCCTTTTTCAGAAATAAATATGCCAAAGTGGCGATGCCATAGGGGAACCATTTTTGGATACTGCTAGCAGCAACATGTATAAGAGTTGAAATGCAGTCCCCTGTTTAATAATCAATAATAATACATTTGATTTATATAGCGCCTTTGCCATGCTCAAGGCACTTTTGGGGTCCTCTTTTGTCTGTGGGGTCCCATCTGTCAAGCAGGCAGTGCGTCCAGAGCTGAGTGTGTCTTTTCAGCGGGTGCTTGCTGTATGAACAGTGAAGCATATCAGGGGCTCACAGTGTCATCCGCGCGACATGTCGAACACCACGTGCATGCACACAGTGTCTTGATGGAATGACGTAGTACTGCGCACTGCGTGAATGTGTGCCGGGTGTCCCGGGGTCTGATTGCTGTTTCTATCCATAGCACAATTCATCCGCACATCATAGTCAGCACTTTGTGTCGATGTGTTGAAGCAGATTAGGCATCACGGGCACCCTCAGCCCTAATGAAGGCACCCGGAGTCTCGGGACAGGCAGCAGAATCCGGATTTATTATATGGCGCACATAGAGATTCAATTCAGCCCAGCAATGGGCACTTTTTACGTTTATTACAATTATTCTTCCTCATCTGACTTCTAGCATTCCGTTGCTCTTGTCTTTCCTCTAATTAATCCCGCCAATAATTCTTAGTTGAGGGGGTTCTGCCTATCTTATCTCTCCCCCTACAATCTCAGCACTTGCTATCATGATTTACAACCAAAGGGTTCACATTCCCTTCTCTGAGCGATGGGCCCATCCTCTCAGCTCTCTGGCACGTCTGACCTTTGGCTTATGAAAAAACGGGTGTTTTCTGGCTCATACAAAGTAATAAAGAATATGTAGGCATAAGTCTTTTCAATCCTATCTCTTACATCTTCATTCTTAATATAAAACAATGCTTACTTTCTCATGTGCTTGTAATACTTTTCTACTACGTGTAAATTATCGATTTTGTTGATGCAGCACCGGGTTTTCTCAGGTCAACGTTTCCTCACAATGTATAAAGACATCACTCCATTAACAGCATCATTTATCAAATCGAAAACATGTCTACTTCTCCCTCCCCGGGCAGCAGAGCATATGGAGAGCACAGAATATGAAGTTTACGGTGCATGGCATCACTCTTCACAGTCAACTCCCATCATGCGCTGCATTGAAGCCATAATCTCCCCTCTTTTGTGCATTGATCGATCACAATGGTTCTCAAACTGTAAAACATATAAATAATTTTCAGTTGGGGGTCTGGGGGTTTTTTACTTAATTAATAATGGTGACACACCTACTTTGCCACCTCTTGTGCTGCACTAATGGCCATTTGAGAACCACTCGTCTATCAAGCCACCACAAGGTGGCACCGCTGGGTCTGCCTGCAGTGTAAGAGTTTGCCGGTAACAGCTAGCATATTTATTCTAAATTGGTGTCCTATGTGTAGCACCCTCAGGCCCAGTCGTTATTTTATTTATTTAAAATGTAAAGAGTACATTGGGGAAAGGATCTGTCACTCAATATTTCAGAGTGGAGTGGAAGGCAGCCATGCACAGAATACACTCAAGCTCCATATGCATCAAGCATTCAATCAGTCAATCTCCAACCCGCTATATCCTAACACAGGGGTCTGCTGGAGCCAATCCCAGCCAGCACGGGGTGCAAGGCAGGAACAAATCCCGGGCAGGGTGCCAGACCACCGCAGGGCACACACAACAAGCACAATTTAGAATCACCAATGCACCTAACCTGCATGTCTTTGGACTGTGGGAGGAAACCCACGCAGACACGGGGAGAACATGCAAACTCCACACAGGGAGGACCCGGGAAGCGGACCTGGGTCTCCACACTGCGAGGAAGCAGCGCTAACACTGCGCCACCGTGCCGCCCGCATTCGATCATTCAACTTAAAATATTGTATCAAGCACATTTATCTCGTTTAAAATTGTCCAAAATGTTTCCAACACAAGAGTCAATCTGTAAACATTGCAATTGAGTTCCAGCCTCACTAGGCCACATATTCTGGGCCTGCACCAAATTACCAACATTTTTGACCCAAATCTTTAAATGCCTGCCAGACAGCCTGGGTGTCACAATCCCTTCTACTCCACTAACAGCTCTGTTTGGTGGGTTTCCAGAGGGGCTTAAAGTGGAGAAAGACAAACAAACTGGAATTGCCTTTACTTCACTATTAGCACGTAGACTGATCTTGCTCAGCTGGAAGAATCCCACCCCACCACTCTTAAGTCAGTGGGCAACTGATATCCAATATTGCTTGAAATTGGAAAAAATCAAATTCTCACTTAAAGGATCTGTTCCAAAGTTTTTAAAACAGGATCTAATCAATGGCATTTTAGAATAAGCTTCCATTTCGGGGAAAAGGAGACTCTTCTTTTCGTGCTCTTTTTATCAAGTCGCGTTGGTTGCCGGCTCCTCTCTCTTTTTTGACTGTATGTTATCTGTTTATAATTAAAATCAATAAAAAAAAATTAAAAAATAAAAGGTAAAGAATTATTATTATTATGATTATCCATCCATCCATCTATTATCCAACCCGCTGAATCCGAGCACAGGGTCACGGGGATCTGCTGGAGCCAATCCCAGCCAACACAGGGCACAAGGCAGGAACAAATCCCGGGCAGGGTGCCAACCCACCGCAGTATTATGATTATGATTATTATTATTATTATTATTATTTGGTCAGTCAGTCATTGTCGAACCTGCCCAGTTCTAAAGAGGGTCACAGTGGGTGCCAGAGCCTATCCCGGCTAGTACATAGGATGCAAGGCAGAAACAAACCCTGGAGAGGGTACCAGTCCATCACAGTTATTTATTTGGTGCCCTTCATGATAAACCTTTGAATAAATTCATCCACCTACTTTGGATGACTTGTGACATGAACACAGCCAATATCTTTTGCAATCGCTCCGACACAGTAAGGTGGAGAGGTGGCCACATATAAATTTCCAAATGCACTGCACTTGGCCCCGCATCGCCCTTCTTTGCACGTCACATATTTTGCGTCACGGTTACAGCTCCTGTAATACACTAAAACAGCCCAGGGCCTACATCATATAGGAACCCAATGGTTCCTGTAAACAAAGTTACTGTGGTGGGAAAACACTGAATTCTGTATACTGTATTCTGTACTCTGTATACCCGCACAGTATGACTAGTGCCCAGTGTGCCTACAGCAGTGGTTCCCAGACTCGGTCCCAGACAGACTATGGCTGCAGGTTATTACTAGTCATAATAACTGATCTCATTTATTTAGATGGTCTTTTTTCCTTCTCTTATTCTGCCTTTAGAAAAGCACAGCAGTATGATATTTACATTTATAAGACACTTTTGTGTCTCTTTTGTTGTTGTCCTATTGTTTTGTTATTTTTTGTGCAGTTTGCACCCTTCATTGTATCCTAATAATGATAATTAAAACAAAGAGAACTGACAGCCAGGTAAACAACACTGAATTTTGAAAGGCTGCAATAACTTTAGCTTCAGACCTAATAATTAGTAGGTAATAAATTAAACAACCAGAACACCTGGAAAAGCAGAATGGAAATCAGGCTGAAAATTGTTAAAAAGTTAAAAAAAGACTATCCCCTTATAAGTGCCACCTAAAGAATGAATCCCAACACTTGAGCCTTCTCAGACAAAAAAAAAAACTATCCCCTTATAAGTGCTTAGTATATTTTAATAAAAAATGTAACAAACTTAGTTTTGTTATTTCTTCAATGACTCTAAAACACAGAAACTGGGAAATAACAGCTCACTTGGTTGGTATAGGAATCCAATTAAAAACAGAGGTTGATTGAAACAAAAACCTGCAGCCACAGTGGGTACCCCGGACTAAGTTTGGGAAGCACTGGCCTAGAGTATAGGGTATCACATGCACCAGTTAATGTTTGATAAGTAATATCTCTCATACCTGAGCCACCCATGTATCACACCGGCACTTCAGGCCAGAATCCTACCTGTGTCTGCCCAGCAGGAGTTCACCTGCCTTCAGCCAGGCCCCTAAAGCTACCTCTTGGCTTCCATTGGAACAAGCCCAGAAATAGATAGCTGACTAAACAATTCTAAATATAACAAAAACCCTAAATGAGGAGGGATAACCTTAAACCCTAAGCTTAAGAGTAGATAAAGATCTTTTTATAAGTCGATGATCTATTTTTGCAAAAAAGAGTGTAAAGAAAATCTTCAAAGTGAAAAAACAGGCACACTGGGGCTGTGTATGATGCAATTCTAAACAAATATTTCCCAAAACATAATCAAAAAAATCAGAATTCTTTGAACAGAACACAATAAATCAAGAAACCAGAAAATCTAACACAGAAAGCGCAACACTTGCAGAAATTACACCTAAAGAGTGATTCCCAACACCTGAGCCTTCTCAAACAAAAACAACAACAAAAAAAACTATCCCCTTATAAGTGCTTAGTGCATTTTAATAAAAATTTACCAAACTTAGTTTTGGTATTTCTCCATTGACTCCAAAACGCAGAAACTGGGAAATAACAGCTCACTTAATTGGGCTAGGAGTCCAATTAAAAAACAGAAGTTGGTTGAAACAAAAACATGCAGCCTCAGGGGGTCCCCAGGACTGAGTTTGGTAAGCACTGGCCTAGAATATAGGGTATCATGTACAAAAGTTAATGTCTGATAAGTAATATCACCCTGGGTTCGCTTTTCGTGTCCTCCCTGCGTGGAGTTTGCATGTTCTCCCCGTGTCTGCTTGGGTTTCTTCCCAGAGTCCAAAGACATGTCGGTTAGGTGCATTGGTGATTCTAAATTGTCCCTAGTGTGTGCTTGGTGTGTGGGTGTGTGTGTGTGTGAGCCCTGCGGTGGGCTGGCATCCTACCCGGGGTTTGTTTCCTGCCTTGTGCCCTGTGTTGGCTGGGATTGGCTCCAGCAGACCCCTGTGACCCTGTAGTTAGGAAATAGCGGGTTGGATAATGGATGGATGGATAGATAGAAATCTATGAGCCACCCATGTATCACACCAGCAGTTCTTAAGCACACTGGCAGATGATTTGCTGAACCTTTACTGCTAAGACACAAGGCTACTGTTATTGGCTCGTTCTCAAATTCCTGTTTAATGTCTGCTTTGTCCATTTTTGATTCTTTTGTTTATGCTAATATTACCTGTGTTTATTATTTGCATCTTTTCATATCACCTCACCTGTGTATCTAACCCTTTACTTTGTGCCTTGTGTGTTGTGGGTGGAGCCTCAAGAGGCGGGGCCACCAACACATTACCACCTGGGACTGGCCTCAGCCTTATAAAGGTGGCTGTTTCCCAGAGTTCCTGGCAGTTCATTCGAATGCGCTTGGGAGTCGGTGAGCTTACTTGAGCTTTTTAATTGCGATTTCTGAAATGTTTTTGCTCTGTTTTTCGACCATATGTGTTGAGCTACTGTTTGCTTGGATTGTCTTGTTTTAGGCAACTCATTTTATCTTCGATGCTCCAGAGAGCTCCTTTCTTGCTCAAGAGTATTTTTTTGAGAAAAGAAATCTTTTTTGTTTTTTAAAGATCCAGTGTTTGCCCTTTTATCTAAACAGGGTTTATCCCCCTCTAGTGGACATTACAAAGAATTGTGGCACTCTTTAGTGCTTTGAACTCCAATTTCATAACAGCGACACTGGATGTTTGTTAGATCTCGGCCATTCCAAGTCTTGTTTTATGTCCTTTTCAGGTATGTCTGCACCTATTACAGAAGCCCATGTCTGTCTGTCTGTTTCTCCATCTGTCCATCTTTATAGGTGGCACACCTGCTCTTCAAAGAAATTGTTGTTTTGATATCTTTATCAGATTCCAATGTACAAACTTTTAAAATTTCAAAATTTCCTACTGAAAAGCATTGGCAAATTCGTGAACTTGTCCATCTTAAAAATTTCAACTAGGAATGAGTTCACTTTTTCAGTTTCACCTTGTGAGGAGTTTCTTGAATTTGTTTATTTTGTAGATTTTCTTCTTTTACTTGTCTGACAGCCACACGGCTGCCCAATGCCAGTAAGTGAAATGCCGGGCAGAGCATACGGGCATAAACAGCTGACACAGCAGCGCCCCCTCCTGCTGCTTTAGATAAGTTAACAGAATACACAAAAGTCACATCTCTGGAAGTAAATGAAAGAGATAAGCAATTATGTAAGTAATTATGTAAATTGAATAGTATTATCTGCTGGTTATTATTTTAAATGTGCAGCTAGATGGTTTTTGAAGTCATTAATAACATAGGAAAGGCGCAGCTGCCATAGCTGATATAAACACAGGGCAGGTTCAGAAATGAACAGTAGTGACGGGAGGTGGGGGGCTTCAGTGACTTAAGCCCCTGATCTCTGGCACCTACCACCAGATCTTTCAGTCCCAGATATTCACAAGCAATCACAGAACGCACCTGACTGCCCTGCCATGCCAGCCTTATCTAACGTGCTGTTGTGCCATTCATTTATATTAATGTCAGCTCTGTTAATTATCTGCTGTATTTTCTTTGCCTGCGTTACGTTCCTTTGTGTTTTGTGGGTGTTCCTCCAAGAGGTGAGGCTGCTTGCCAATCACTGTCAGGAGCCGCCCTCCATCCTATAAATCCAGAGGGTCTTCCACAGTTCCTGGCAGTTAACTTCGAATGCACTTGAGACCAGCGAGTTCTTGTGTTTTCTGTAAATTCAACGTGCTTTGTGATTTTTCTACCATCTTCTCTGTGTTGTGACCTTGCTATTGGAATCTGAATTATTTGATTTGGACTTCCTTCTTGATGCAGTCAATTCCATTTTGGCGTTGTGCTCCACGGAGTTTCAGTGTTATTGGAGAGCATTTCTCGTGAAGAATCCATCTTTAATTTTGGGATGATTCTACAAGGCCCTTTTTGTGTCTCATCTGGGTTTTTGACAGGATGTTCCCCCTCTAGTGGTCATTTTGTGAAGTGTTTTTGAGATGTATGTACTTTGGGATTCCTAGTTCTCGACAATGTTCCATTCTTATCAGTTTTCTCAATAATACGTAACATTTTTAAACATCTTTAATCCAATTCAAGGCTGAGAGAGGCTCCCAGGAGCACTGGGGTGTAACACAGGAACCAACCCTGTGGTGGATTCCTGACCATCACAGAGTACATTCAGGCTCACATCGACAGGGTCAGTTGAAAGTCAGTCTAACCAGAGTCTGGGAGTAAAACCTGAGTATCTGGAAGACACCAAGAGAACACTGAAACTCCACAAGGACCATGTCCACACATTGGATTCATGTCCAGGACAATGAAACTGTGAAGCAACACACAGACACCAGTTTAATTCAAAGTGATCTCAAGTAAATCAGAGCCATTTTGACAAAAACAGGCCATTCAGCCCAGCAATCTCACCAATTCTATTCACCTGATGTCTCCAAAATAACATCAAGTGTGTTATGAAGTGGAATTTCCTCCAAGGTAAAATAGATGCAAGGCCTTCAAAAACAGGCCACCCATGTATCACACCGGCACTTCAGGCCAGAATCCTACCTGGTCCGCCCAGCAGGGGTTTACCTGCCTCCAGCCAGACCCCTAAAGCTACCTCTTGGCTTCCTTTGGAACAGGCCCAGAAATAGATAACTGGCTAAAATGTCTAAATATAACAAAAACCCTAAATAAGGAGGGATAACCGTAAAAAAAGTCAAGGATCTACACTCTATATCAAAAAATCAGAATTCTTTGAACAGAACACAATAAATCAAGAAACCAGAAAATCCAACACAGAAAGCGCAATACTTGCAGAAATGCCACCTAAAGAATGATTCCCAACACCTGAGCCTTCTCAGACAATTTAAATAGCTTGAGGAAAGTCTCAGGAGTTTAGACGTCAGAGTGGCCCCGCCTCCTGGGGCTCCACCCTCAAAGAACAAGGAGCATAAGTTCATTTAAAGGGGACAGTCCACAATTATAAAATCACATATGAAATCAACAAAAATGACATATACTGGAGACATGAAAAAATAATGACTTAAAATGACCTAAAAGAAGAATAAAACACAAAATATAAATGGCCAGTGTAAAAGAGAACAAGACAAAGGTAAAAAAAATTGGGGCAACACCGTGGCTTTTTATATTGTAATGGCAAAACCAGCAATGCAGCTTTTCATTAAAAGAACATCCCTAAGGGATGCCCTTCTCAGATTCGATTGTCTAAGATGGTGACACTTCCGGTGAAATGCCGAATCAAGGCAGGAAGAGGTGGGCCCAGGTGGACGGACACTCAAAGTGAGGTTGTCAAATATCCTGTCTGTAGCTGGAGAAAGAGAAGAAGCATTAGAATACAGCACCACCCCGTGGACTGGCGAGAATTTACCACCACCAGAGCCAGAGCTGTCCCCAAGGTGCACGTGTGTGACACCAGATAAATAGCAAAGTCGTGTTTGGAAAGTCCCTAAAGTCCCGCACTCCACCACACCACACACTAATTTATTCTATATGTCTGTGGTTACTTATGTGAAGGAAAACCTTTAAACATTTCTGTGAAATTTCATCTGTGATCTGGATGAAGAATTGATTTTAAAGTAACAACCTGGAGCCACTGGACTGATTCTCTACATAACTATAAACACTTCAGTCATCTTCTTCTTCTTCTTTAGGCTGCTCCCGTTAGGGGTTGCCACAGCGGATCATCTTCTTCCATATCTTTCTGTCCTCTGCATCTTGATCTGTTACACCCATCACCTGCATGTCGTCTCTCACCACATCCATAAATCTTTGCTTAGGCCTTCCTCTTTTCCTCTTGCCTGGCAGATCTATCCTTAGCATCCTTCTCCCAATATACCCAGCATCTCTGCTCTGCACATGTCCAAACCAACGCAATCTCGCCTCTCTAACTTTGTCTCCCAACCGTCCCACCTGAGCTGACCCTCTAATGTCCTCAATTCTAATCCTGTTCATCCTTGTCACACCCAGTGCATATCTTATCCTCTTTAACTTTGCTACCTCCAGCTCTGTCTCCTGCTTTCTGGTCAGTGCCACCATCTCCAACTCACATAACACAGCTGGTCTCACTACCGTCCTGTATACCTTCCCTTTCACTCTTGCTTATACCCGTCTGTCACAAATCACTCCTGACACTCTTCTCCACCCACTCCACCCTGCCTGCACTCTCTTTTTCACCTCTCTTCCACAATCCCCATTACTCTGTACTGTTGATCCCAAGTATTTAAACTCATCCACCTTCACCAACTCTACTCCCTGCATCCGTCACTCCTACCGCAGACCTCAGCACTGTCACACTTCCCTCGTACATATCCTGTACAACTCTTACGTACTTCTCTGCCACTCCCAACTTCCTCATACAATACCACAGCTCCTCTCGAGGCACCCTGTCATATGCTTTCTCCAGGTCCACAAAGACACAATGCAACTCCTTCTGGCCTTCCCTGTACTTCTCCATCAACATCCTCAGAGCAAACATCACATCTGTGGTGCTCTTTCCTGGCATGAAACCACACTGCTGCTCACTAATCATCACCTCACTTCTTAACCGAGCTTCCACTACTCTCTTCCATAACTTCATGCTGTGGCTCATCAATTTTATTCCCCTGTACTTACTACAGTCCTGCACATCCCCCTTATTGTTAAATATCGGCACCAGTACACTTCTTCTCCGCACCTCAGGCATCCTCTCACTTTACAAGATTCCATTAAACAATCTGGTTAAAAACTCCACAGCCATCTCTCCTAAACACCTCCATGCTTCCACACGTATGTCATCTGAACCAACGGCCTTTCCATTTTTCATCCTCTTCATAGCTGTCCTCACTTCCTCCTTGCTAATCCTTTGCACTTCCTGATTCACTATCTCCACATCATCCAATCTCTTCTCTCTCTCATTCTCTTCATTCATCACCCTCTCAAAGTACTTTCCATCTGCTCAACACACTCTCCTCACTTGTGAGTATGTTTCCATCTTTATCCTTTATCATCCTAACCTGCTGCTCGCCTTTCCCAGCTCGGTCCCTCTTTCTATCCCACTGGTCCTTTTCTCCCTCCTTAGTGTCTAAACTCTCATACAACTCATCATACGCCTTTTCTTTAGCATTCGCCACCTCTCTCTTCACCTTGCGCCTTATCTCCTTGTACTCTTGTCTACTTTCTGCGTCTCTCTGACTATCCCACTTCTTCTTTGCCATCCTCTTCCTCTGTATACTCTCCTGTACTTCCTCATTCCACCACCAGGTTTCCTTTTCCTCCTTCCTCTTTCCAGATGTCACAACAAGCACCTTTCTTGCTGTCACCCTTACTACATCTGCTGTAGTTTCCCAGCTGTCTGGTAATTCTTTACTGCCACCCAGTGCCTGTCTCACCTCCTCCCTAAACTCAACCTTGCAGTCTTCCTTTTTAAACTTTCACCATTTGATCTTCGGCTTTGCCCTCCCTCTCTTCCTCTTCATGATCTCCAGCGTCATCCTACAGACCACCATCCTATGGTGCTTAACTACACTTTCCCCTACCACCACTTTGCAGTCTTCAATCTCCTTCAGATTGACTCTTCTGCATAGGATGTAATCTACCTTTGTGCATCTTCCTCCACTCTTGTACGTCACCCTATGTTCTTCCCTCTTCTTAAAATACGTATTCACCACAGCCATGTCCATCCTTTTGGCAAAATCCACTATCCTCTAACCTTCTTCATTCCTCTCCTTGACACCATACCTACCCATCACATCCTCGTCTCCACTGTTCCCTTCACCAACATGCCCACTGAAATCCGCTCCAATCACCACTTTCTGTCCCTTGGGTACACTGTTCACCACTTCATCCAACTCACTCAGAAAATCTTCACTCACCCATTGCACACCCAACTTGCGGCGCATATGCTCTAAGAACATTCATCATCACACCTCCAATTTCTAGCTTTATAATCATCACTCTGCCTGACACTCTTTTCACCTCCAAAACACCCATCCATCCATTTTCCAACCCACTGAATCCAAACACAGGGTCACGGGGGTCTGCTGGAGCCAATCCCAGCCAACATAGGGCACAAGGCAGGAACCAATCCTGGGCATGGTGCCAGCCCACCGCAGAACACACACAAACACACACCAAACCCAATTTAAAATCGCCAATCCACCTAACCTGCATGTCTTTGGACTGTGGGAGGAAACCGGAGCGCCCGAAGGAAACCCATGCAGACACGGGGAGAACACGCAAACTCCACGCAGGGAGGACCCAGGAAGCAAACCCGGGTCTCCTAACTGCGAGGCAGCAGCACTACCACTGCGCCACCGTGCCGCCCCCCTCCAAAACACTCTTGACATATCGTTCCATCAGAATAACCCCTACTCCATTTCTCCTCCCATCCACACCATGATAGAACAATTTGAGCACCCCTCCGATCCACCTGGCCTTACTCCCCTTCCATTTAGCCTCTTGCACGCACAACATATCAACCTTCCTTCTCTCCATCATATCTGCTAACTCTCTCCCCTTACCAGTCATACTGCCAACATTCAAAGTTCCTACGCTCAGTTCCACTCTCTTTACTTTCCTCCTCTCCTCCTGCCTCCAGGCACATCTCCCCCTCTTCTTCTCCTTCTTCTGCCAACAGTAGCCCAATTTCCACCAGCACCCTGTTGACTAACAGTACTGGTGACGGTCGTTGTCAACACGGGGCTCGACCGATCTGATATGGAAATTTGTATTGTTGTCCGCATATGGATTTGGCAAAATTTTACACAGAATGCCCTTCCTGACGTAACCCTCCCTATTTATCTGGGCTTGGGACTGGCTTCAAAAAACACACTGGTTTGTGCATCCCCTGTGGCTGGGTTATAAACACTTCAGTCATGTCACCTCTTAATCTCCATTTGCTGAAACTGAAAAAGTCTGACTCCTTCAGTCTCTCCTCACAGCTCACACCTCTCAGTTCTTATCAGCCATCTCTGGACTTTCTCTAGTGCTGTCATGTCTTTTTTGTACAACCCCAAATCAGAAAAAGTTGGGACAGTGTGGAAAATGTGAATAAAAAAATAAAGCAGTCATTTACAAATTTCCCTTAACTTTTATTTTATTGCAGACAGTATGAACACAAGATAATTCATGTTTTTTTTTGGTCAACATCATTTGTGCCGTCGACTTCTCTGGGCTCGGAGGCATCTGGGATGGTCCATTGTGCAGTGGAAACGTGTATTGTGGTCAGACGGATGTAAATAAACATCCATTCTTGCCATTCAGGCTTGCAACACATTCCAAAAAAAGTTGGGATGGGGGCAATTCAGGGGTAGTAATGAGGTGTAATAACTAAATAACGATGTGATTTGAAACTGGTGATGTTAACAGGTGATTGCAATCATGATTCGGTACAAAAGCAGCATCGAGGAAAGGCCTACTCCTTTAGGAGCAAAGATGGGCAGAGGATCGCCAGTTTGCCACCAAGTGCGGGCAAAAATCTTTGAAATGATGAAGAAAAACGTTTCTCAAAGACAGATATGAAGAGATTTGGGCATTTCTCCCTCTACAGTGCATAACATAGTGAAAAGAATCAGCAAATCTGGAGAAATTACCGTGCGCAAAGGCCAAGGGCGCAAGCCTAAACTGAATGGCCGTGATCTCCGAGCCCTCAGACAGCACTGCATTAAAAACCGTCATTCATTAATAAATGATATAACTGCGTGGGCTCAGGACTACTTCAGGAAGTCACTCTCAAGCACTACAGTACGTAGATACATTAGGAAATGCCAGCTAAAACTGTACTGCGCCAAAAGGAAGCCCTACATAAATAGTGTCCAGAAGCGCCGTCGACTTCTCTGGGCTCGGAGGCATCTGGGATGGTCCATTGTGCAGGGAAAACGTGTATTGTGGTCAAACGAATCGGTTTTTTATTTATTTTTTTATTTTTTTTATTTACATTTTCCACCCTGTCCCAACTTTTTCTGATTTGGGGTTGTAATATGGAAAGCTTGAGACCAAGACCAAGTCCACATTAACATCGATACATTTGCAATTTGGAAAAATAAGAGATTCATTTTGGCCTCCTGCACACAATGTTTTTGGCTTTGAAAACATTCATCCAAAGTGTGTAAATTTGAAAATGCTGGGTTTGGTGTAGAAGTGTGGATGAGGATAACGGAGATTTTCACAAAAGTTCATGTATAACTGTGATGTGATCAGGTACTAATTCTACTAATTCCCTTTGCAGTCTCATCTCTACCGTGAGGCTAGTCATTCCCTAACTTTTTTGCATTAGCCAATCGGTTGTGCTCCTTGAAACATGTGACTATTATTTGGAAAGGACCCCCCATTCAAGATACTCCAAGGCTTCGACAATCTTATACTCATTTATAACCATTAACAGCAGCAGTAATTCATCATCTGTCCAGACAAAGAAGTCCATTTAGTTTTTCGGCTTTGTGCACTCCACCAGACCGTAGCGAAATGAGCGAAAACTTTAGATTCACCAAAAATTTCAGTCTCTGGTTTTTGACAGATTTCGACGTTTTAGGGTCTCCTGATACATTGGGTGTGTGTCTGACTGTGTGTTTCTTGAGGATGGGCAACTTGAAACCTAAGCCTGTTACGAGATGACGATGTGCTGATTAGTTTTTAAACCAAATTGTGCAAGAGAAAGAGGCGCTATGGAGGAACCCTCAAATATTGTAATTCTGCAATTAATTATGAATTCTTCTCGTCAATTGCTATTGTAATGATCTATTTTATGATCAGAATGATTAGCATCCGGGTGGTAAATGAGTACTGAAATGTTACAGAATAGTTTGGGTAACTTGGTTCCTAAGGCACAAAGCCTACCGATACGTTCAAATTTTTGCTCTTCCTTTTTGAATTTCGATTTCCTCCGTAGGCAAACAGGGTACTTGATTGCGAATGTCCAATAGGCAAGATTTACGCGTTTTTAGAGTTTCAGTGTGAATGGCAAACTTTCAGAAGATGAAATCCTCCTCTCTGGACATCGGACCTTACTTTTATTCTATGTTAATTAGTATGGCCTAATTTTATTTTTTATATTTTGTCTTTTTTCTTCATCCTGTAAAGCACTTTGAGCTACATCATTTGTATGAAAATGTGCTATATAAGTAAATGTTGTTGTTGTACTTATCAAACTGGCCAATCAGAGTTATCTGTGTAGGGTTCACGTTGACATGACACATAGTCACATTTTTGAGGAGATGTGTATCAGGCCATGTTGCTGACGCCATGCCTACAGAAGTGTAAATCAGCCTCGACAGAAGAGGCCCACAGTCACTTTGAAGGACTTGCAGATTTCAGTAACTGAGACTGGAGGAACGGTGTGCCAGTCAGCCATATACAATGCAATTTATTTTTGTCTAGCCCAAAATCACACAAGAAGTGCTGCAATGGGCTTTAACAGGTCCTGCCTCTTGACAGCCCCCCAGCCTTGAATCTCTAAGAAGACAAGAAAAAAATGGAAGAAATCTCGGGAAAGGCAGTTCAAAGAGAGACCCCTTTCCAGGTAGGTTGGGGGTGCAGTGGGTGTCAAAAAGAAAGAGGGATCAATACAATACAATACACAGAACAGAACACAAGTAATCCTCAATACAATATACAGGTGCCGGTCATAAAATTAGAATATCATGACAAAGTTGATTTATTTCAGTAATTCCATTCAAAAAGTGAAACTTGTATATTAGATTCATTCATTACACACAGACTGATGTATTTCAAATGTTTTTTTCTTTTAATTTTGATGATTACAACTAATGAAAGTCCCAAATTCATTATCTCGGAAAATTAGAATATCAATTAAGACCAATGCAAAAAAAAGGATTTTTAGAAATGTTGGCCAACTGAAAGGTATGAACATGAAAAGTATTAGCATGTACAGCACTCAATATTTAGTTGGGGCTCCTTTGGCCTGGATTACTGCAGCAATGCGGCGTGGCATGGAGTCGATCAGTCTGTGGCACTGCTCAGGTGTTATGAGAGCCCATGTTGCTCTGATAGTGGCCTTCAGCTCTTCTGAATTGTTGGGTCTGGCGTATTGCATCTTCCTCTTCACAATACCCCATAGATTTTCTATGGGGTTAAGGGCAGGCGAGTTTGCTGGCCAATCAAGAACAGGGATGCCATGGTCCTTAAACCAGGTACTGGTAGTTTTGGCACTGTGTGCAGGTGCCGGGTCCTGTTGGAAAATGAAATCTGCATCTCCATAAAGTTTGTCAGCAGCAGGAAGCATGAAGTGCTTTAAAATTTCCTGGTAGACGGCTGCGTTGACCTTGGACCTCAGAAAACACAATGGACCAACACCAGCAGATGACATGGCACCCAAAACCATCACTGACTGTGGAAACTTTACACTGGACCTCAAGAAACGTGGATTCTGTGCCTCTCCTCTCTTCCTCCAGACTCTGGGACCTTGATTTCCAAAGGAAATGCAAAATTTACTTTCATCAGTGAACATAACTTTGGACCACTCAGTAGCAGTCCAGGCGAGACGCTTCTGACGCTGTCTCTTGTTCAAGAGTGGCTTGACACAAGGAATGCGACGGCTGAAGCCCATGTCTTGCATACGTCTGTGCGTGGTGGTTCTTGAAGCACTGACTCCAGCTGCAGTCCACTCTTTGTGAATCTCCCCCACAGTTTTCAATGGGTTTTGTTTCACAATCCTCTCCAGGGTGCGGTTATCCCTATTGCTTGTACACTTTTTTTCTACCACATCTTGTCCTTCCCTTCGCCTCTCTATTAATGTGCTTGGACACAGAGCTCTGTGGACAGCCAGCCTCTTTAGCAATGACCTTTTGTGTCTTGCCCTCCTTGTGCAAGGTGTCAATGGTCGTCTTTTGGACAACTGTCAAGTCAGCAGTCTTCCCCATGATTGTGTAGCCTACAGAACTCGACTGAGAGACCATTTCAAGGCTTTTGCAGGTGTTTTGAGTTAATTAGCTGATTAGAGTGTGGCACCAGGTGTCTTCAATATTGAACCTTTTCACAATATTCTAATTTTCCGAGATACTGAATTTGGGACTTTCATTAGTTGTCAGTTATAATCATCAAAATTAAAAGAAATAAACATTTGAAATACATCAGTCTGTGTGTAATGAATGAATCTAATATACAAGTTTCACTTTTTGAATGGAATTACTGAAATAAATCAACTTTGTCATGATATTCTAATTTTATGACCGGCACCTGTAATAGTACAATAGAAATATTACAAGTACAGAGCAGAATTCAACAGTAGATGATATCACAGAATAGGATTTGGATTTGTTTAGAGTGGTGTATCAGCATAACACCAGTCTGGATGTTCAGGGAGAACAGAAAAAAACTTTACTCCAAAAGAAACATGAAAGTCATCTGATTGTGGGAAAACCGTTTTGTGGTCAGGTGAGCCCCAGGGTGGTGCTTTTCTTAAAACTTTCAAACAGTTAGCATGGGACAAAATTGTAAGTTGTGGAATGATCAGCCTCGACACAGGCAGACACCGACTCACAATGTCCCAAAACACACACGTTTATTAATTCTTCACTGCACACAGCACACTGCACCACAAACAACTCACAATCTCTTAGTCCTTTTCTTTCCTTCTGCCACCTCCACTCCTCTCTCGCAAGCTCTGTCCCCTTCCACCCAACTCCGGCTCCCTGTTTGGAGTGAGGCGGCCCCTTTTATAATGCACCCAGATGTGCTCCAGGCACTCCCTGTTAACCATCCTGCAGCATTTCCTGGTGTGGTGAAAGTGCTGCATGGAAACCCGGAAGCACTTCAGGTGTGCCTGGTTCCTGTTCCAGCAGCACTTCCTCCTAGTGTGGCAGAAGTGCTGCAGTCCATGGCTTTGGAACCATCCAGGCGCCCCCTGCAGGGTTGAGCTTCCAAGCTCCATATCTGTGGCCCTAATGCAATCCCGGGGAAGATATTGGCCCTCTCCTGGTACTTCCCTTCTGCAGGCGTCCCGGTGGGGCAAGGTGCCCGGTCGTCTGCCACAAAGGCTGCCCACACCTCCAAAATCCAAGATCTACAGGGGAAGTATGGTGCTAAAATAATGGTCAAGAGGTGGGCATCTGAGTAAAAGAAAATGAAGAATGGACTATAGAAAAGACAAGCAGGTACTACAAAAGAGCTTGTTTGAGTCTACCAGTTAGCAGAAGCTTGGGTGAAAGTTTACCTTTTCAGCAGGACAATGATCCCAAAAACACACAAGACCAATTATCAGGAAGTAGAAACTACGTCAGAACACCCACACGCTGCTCGGAAAGGGACATCTCAAGGACAGTAAGGTGAATGTCCTGCAGTGGCCCAGTCAGAGTTCTGAATCTGTAAGACTATTTGAAAATTCCAGCGCACAAGCAGCCATCAGACTGGCGTAAATAACGTGAGGAAAAACTGAACAAAATCCCTTGGGAACGAGAGGGGGCAATATGGCGACACTCTGACCTCAAAACACTTAGACGCCGTTCTTGCTGTGTAGGTGGCTCCTCATACTGAGGCAAACCTCACATTTACTTTTTTTCTTCAGAACATTTCTAATAGAAATAATTTCACTTTCAAAATGAAAGTAATTTTCAGCTTCAATGTTTTGAAATAAAATTAGAGGACAAAATTTCACTGTAAGATTTATTATTAACTAAAATTAGAGAGCTGGCCAGGAATACTTTGGCTTGGCTTTGCATTTTCTCAGAACTAAAACCTGAAAGGTGGGTGAAGTGCTCGCTGGCACAAAGGGGCTGTTGCTCATTTAGGTGTCCAGGTGGGATGGCAATGGTGTACTTGGCCTATAATGATTTATTACATATACGGGGGTCTCCTGGAGACACCTTCGCTTTTTGCACACTTTCTTGTGTTGTAGATTTAATTAAAAAAAATTGCCATTTTTGCCCATCAATCTACAATCAATTACTCTTAATGACAAATGAAAATGTTTGCAGAAAAGTTTGCTGATTTATTTAAAATAAAATCAAAAACTGAAATCTCCCAGTCACGGAAGTATTCAGACCCTTAATTCCACATTTTGTAGAATATCTTTTTGCAGCAATTCCAGCTTTAAGTCTTCTTGGGTAAGTCTTTACAAGCTTTGAACCCTTTAGTTTGGGCAGTTTCTTCCATTCTTGCTGGCAGATCCCTTCAAACTCTATTAGATTAATAATAATAATAACTTTATTTCTATGGCGCAGGTCAGGTCAAGTTGGTGAGCCTGCACTAGTACACTACGCGACAAAACAGGTTGGGATCCCGATTGGCAAACCCCCCCAGGCAGACACGCAGTCCAGTCCCACCCTCCTTAAATCACCCTCTATCTGCCGCAGCCAGCTGTTACGTGGGCATCCCCTTGGCTTGGTCCTGCCACTCGGGTTCTCAACAGTTTGCCGGATCACCCTCAGGGAATCGCACCACATGGCCGTAATGCCGTAACTGACACTCCCTCACAGTTCAGGTAATGTGCCTCATTCGGGACTCCATGAGCAACACAAAGTCAAACCAGCGGTACCCAATATAGCGCCTTATCATATATTTACATGCAACTCAAGGTGCTTTCCAAAGACTAATCAACATAAACAATAAATATATCTCGTAGTTACTTAGATTTTATCATTGATTAATATTGCAATAATTTCTAATAAATGTCTCTCTATTATATAAAAAAATTCTGGGACGAGACGTGACTTTTTCAGATAGGTACTTTCACGTCCCATGAGACGAGACTTTATGCCAAGAGATATTAACCACACCTGGGACCGGAAAAAAAAGACAAAGAGTAGATGACAAAGTAGAATGTTGTAAAGAATTCAGAAACATTGGTGGTTGGTGCAATACACATGCAGAGCAGGTTAGAGATAATAGAAGTACGAAAATTCGAAAGTCTCAAAAGACTGATAGTAAAGATCGCATTAGTGCAAACAAAACGAAATTATTACGTGGTGAAATAATGGAACAGTGAAAAGAGATCGAATATATTTGTTCAGATTTAAACTTTTAAGTCGGAGACTTGTAGATCGCCTAATTCGTGTTGCCATCAGGGAATAGTATTGTTTCTTCCCAATGAAGAGGCGTATATCCGCGAGAATTGAAAGATTTTTTGTTTGGTGAAAGTGAAATCCACATATGCGAGCAGCAGAGATGTGAAGTGGCTGGCGCGTAGTGCAGGCCTGGGGGTTGGTGAGCGAAGTGATCAGGGGGCAAAGCCCCCTAGTATACTAAATAGAAAAGCAACAAAATGTAAACACCAAAGAGCAAAACAAATCTCCACTCTTAACAGAAACAGGTTCTTATTGTTTTCTAATTAAAAGCCTTACACATAAAGACGGCAAAAGAACAACCAGAACTAATTTACACATATATAAAATTACCAGCTGCATGTGGTCTTCAGGATTCCCTAGCAGTTTTACTCTAGTCGTGAACTTGGAAAGGCGTCAAGTAACTCTTAAGAATTACCATCCAGGGCAGAGGAGGTGGACCCACCTGTGCTTGCTGCCCCACTGGCTTTTGTAAGAAGACACTGGTGATGCCATATCTTAGTCGTATCACTGGCGTATGAGTCCTATTAATCTTTATATCAAAAAAATACCTCCAGATAGACAATGTTTTAAGTGAGAACTTCAAGCCTTGCCCTCTGTTGCTGAGTTGTTTCACTTGCATGTTGTTGAGCCGCAGCATTTGCTTCAATTCGACGATGTGTCTCTCCATTTGTGCCATTAGCACATCGTCGTAGTTTGCCTTTCATAGTGAGAAGTGAGGTGCATGCAGGTGTCGGAAACATTGAAAAGTACATACTTGCACCATCTAGTGGCGTTGGTTGAGTGTGGGCACAGCAGACTGCTCCATACACACACACACACACACACACACACAGGTCTTTTGTTTATATATTAGCTGTGTGGGGTCTTCGAGACAAAATATAACTGAAGACCCCCTATATTGGTGACCTTGCAGAGGAGTCCGCTAAGTTGACCAAGAAAGATGGAAGTGTAGTTGAGTGCAGCCAAGGCACAAATTGAGAGGTTCAGGCTGGCACCTGTCTCGGGCAAACGTATGGTAGCTCATTGTGTGAAAGTACAACGTGCATGTGCCACAAAGCTGAGTTTGTCTGCTTGGGTTGAACGAGAAATGAGGTGCGTGCAAGCGCCGAAAAAATGTAAAAGTGCGTTCATGCACCATCTCACCAAGTGAAAGTCACACATGTATGAGCTTCAACATCTTCCATAGAATTCATACCAACTCACGTGGCTGTGGTAGAGCGTGAGCAAAGAGGACTACTCCATACAAACACACACACACATACACACTTCTTTTATAGTGAGAACTGAGGCGCATGCAAGCTCCGAAAAAATTTAAAAGTGCATGCATGCTCCATCTAGGGGCTGTGGTTGAGTGTGAGCAGAGCGGACTGCTCCATACACGCACAGGTCTTTCTTTTATATACGTCTAACACACAGATTGGATGGGAAAGCATCTGTAAGCTGACATCTTCAGGTCTCTCCACACACGTTCAATGGGGTTTAAGTCTGGGCCACTCAAGGACCCTCAGACTTACCCTGAAGTCACTTCAACATTGTCTTGGCTGTATGCTTCATCTCGTCTTGATGAAAGTTGAGTCGTCGCCTCAGTCTGAGGTGGTCTGCACTGTGGTGCAGGGTTTCTTCTCTGTAATCATCCCTCCATTCTGACCAGTCTCCCTGCCCCTGCACCCCCACAGCATGAGGCTGCCTCTGCTGTGCTTCATTCTAGGGATGGCATTAGGTAGGTGACAGGCAGCGTCTGGTCTTCGTCAGACATAGTACAGTACTTGGAGTTCTACAGATAATAAGTTCAATTTTTGTCTCATCAGACCAGAGAATCTTTGCTGCGGTGAGTGAAGAGAGACAGAGAGAGGTTAGGAGCAGGCACTGACACAGCACATTGCCGCACCCACCACATGACAAATCAACTCAGGATCCCAGATCAGGACCCGAGTGCAGCCATGCAATGGGTGACACCTCAGCACCACACCAGTTCAGATGGAGTGGAACACCGTGAGGTTTTTTATTATGGTGGCTGGAGTGCCAATTCTGCCACCAACCCCCAGGTTTTTCCCTGCAGGTTGGAGGGCCTACATGCAGGGCTGGATGCAAATAAATGCCATACCCATGACGGAGCAATTTCAGATTAAGGGCCTTCCTCAAGAGTCACTTTTGGCATTTATGGGATTCGAACCGGCAGCCTTCCGATTATCCGTAGCCTCAGAGCCACCACTCCGCCCAGTGAGTGAAGGGGTCTTAATATTTCCTAAATTCAATGTAATGGCATTATTTTTCATATTTTCGGCTTCTCTGCTTTGACGTGGGCTATAGAGTGAACACCCTGTGTATTTTACACACACCTGAATGATGCTCACATATACGAGAACGCTCCAGAAATGTCAAGATCGCTTTCTGGGGGTTTGAAAGTCGTCTGTCCCTTCATTAAAACTGACAGCCGTCATTGTTAGTGTACCGTGGGGCTGCGCCAGCCTGCATCTGCAAAGGAAAAAGGCTGAAGGTTATTTCCACCCTGAAAAGGAAAAAAGGTTAAGGTTGCAATGTTTCAGCCGTAAAGCCTTCATCAGTTATGATTATTTCGTTAGTTCATCACAAACAAATTTTCCGCTGGAATAATGGAGTCTACCTAACCTAACCTATTTTTATTTATAACCAGCATTTTTCTGTTGTTAGCAGTAGTCTTGGTCTGATGCCACCTCATCTTATTCCAGTGTGTATGTGTGTGTGTGTGTGTGATGTCTTCACTTTGCCATTATATAAGATTTCAGTGCACATTTGACTTTATTGTACCGTTGGATTCTTTTCCTCCTTCCATTTTTTTTGCTACTGTTATGATTCTAAGTTTCTAATTTTTTTGATTTAATTTATTTTTCGAGTTATTAATCATTTTTAGCCCTGTCCTGGCAGCACCATTTCGTGCTCTGACTGTTTCTGCCATTTTGTGATCAGTTTTTGCATCCTGTTCGGTGGGTGTTAGGCTTGCTGCTTGTCATATGAGAAATAGCATCACTGCTCCGCACCTATAGAAGATGGTGGCACAAAAATGTGTTCAGTAACCAAGCTTCCCATAGGAAAATGTTACTGCTCAAAGGCTGATCTTTGATGGCTTGTGAGACACAAAGTGATTGTCATTTATGTTTCGTTTAAGAGTCAACTTTGCCACTGATGTTTCTCCTAAAATTCCTTAGGAAAAAAATACAACTGAAATAAAAGCAGTCAAAACTGAGAAATTTGTTTAAAAAGCATGGCATATTTTGTGAGAGCTTTTTCTATTCTTGGTTTTTTATATTTTTTTACTTATTACTGGACTGATGCCTTATAACAATTGAGATACAATCAGATACATTTCTTTTCTTTTTGTAATTGGAGCACAGGCAGATGAAGTGAGTTGCTCAGAGCCACTTAGTGGTGTCAGTAGTGGGATTTGAAACCAAAACCTCAGTGTCTGAAATCCAAACTCTAAATCACTATGCCACAGTGCCTGCCTTTACCTTATTGGAGCCATATATACCAACGTATAAGTCGGGTCTTGAAACCCAAAAAATCGATCATAAAATCAGACCCCGACTTATACGCCCATTCAAAAATATGACACATTTTTTTTTCTGCATCTTCTTGCCTCCTCCAGTCTCGCACCAGTTTCTCAGACACATCGAATTTTGTTGCAGCAGCACAGTTACCAATTTCTTTCACCACTTCAACGATGTTTAATTTAAAACCAGCTTCATATTTTTTTTCTGATCGAACGCTCCATCGCAGATAAGGGATGATCTTACGATAAAGGTGTATGAGGGCATGAGATACAAAAAACACAAATCAGTGCAAACGTCGCTTTGGAATAGTTCGGGTGGTCACGTAGGCACAAATACATAGAAAACTAAAGACAGTGTGCTCTGTGGTTACTGTCTCAGGTGGGCGTTAGCATATCATAATCTCTTGGACCAATAGCATGAGTTTTCCGCATTCGACTTATACGACCGACATAAAATACTGGAAATTATATGGTAAAATCAAGTCCCGACTTATCGGTGGGAGAACTTAAGCGTGAACTTATACGGTAAATTCGACCAACTATTAATATTATTCAGAAGCAACAACTATAGTTTTGTAATCCTAGTAAAGTGTTTTATTACCACAAATAACCTTTATACATTTCATTCTGTATTACCGAACACTCAATGCAAAAACTTTCAAACTGCAAAAAAATTGGCATGGCACTATTCAGAAAATCTGAGCCCACTGTGTGACTCTGCTGAGATCTATGTGTATGTATTTGTAACTGGAAATCCACAAAGGGAGACAATGAATCAGATATCTGAAAATAGTTTTTTTATTCCTAAGCCTTCCACTCCTACCAGGAATCATCATCGGAGGAAAATGATTAGACATACAGGAATCAAAGGCAATATATAGTCAAATGAGGAGGGGAGGGTACGTGGATGGTGGGGTTGATGGGATGAGGTTCAGAAGGTGTTGGTCATAAAGTCTTATTTATTATTTTCATGTTCTTCTTTTCAAGCCTTCATATGCTGGATTCACGTCTAAATGTCTGTTAATGCCGTTTTCATTAGATAGCCACGATTCAGCCAGTTCTCTGGCACTTTTAGCATTACCCTTGAAGTTTGCTTGCACATAAAATAAATAAATAAATTCTTTGCATTTATATAGCACTTTTCTCACTACTTAAAGCGCTCAGCAATTGCAGGTTAAGGGCCTTGCTCAAGGTGCCAACAGAGCAGAGTCCCTTTTTTTGGCATTTACGGGATTCAAACCGGCAACCTTCCGATTGCCACCACTCCGCCTATATATATACAGGGAGATTCACTTGAAAGAGGCCCCTAATATTCTGTAATAACTCTTGCTAGGACGACGCAATCTGAACCAAACAACGCGCAATGTGCTCCTCAGTGTATGGAGCTTCGGACAAGCCGGGATGCCCCTGCATCGGAGCGATGAGGTAGGCGCCGGTCAGCCGTCGTGACGTTTAACCTCCGTTTACAACTTCTGGGTGCCTACCGCCTGTACCCTTTCACTCAGTCACTCGACTTCTCATCAGGAGGTTGGTGTACAGCATTGAGGAGTGCATCTTCCTGGTGCTAACCTTTTGGGTCACCAATTCGTTTAAGTGATGTCAGAATCAATTGGATGATCGCGAGTTAAAGGAAGGTTATTTCCAGCCTGATGGAGCAACGTGTCACACATCGGAAAGGAGCTACTTCGGCAACAGAGTCATTTCAAATGGGCTTTGGTCACCATGGTCACCGGATCTGACTCATCAGACTTCTTTCTTTGTGGTCTGCCCAAAAGGAAAGTCTATCAGAACAAGCCTTGCACTGTGGAAGATTTGAAGGAAAACATCCAACATGAAATTGCTGCTATTCCCCCTGAGACGCTTGCCAATATGTTCAGGAGCATGGAGCACCGTATTGAAATGTGGATGGCAGAAAACAGAAACCACTTCCAGCATCGTGTGTAATGCAATCGATTACACATACGTCAAGGTGTAGAGCATATTGTTTTGGTTCAGATTGCTTCATCCTAATGGGAGTTACAACAGAATATTAGGGCCCTCTTTCGAGTGAATCTCCCTATATATATATATATATATATATATATATATACTGCTCAAAAAAATTAAAGGACCACTTTTTAATGACAGTATAGTATCAAGTCAGTGAAACTTGTGGGCTATTGATCTGGTCAGTTAAGTAGCAGAGGGGTTGTTCTTCAGTTTCAGCTGATTTGGTGCACTAGAGGGGCAACAATGAGATGACCCCCAAAACAGGAATGAATGGTTTAACAGGTGGAGGGAGGCCACTGACATTTTTCCCTCCTCATCTGTTTTGTCACTCGTTTTGCATTTGCTACTGGTAGCCTGTGGTAGGCGATACCTGGACCCTACAGAACTGGCACATGTAGTCCAACTTCTCCAGGATGAGAGGCACATCAATACGTGCCATTGCCAGAAGGTTTGCTCTGTCTCCCAGCACTGTCTCAAGGGCATGGAGGAGATTCCAGGAGACAGACAGGCAGTTACTCTAGGAGAGCTGGACAGGGCCCTTCATAGAAGGTCCTTAACCCATTAGCAGAACTGACCGGTATCTGCTCCTTTGGGCAATGAGGTATAGGATGAGCACTGCCACAGCCTAAAAAAATGACCTCCAGCAGGCAGGCCACTGGTGTGAATATCTCTGACCAAACAATCAGAAACAGACTTCATGAGGGTGGCCTGAGGCCCCAACGTCCTCTAGTGGGCCCTGTGCTCACTGCCCAGCACCATTGAGCTCAATTGGCATTTGCCATTAAATACCAGAATTGGCAGGTCCACCACTGGCGCTCTGTGTTTTTCACAGATGAGAGCAGGTTCACCCTGAGCACATGTGACAGACGTGAAAAGGTCTGGAGAAGCCGTGGAGAACGTTATGCTGCCTGTAACATCGTTCAGCATGACCGGTTTGGTGGTGGGTCTGTGATGGTATTTCTGGGGAGGCATATCCATGGAGGGATGCACAGACCTCTGCAGGCTAGACAATGTCACCTTGACTGCCATTAGGTATTGGGATGAAATCCTTGGACCCATTGTCAGACCCTATGCTGGTTCCTCCTGGTGCACGAAAATGCCCGGCCTCATGTGGCGAGAGTATGCAGGCAGATCCTGGAGGATGAGGGAATTGATACCATTGACTGGCCCCCACGCTCACTCGCCTGATCTCAATCCAATAGAACATCTCTGGGTGGGACATTATGTTTCGGTCCATCCTTTGCTGCCTGGTTGCACCTCAGACTGTCCAGGATCTCAGTGATGCCTGGTCCAGATCTAGGAGGAGATCTCCCAGGACACCATCTGTCGTCTCAGTAGGATGTTGTCAGGCATGCATACAAGCACATGTTGAGGGGTGCATATAGACTACTGAGTACGATTTGGAGTTACTGCAGTGAAATTTTGGCAAAATGGACTTGCCTGCCTGCCTACCACATCATTTTTTCACTTTGATTTTCAGGGTGTCTTTGAATTCAGCCCTCTGCAGGTTGATCATTTTCATTTCCATCAAACGATGTCCCATCCTTTCGTTCCTAACACATTACCATATCAGTCCATATCAGTAGAAATAGTCAGCAGGATTTTTTTTCCCATTGAGATCTGATGTGTTTTGAAAGTGTTCCTTTAATTTTTGTGAGCATATATATATATATATATATATATATATATATATATATATATATA
>JANRMT010062789.1:17408047-17426753 GCA_026402145.1 Polypterus bichir lapradei
CCCCCCCCCGGGTGGAACTGAAGAGTCACATAGTGTGGGGTCTCCTCAGTCTGTCAGTGGAGCAGGACGGTGACAGCAGTCTGTCGCTGAAGCTGCTCCTCTGTCTGGAGATAATCCTGTTCAGTGGATGCAGTGGATTCTCCATGATTGACAGGAGCCTGCTCAGTGCCCGTCACTCTGCCACGGATGTCAAACTGTCCAGCTCCGTGCCTACAATAGAGCCTGCCTTCCTCACCAGTTTGTCCAGGCATGAGGCGTCCTTCTTCTTTATGCTGCCTCCCCAGCACACCATTGCGTAGAAGAGGGCGCTCGCCACAACCGTCTGATAGAACATGATGAGTTTAAATACTTGGGATCAACAGTACAGAGTAATGGTGATTGTGGAAGAGAGGTGAAAAGGAGAGTGCCGGCAGGGTGGAGTGGGTGGAGAAGAGTGTCAGGAGTGATTTGTGACAGACGGGTATCAGCGAGAGAGAAAGGGAAGGTCTACAGGACGGTAGTGAGACCAGCTATGTTATATGGGTTGGATATGGTGGCACTGACCAGAAAGCAGGAGACTGAGCTAGAGGTGGCAGAGTTAAAGATGCTAAGATATGCACTGGGTGTGACGAGGATGGACAGGATTAGAAACAAGTGCATTAAAGGGTCAGTTCAGGTGGGACGGTTTGGAGACAAAGTCAGAGAGGCGAGACTGTGTTGGGAGAGGAGAGATGCTGGGTATATTGGGAGAAGGATGCTAAGGATAGAGCTGCCAGGGAAGAGGAAAAGAGGAAGGTCTAAGTGAAGGTTTATGGATGTGGTGAGAGAGGACATGCAGGTGATGGGTGTAACAGAACATGATGCAGAGGACAGAAAGATATGGAAGAAGATGATCCGCTGTGGCAACCCCTAACAGGAGCAGCCGAAAGAAGAAGAAGTAGTGTGCTCTCCTCACACACTAGCACATTTGTGTGTTTAACAGGGGTATTCTGAGGGCTGTAGACAGTTTATCATAATCTAAATGTTGCTCTCCCGCTCTCCGCTGGATCAGGTTAACAAGAACACAATTACTCTGCAATTGAAAATCATCGCCCCCACTTTGGGCTCCGCCTACATGAGGCATTGGATTGACTTAGAAATGTGACACTCAGTGAGCTGTCTAGTTGGTCCCACCCACTTTTGATCTAAGTTCACTCCTGGTTGTCTCCATATTATACGTCAGGCTCAGCAGGACTAGGATCAGGGTGGACACCCCTAGCCCCCCTCTCTCTGTCTTGTATCATTTTCAAAGATCCTATCAGTGCAGGTTCACAAGGTGTGCATGAACAAAAGCACCCAATTGTTTAAGGGCGTCACTTCTCGCACACATGGAAAGTACAGAAAACGACCGTTTCACCATTTTGTTAAGTTTTGATCTTTCTTAAAATGTCATTTTTTGCTAGTGTGCCCTTTGGTAGTGGAAAGTTTTTTCTTTGCCATTTCTCTACTAACACTTTCTCTTTCTGTTGGGTTTGGGTTTTTCCCTGCCTTGTACTTATTCACTATTTTATTGCTGCTTTTGCTAATGTTGAATTGTTATTTGTCATGTTTTGATGTTATTTCGATTAGATTTGTGTATTATTTGTTATTTGTATTCTGCCCCTTTAGTTACGCTTTTTTTTTTTGAAAAGGAGAACTTAAGTGCTGGCATATTATTTAATTAAACAAATGTTAACAGTATGGCAAATACAACAATTTACCTCAAACTCAATCCAGAAAAAAGCAAAAGCTAAATAGAAAGACAAAGGAATAAAACAAAACAACAAAAAAGAAAGAGAAAAAGAAGCAGAAAAATCCCATCATACTTTTTAAATAAAGTAGAACAATTAATAGCATAAGAGAATTAATCGCAGGTCGGGTGTGCTTATTCCAAAATTATATTAATGACTTCTTGCCCTGTTTGTAAAAACTTTTGGATATATCCTCTTAGAGAGAATCAGATCTTTTCTGATTTGAGATAATATACTGTAGAACTTGTCTTACTACTGAGGCACAGAAGATGAGTTTGGATTCTTGTGGTCGTGAGTATTGTGGTATGACAGTCGACTTGTCCAAACACACGCACTTTAATCCTATCAGTACACCAAATATCACTGTTAATAGATTAGGAGTGATTGAGACACCCAGCCTGTCTAAGGGCTCGTTTATACTTCACGCTCAGAACGCGTATGCGCACGCATCATGGCTGTCACGTGTTCATTTGACGCATCCTCTGTACAGAAATTAACGTGAGTTGCAGTACCAGCAAAAAGTCAGAGGGCGCAGTGTGATAAAAGTTGGAATGTGATGTCAAAGTCTCAGTTTACTATCTACATGTGACAGAAAGCTGCTATGCGGATCCTACAGGATCAATGTGCGCGCTTCGATGTTTGATGAATGGTTTGATGTGGTGAAGCAAAATGCCGACATACAAATGCATTCGTGGTGCTTTTATATTCAAGCATCACATATTCCCAATTGTAATGACACGATACGTTTTAAAATTCTCACATACCATCTTTTGTGTTGTCTTTTTTTTTCTGGCGCTTCCCCAGACAGCAGCGGCAAACAGCAATAGATCACCACACAGAACGCATTACATTCATGATATTCCAACTCTCTGCACATTTAGAATCCTTAGATTTATACTTGATATCACTTTCATGATGAAAAGCATTAAAGTATGTATGTTACATGTTACAGATAAATCATTAATTCCGTTTAAATAATGAATACTGTTAATAATTACACACACGGTGGTGGAGCGGTAGCACTGCTGTCTCGCAGGGAGTCACGTCCCTGGTGTTCCCTGCCTGGAGTTTGCATGTTTTCCTGCTGGGTTTTCACACTGTGGTGACACTAAAATGACGCTAGTGTATGTGAGTGCTTGTATTCACCTCGCGATGAGCTGATGTCCCGTCCAGGGATTGTTTCTGCTTCGTGCCCAATGCTAGCTGGAATGGGCACATCCCTGGACTGATGTATTTAATCATTAAACATCCTTTTCAGAGATATTGCAGTAAGGTGTCATCAGAATTTAATGGATGTTCCAGGCAATTCTCCACACAGTGAAACCGAACCTGTTCTCACCGTGATGATATCTCGCACTGCCACCTGGTGGATTCTTCCAGATTTACGTAAAGTACGAGCGCAAGTATAAACAGTAAAACGCTTGCGTAGCAGGAGCATCCCCTGCGTCACATGAAGTATAAACCTGGCCTAAGAAGTATGCAGATTTTTGTCACAAATGTATTCCAAGTCACACTTGATTCTCAAATGAGAAGACACATCTGGGAACAACTCATTAAAAAGTTTGTAGTTGTTGTGGTGTGAAATTTTGTATATAAGTTGATAAATATTTTGTATGTCTTATTTGTAACATAGACAAGGCAATGTGATATTAGTGTTTTATCACTGATAAGAACAGCAATGGTTTGATGTTTAAGACTCCCCCCCTTCCCCAGTCTTTAGGACTGACTGAGGAATATGGCAGAGTTGGAGGAAGGGCCTCAAACCAGTTTGGCAAGTGATACTCTGCAGGACTTTCTCTCTCAATCAACCCCCACAGGAAAGCCAAGCTACCTACCTGGCACGCATCAGCTCAACAAATGGAATTGGGGGCAGGTGTGAAAGGTAGTGTGTGCCCCCATTGGTCTGAAGAATGGCTGTTTGGGATTGGTTTGAATCAGAGGCCATTCTGTAGCACGTAGCCCTATCAGTGTAAGGATTTGGGCAAAGAATGTATAAATTGGGTGGCTTTACCCCTCCCTCTCTCACTCTCTTTCTCTCTCTCACACACCATCATGATGAAGGACCATCTCACACACCACTGACTGAAAAGAAGACCACACTGAGAAGCACAACTCACCAGACACACTGAGACAGGCCTGAAGAAAGCCATAAAATGAGGACTTAACTAGAGACATTTTAAGTAACTAACAAGTCTGTGTGCCACCTGAAAGTAAACATCAGCATTTATCAAGTTGAATGATTGCCAATATTCAAATATACTTTGCTTATTGTTATTATTTTACAAATATCAATAATAAGGTTGTAACTTAACTCCTGCTTGTCTTTTAATCTATGGAATTACCTGAAGTTATAGATGTAGAAGGGAAAGTGGGGAGAAGTTATAAAGTACAATACCTTATAAAGAGAGGTAAGTCTATGGGATTTGAGGCATTCTGACAAAGGCAACACATTAATAATACAAAAGGGAAAAGCAGAGGTAGACTTATTTTGCTTTGTTTATTGGATTATTCTACTGGGTTTCATTTTGGGACTCATTTGCTTTTGATTGCCTTTTTTAGCCAAGTCCTTTATGCTTATTTTTTTGCCATTAGCTATTTTTGTTGTCTTTTTTATTCTCCTCAAATCATATTTTTTACTTCCTTGCTCTCTACAAGCCAGGGGTTGATGGTGATCCCCTCCCTAGTGGCTCATTTCAGAGTATAGGTTTTTTTTTTTTTTACTTTTTCAGTTAAGTGCATTTTAGCCAAAGCCAGCCATTCAGTTGGAAGATTGGCTGCCTTTCGGTGAGCCTCCTCTGCGCAGGCCTGCTTCCCTGACTATTTTGGAAGGGTTCAAAGCACTCTAGCGATTTCATGTGAGTAACCACAACACCACCATAGGGTGTTGATGTCACATGAAGCCATTTAACAAGGCAGAGTAAAAGAATTGGGATAAATGAGCTCTTTGGGATGATGAACTCAAACCTCTAAGCATTTCCAGCCACTCTGAAAAAGGTCAGCGCTATCCCAGACCTGCAAGAAAAAGATACACAAACATGAAATGAAAAGATTTTTGTTTTGCAAGATGAGCTGTAGGCCATGATGGAATTAAAAAATGAGCAGCCACTACAAAAGCGGGAATTCTTGAGCTCACCACTTCCGTCCAGCCAATGTTGAATTTATTAAGCAGTTCTGCAAACAATTAAAGTTGGAGTTTTATATTGTGTGACTCAACAATGCTTTTGTTCTTGGGGGTATGAGGTGCTGCTTCTTAAGAAGAATGTGCACAGATTTTGTTTTTATTTTTTTGGAAGTGAAGAGGCCTCCCCTCAGCCCACCAACATTGCAACTCATCTTTCACAACAGTGGCACAGCAATTGGCATGCGGTTTTAATAAGACATGAACAAAGTGGGTGGAGGGGCTACATGGAAATAGCAGGCAGTGTGGCCACCTAGTGGTGAAGAGCTGAATTGAAATGGAAGTGATCCTTCCCGTTACTTTGCTTGAGCATCAGTTGTTGAAATATGTAAGTAACTGGAATAGTGTGCAGTGTGAAAAGCACTAAATAAAATTCAGATTCTTTTCCACTTGCTTCTTCTTCAAGTTTCCTATTAACTGTCCACCTTCTTCTCACTGTCTGCTGAGAAAGCTGCCCTGTGGTGCTACTGTACACATCATGTATATTTATTTGCTTTGTAGACGCTTTTATCCAAAGTGACTTACAAAAGAGGCCAACGTAACCAGTATGGGGAACTGTTTGGGAGCAAGTGTGACAAAACAAGGTGACAAATCTGGCCATCACAAGTGAACTCAGAGCAAAATACAAGCAAGTTGCACGTTCTATGTTGCATAACCTGACAACTCAGTTTAGACAGAAATTCGCCAAACATGAGGGTCTTCAAAATTTTCTTCAACACATTGAGGGTGTCAGAGTTTCAAGTGGAGGTGGGGAGCTCATGAAAAGAGGTGGCGTTCATCAGCAGACCTGAGCAGGTGAGAAGAAGCACAGGACCTCAGGAGTGCCTCCATGTACAGTATATAGGGGTTGGCCCACTGATTACTCTGTAGGCAGGTATTGATGATCTGAACTTAACACGAGCTGCCAGAGTAGTGGCATGGAAAGAGGAGTGACGTGCCCAGCTTGGCTGGCTGAACACCAGACGCTTCTGTATTTTGAATCGTCTGCTATGGTTTGGTGACACATGCTGGCACTCTTTCCACACATAGTTACAGTAGTCCTGGCGTGACCAGACCAGCACTTGTGCCGCATACTCCAGCAGCTATGGTCTGACCTTGTGGGTGTTGCATGGAGCGAACCTGCCAGAATGAGAGGCAGTCCTCACTAGGTCCCATAAATCATCCAGTCCCATCATTCCTCTTATCAATGCTATGCCGATGATACCCAGCTGTACCTGTCGTTCACACCAGAGAACCACATGGCCTCTGATAGACTCTCTGCATTTCTCACTGATATTGCAACCAGGATGAAGAAGCACCATCTCCAGGTCACCTTGGTAATGACAAACCTTCTTGTTACCCCAGATCAGCTGCTTTTTCATCAGCCCATCTCTTGACTCATTATTGCTCTCACCTGCCAAGTCAGTATGTAACCTTGATGACCAGCTGTCCTTCACGCACCATGTTGTAACGGTCAGGACTCTCGGTCTTACAGATTCACTTTTTACGACATCCACATGATCAGACCATATCTGATGGAGTATGCTTGTCACTTATGGACTACTGCAACTTTTTGCTGGCAGGAGAACTGGCACCAAGCTCATGCAATTGATTCAAAGAGCAGCGGCATGTCTTGGGTTTAGGTAGGCAGATGTCCCTCATGTTTTTAGATCACGATGTTGGCTTCTTTTGGCAGCACATATTAAGTTCAAATCTGTGATGCTTGTCTACAGAGTCAGGTCAGTAGATACTTGTGAGATCCTAAACTCCTTCTCGACCACTCAGGTCTGCAGATGAACAGTGTCAGGTGATGCCACCTCTATCGTATGTGGCATCAAATCTCAATCCAATCTCCTTTCTTGTGTAGATTCTAATGGAATGGACGAGCTGCCCACCTCCTTCCAAACTGCTGACTCCCTCAGTGTGTTTATGAAGTGTTTGAAGACCCCGTTGCTTGGTTAGTTTCTTCCTAACAGATATTAGCTGTTAGGTTTCTTGTAGCCTAGGAATTGTAATTTGCTTGTATTTTGTTCTTTGTTCTTCACTTGTGATGGCCAGTTTTGTACCCAGTGCCGGTCAGTTGGGGGGCGTCAAACTTGCAATTGCAGTTGCTGATTTAGTCGTCTGAGTATCACTTTGCACTACTAGAAATCACAGAGTATGTCAAATTAGACGACTACGCAATGACTTTCAGTGGGTTTGCCTCTTTTTTCTGACTGGCAATGCCATGCTGTCTTTCAGAGCTGTTGCCTATGCAATGGGGTTTACAGTTCGGTGGCAATCTCGGCCCCTTTTGTTCTTCTTTTTCATTCTATCGTGAAACATAAAGCATGAGATATCAGACAAAAGATCCTTCTTTAAGAACACCCTAGTTCCTAATTTCTTATATCAGTGTTTCTCAACCTGTGCGATGCAAGATATCTACAATGGGTGGGGGGTGAAAAAATGGAAATCGAAGTAGAAGCTATTTATTGAAACAAAGTTGTTTATTGCAACTGTTTATGGTAGTAAAATCACACAGAGTTTGTCGACTATCGGCTCTGTGGTATTTGTGTAGATGACCACGAAATCATTCCACACGTAGGGGAGGTAATGACGTAGAATACCAGAAGTGTCGAGAAAGTATGAGGAAATAACGGAAGGCCAAATGCTGATCTCTAAAATGGTCATCTTTAAAATTGTTGCACCCTTGGTAAATGGAGCGAGGTATGCAATTGATTATATGTTATTTCATTTATTCATTTATTCTGTTTCTTTGCAAAATGTTAAAAAAATGTATATTTATATTTTTCGTTTATAGTTTTCATGGTGACGGTATAACAACGTTAGAACATTAGAACACTCTAGATGAGAACAGGCCATTCAGCCCAACAAAGCTCGCCAGTCCTATCCACTTATTTCTTCCAAAAAAGCATCAAGTCGAGTTTTGAAAGTCCCTAACGTCTTACTGTCCACCACACTACTTGGTCGCTTATTTAAAGTGTCTATCATTCTTTGTGTAAAGAAAACTTCCTAATGTTGGTATGAAATTTACCCTTCACAAGTTTCCAACTGTGTCCCCGTGTTTTTGATGAACTCATTTTAAAATAACAGTCTTGATCCACTGGACTAATTCCTTAATAAAGAATGTAAAGTTTGAGATGTGAATAAAGATAAAGGCACCAGTCTGCGACTCTCTGCGTATCGATTCAATTAAATCAAGGGACTGCTACAATTAGTGGCGTCACAAGACTCATCTAGACTCGTGTGTAGGTAGGCCTGTTTGCCCGTAAGCAAACATCAGAATTCACGTTACAACTCATCCCTCGCTCTTACCATTATACGTAACGTCTGTAATCGCTAATTTGTCAGTTATTGTTTTTAGAACTAAGAAGTGATATTATTCTAATTAGTATTTATAATATTTGTAATTTAATTTTTATTATTATAGAATGGAATAATTTAAAATGTGGAATTATTAAAATTATGAACAAATTTCATGAAATTTAATGAAAACAGAAGAAATGTTTGCATTTTAAGTATATTTTATCACATGGATTTTAACTTTAAATGTGTCACATGTGTGCCTGTATATTTTGATGATAAAAAAATATTAGTGATGCCCCCAGACTGATCCAGACTTGAGCATTTCTGCCAATAGTGCATTCCCAAATTAAAGTTTAGTGTTGTTGGGTGGATCTCAATATAATCAAAAATCTGAAAATGTGCATAAAATCTTTAAAGGGGGGCACCACAAAAATTACTATGAAAAAATGTGGCACACATGGAAAAAGGTTGAGAAACACTGTCTTATATGCAAATCCGGTGCTCAGTTATTTTGTGGCCTAGGCCAGTGGTCCTAGTGGACCACCATGGCTGCAGATTTTCATTCTAACCCTTTTTTTAATGAGTGCCCTGTTTGTGCTGCTAATTAACTTTTTGTGAATTCATTTTAATTGACTTCTCTTTTAAGGTTTGTTCCCCTGAATGTCTTCATCGTTCCTCTAAATTGCTTCATTTATTTCCTTAAATGGCACCCAAACAGAAATGAAATGTGAAGTGAGTGAGTGAGCCAACAGAAGACCAGGGGCCTCATGCATAACGTCATGTGTAGAATTCATACTAAAATATGGAGTAAGGACAAAAGCGGAAATGTTCGTACACACAAAAAAATCCAGATGCATAAATCTATGTGTTCGCCAACTTTCACGTTCTTCTGCTCCATAAATCCCAGTCAGCGTGAAAAGTACGCACATGCACGCGCCTGTTGTCCCGCCCCGTCTCCTCCCAGAATTACGCCTCTTTGAATATGCAAATCGATATAAATAGCCCTTAAGCTCAGCGTTCTGTGAAAAGGCAATGGCAAAAGCACGGGGGGAAATAGAAGAATTTCAGCAAATACCAAGTGGAGGCAAAGAAAAACATACTATTTGTTGGTTTAAACAGTGGTATAAACAACAAAAGGAAGATGATCGAGTAATATAGAGTGTCTGAGAAACTCGAAAGGTCAAGTTCACAAAGTCGCACAGTCCCCGAAATAAGAAAGAAGCTGTCAGATATCAAAGTCGCCTTGAAAAGGTGAGTCGTAGCCCACCATCTGAGTGTCCTATGAAAGCTTACAGAGAAAAAAAAAATAGGGACACAGTGAGAAAAAAGCTCAAAGTGTCAACTTTAATCTTGAAATTTCCACTTTAATCACGTAGTTTATGTTGTCATTAAAGCAGAACATCATAAACTTCATCTTAAAATCGTTTAATTTACTAGTTTCTCAAATCTCATCATAACTAAATTAACACGTTAAATGCTTTGTTTTGTATTTGTCTTTTATGTGCTCTATGTGTATGAATCACTACCTTCTTAAACGGGCTTTCTCTTCCTCCAACAGGACACAGAATCCATTACATTTGTGATATTACAGCTCTCTGAATAATTAAAATACTGAGATGTATACGTGATATCATTTTCATGATGATAGGAGTTAAAGCACGTTATTAAAAATGGGAACAACGGTGGCGCAGTGATAGTGACAAGCCGGCGCCCTGTCCAGAGATTATTCCTGCACCCCCCCCACAAGATGCTTGCTTTGCCGTGTGCAACCTTCGACGAAATAATTTATTGCAGCAGTACTGTCTCTTTCAAATGTACTAACCCCCAATTCCTGTCCTTCCTTTTCTTTCTCCAAATACCCAATCGCCACACAATCAGCTCTGTAATAGACGTTAAGCCATCTGTAAGCAGAGAAAGAAGATTCTTCAGAACTTTTAAGGAACATTGAAATATCTTTGTAGTATGTGTTTAATTATTCTATCCATCTATCCATCCAGTGTCGCGGCAGTCCCAGCAAGAATACAGCGCGAGGCAGGAACAATACGTGAAAGGAGCGCCAGCACCTCGCTAGCGCTGTGGCACCGTGTCCTCACATGTTATACCATTAACAATATAGATTATTTAAATGAAGTTCAAGTTTTATCTGTATAATATAATAAACATATTTTGCTGCATTTCATCTTAAAAATGATATCGTCATCATATGTAAATACGCGCTTTATAAAGTGGTTCAGGTTGTGTAATATTATAACTGTAGTGCAAGTTTACAGTGAGGTGATTGTACTTATAAGTACAAAGTGTTCTAGAAGGAGCACTTGATGGACTGATTGGGTGCGTTTATAGTGCTTGGGATGAAACTGTTTCTAAACCGCGAGGTCCGTACAGGAAAGGCTCTGAAGTGTTTGTCGTGTGAGAGCAGTTCAACAGACAGCATGGCTGAGGCAGCATGTGCTTGATGCTGTATACCGATAATTCTCTTTTTCAGCTGCTGTACAGCTGTGATTCACACTCAGATACAGTGATATAAATACTCCGAGTGTTGCAGTGAGAGTAACAACGCTAAAGCAGTTATGGTATTTGGAATAGTTTGGCCATTTCGTGGACCATTATATTGTTACAGGTTAATTACAATCAGATGAATTAAACTAATAAACGATATGCAGATAATTTCAGTGTATATGATAAAGCCATGTCAGGGATGTGGATCTAAAACAGAAAGGGTAACCACACAGGAACAGTAGCACTGCTTTGACGCTGGGTGCTGGCAGTTTGCAAAACCGAGCAGAAAACTTACGTATGCCAAGCATTTAGCTGGCATGAAAATGTGCGTGGCTTTACGGCAAGTTTAGGTTTTATACATCGCAATGAGAGTGTGGAAATGGGCATATGCAACATTTTTGTGCCTATGCACCATTTATACATGAGGCCCAAACTAAGTCAGCGCCTCAAACTCCAACCATTTTCACTCCAACCAGTTGATTAATTAGGTGCCGAGTCTTGTTGTTAATTAAACTCGTTCTTTAATTTCATGGCTTGTTGCTGCTCTCATGGTGCATTAGCAGACATTTCTGAAATTGTTGATTTTCTCTTTTCTGAGAGCACACTGTTAAAATGTCTTGTGGACCTGAGCAGATCAACATTTCTGAGACTTTCACCTTTCTTTATTTTCAGATACTGTATAATGGGCACCAGTTGTTTTGGCTCATTTTGTATCCCATTATTGTTTGTCTGCTAATTAAGGAAAAATAAGCAATTAAGGGGTCTGCATCTTCAAGAGCAAATCAATTAAAATGAATTCAAAAGAAGTTAATTAGCAGCAAAAACAGGTCACTCATTAAAAAGGGATAGAACGAAAACCTGGAGCCATGGTGGTCCTTCAGGACCGGAGTTGGCGACCCCTGGCCTTGGCCAACCGACTGTTCGGTAGCTAACCCGTGTGGCTGGGTTTCCCCCACCCTTATGATCAGCACCCTCAGCAAATACCGAATTCGCCTTAATGGTGGAGCCAGCCCTCCTTGTCCTGTCACACTCATTCTCAGACAGTTCCTCAGACTGATGTTAACTCGAATATATTACCTTCTTTTGTAAGTCACTTTTGATAAAAGCGTCTGCCAAACAAATCAGTGTAAATGAAGCGTAGAGTGGAACGATTGTGCAGCGTTCTCAGTAGACAACGAGAAGACGGTGGAGAGCAAGATAGGAAACCGAAAAAGAGGCAAATGGAACAGAAATACTGTGCCCTGTAGAATCCACGTGTGCAACGTATAACTGTGCTCTGCCAGTCAGGTGGTCCATAAACCAGGGCACCGTCTCTCAGGGTCAATCACAGCGTCTCCCCAACCACGCAGGCTGCATGATGTTGACCACAGAGAAGAATTCTGATGGAGCTCCCCGATTTATTCAGCTGGTAGTTCTAGTACACTGGGGGGGTGAGGGGGGAGTCTGGCACCAACCTGCCCAGAACTGAGAGGTGAGCCAATTCTTTAGTTCTTCTTTCCTCTTGTTTTTCCAGTACAATTGAGAAGATCTCGTTTCATCCTTTTTTTTTATCCCTACCTGTTTGTACCTGCCAGATGTCAATCTGAGGGTTTGTATTTGTTCCTACTAGTCTGTGTTGAAAGGCGTTGGCATCAGTTTAGGGACAAATCCTGAGGAAAACATCCCGGTGGGAAACCCTGGCAGTGAATGGAATTCAAAGTGCAGCTGCCTCCACTTAACCTTGAAGACAAAGGCTTGTTGCTGCTTTTCGAGTTCCTCGGAGTTCCTCACATTCTGCCTGCAGGCTCTTCACGCCTTCCCCAGTTTTGGTTTCCAGCTGTCAGGCTGATGGACTCCTTTTCTCCGTCCTGTAACTTGATGAAACACCTCATTTTATACCTAAAATATTCCTCATCCGTTTGTGCAGAAGGAGGATGTGCCGTCCATGATAACATGCCATCAGTTCTTATAGCGCCTAGCATAGCACGTACCACTTGAGGGTGTGCTACACGTAAAGACAACTCGACAACTCAAGGACTGGAAAGTTACCTGACTTATTCGGAGTGTAGGTGCCAGGGAGGAAGAACGGGGTCCTGTTTGGGATAAAGGATCATACTGGGCATAAATAAATGGTCTGGGCGAACGGGCTTACCAGGAGCATTTCATCCCCCCACACGACAGGTGGCAGTGATCCTCAGGGCTGGACCAGATTAAGACACCCACTGGGCGGCATTGGAGTTAGAATCTGGAAATGCACCCCTGTCAGGATCTTTGGATACGCCAAAGGGCATTGCCCCTAGCCCTGGTTTTCGCACGACCCAGAAATGCTCGGGATAACCTGGACAAGAAACCAGAAGCATTTCCCAGGTCCAGTTTAAAAGAGAGCCCTGCTGCCTTCTGACTATGACTTCATTTAGTGAGGCCGTGGGCTCTTGGAGGAGCAAGAAGAGAATCGTGAATGGTGTACTTGGCTCTGAGGCTAGGCATCTGTGTCGGCAATCGGAAGGTTGCCATTTTGAATCCCATAAATGCCAGGAGAGACTCTACTCCAAGACCCTTAGCCTGCAGTTGCTTCGTCCTGGGTATGACGTTAATCTGCATCCAGCCCTGCAAGCAGGTCCTTCCAACAGGAACAGGGAAGACTTGGGGGTTGGTGGCAGGATTGGCACTCCAGCCACCCTAAATAATCTCACACAGTTCCAGTGTGGTGCTGAGGGGTCACCCGCTGCCAGTGTTGTGGGTGAACTGGTACAGAAGAGCGCCTTCATTGAACAAGCTAATTTTTCTAAGAACGGTGAACTTAACGTAATGTCTTTGCAAGTGAAGAACTTGAAAGTGAGCAAGTTGTTTTAGGTGACATTCTGGCAGGGGCAGACTGGCCATTAGGGCATTTGGGCAATGCCCAGTGGGCCGCAGACTCTGGTCTGGTCATTAACCGGCCGCTTCATGAAATAAATTTTATGAACTGGTTACTGTTTGACATTAAAATTAATTTTCTAAACTATCAAACATTATCTGTCTGGTACTGCGATTTCTATAGTCCTATATAATATACCGTATTACGTCATCAAGTTGTTTTAGTTGTCAGTACACAACGTTTGGTCAAAACTGTCTTTTGTCGATTTCTGTTTTGATACTGTTACATTTCGTTTAGAATATACATTATTGCAATTTATTTTATCTCATATCTAGTATTTAAATTCTTCGGTACTAATAATTAGTTTAGATTATGCATTACACATTTTATTGTTCTCTGGTCGTAGGTGTGAGCGATAATTAGTGGCTTTTAGCTGCGATTATTAGTATGATGAAATAAAGTTATAAAGCACAGGATAGGAATTTTTCATATTAGGACGGAACATTTATAGTTTATCGTTAAGTTAATGGAACATTTCAATCATATGAGGTTTTCATTCTAACCTCGGTTATCATTTCTTCCATTGTAAATGAGCAGCTACTAGCCTACTAGGGTGCTGGCACTTGGACATGACATTGACAGTTGACATGTACTCTAATAATGTGTAAGCCGTGTTACTCAATTTTTATTTTTCATTAAATTTTATTTCTAAGCATGACGTCAAATTTTAAGTTGTGTCTAAACAACAGTGTACAGATTAAGTTTAGATAGAGTTCATATCATAGGCTCATAGCAAGTAGCGAGCTGAGTACTCATCACAAATTTTAAGAAAATTACAATGAATATAATGAGCCGGGTGGGTCGACGTCGTCACCTCACACGTTGAAGTAGGCCCGGGCCGGTTTAGAGACCCAGTCCACTCCTGCATTCTGGATCTGGTTTAGGTCCAGATTAAGCGTTTTCCCTTACTTTTAAACATTAAATGTTTTGCCTTAATGTGTAGGGGTGGAGCTGAATCTGAATACGGTATTCCGATAAGCGCAAACAGTGAATTTTTACAAATATTTATTTCGCATGATTTTTTTTGACGTTTATTTGTTTTCAGAAAAAATAATGTCAAATCAAATCGGCACCGTCTGTGTCTGCCTGCTTGTGTTAAGCTGCAGCCCGCTGACACGAGCACGCGGTGAAGCTCCGCTTTCGCTTTTTGGAAGATGTTGGACTTCGCGAGGCCACTTGATATTTTTCCCCGTTGGACATGCAATATGTGACGGGAATTTTGACCGACAGTGTAATCGGTTAGCTCACCTACACGCTGGTCCACAGTCATCATTTGTGTCACACGGTTGGAAACAGAGCGGTTATTTACATGTATACTTGCATCTGTTTAATTTCTTTTTTTGACCGGGAGGATATTAGCATATATGGTTATACTTGTTTGTTGCTGGGTGTAACTCATCTATCCATCATCCAACCCGCTATATCCTAATTACAAGGTCACAGAGGTCTGCTGGAGCCAATCCCAGCCAACATAGGGCGCAAGGCAGGAAACAAACCCTGGGCAGTATTTACAGGGTCGGTCCCTGCCCATCGGTCACTAGAAAATCCTAATAATCCTGGGCACACACGCACACCCACACACCAAGCACACACTAGGGGCAATTTAGAATCAATCGCCAATGCAATGAAGCGAACTCGGGTCTCTTAACTGCGAGGCTTAGACTTTTAAAGTTAGACTTTGTTAAATGGTGTGACTCAAACCACCTACAACTGAACACCAGCAAAACCAAGGAGCTGGATTTGTGGATTTTAGGAGGCCCAGGCCCCTCATGGACCCCATGATTATCAGAGGTGACTGTGTGCAGAGGGTACAGACCTATAAATACCTGGGAGTGCAGCTGGATGATAAATTGGACTGGACTGCCAATACTGCCGCTCTGTGTAAGAGAGGTCAGAGCTGACTATACTTCCTTAGAAGGCTGGCATCCTTCAACATCTGCAATAAGATGCTGCAGATGTTCTATCAGACGGTTGTGGCAAGTGCCCTCTTCTACACGGTGGTGTGCTAGGGAGGCAGCATAAAGAAGAAGGACGCCTCACGCCTGGACAAACTGGTGAGGCAGGCAGGCTCTATTGTAGGCACGGAGCTGGACAGTTTGACATCCGTGGCAGAGCGACGGGCACTGAGCAGGCTCCTGTCAATCATGGAGAATCCACTGAACAGGATCATCTCCAGACAGAGGAGCAGCTTCAGCAACAGACTGCTGTCACCGTCCTGCTCCACTGACAGACTGAGGAGACCCCACACTATGCAACACTTCAATTCCACCCGGGGGGGTAAACGTTAACATTACACAAAGTTATTGCCTGTCTGTTATACATACCTTCATTTTTATCACTCTTTAATTTAATGTTGTTCTTTACCAGTATGCTGCTGCTGGAGTATGTGAATTTCCCCTTGGGATTAATAAAGTATCTATCTATCTATCTATCTATCTATCTATCTATCTATCTATCTATCTATCTATCTACCCACTGCGCCACCATGCTGCCCTGGGTGTAACTCAATAAAATGTATTTAAATAAAAAAGTCTTCATAATTATTGTATTTTATTCAAAAACCCTGTAATAGCCTAATATTAGGCATGCAAAATTGTAAAAAGTAAACTCATGGGTCATTTATTCTCACTCTTTTAAAAAATACAAACTGAACTGAACATGAACTAGTTTAAAACTGAAATAGTGAACTATAAATGTGGATTTATTCATTTTAATCTGTGTGAACTGAACTTTGAGCTATAGTTCTTGTGAGGTGTGAACCTTGCACAACATGACCCGCTGCACTCGAGTCCCAATCCAGGAGGTTTGTTGTGCGGTGGGTGCGTCAATGCGCTATCAGCGCGGCTCCCGATTTCTCCTGTGGAGAAGGTGTTTAATCAAATAAAAACCCTTTATTTGAACCTGGAATTGTTGTGTGTATGTCTGTGTCTGGCTCAGTGGCACCCCCTGGTGGTTACAGTGGTTATTTAGATTTTATACAGCCCCTTTTAACAAAGAATGCCATTCCATAATGCTTTACAGGCTCAATATAATTGATTAGATATTTCCACAGTTTGAGACCTAACTCAGGGTTATAGCACAAGTGGACAGTGAGGTTTCAACCACTAAACCTGAGATGTTATAAAGGGCCTTTCCATAGTGAACACAATACTGAGACACTTTGCAGGTTCCATTAAGGCGTTTTTGGTTTTTTTTTTCACAATATGAAGTAAAAGGACTCAATTAGGATTATCAGGGGACCAAGTGGTAGGCACTGACCTTGTAACCCTGTTATTTTGTATAGCACCTTTCAATTCGGAAGTCCATCTCTGGCCACTTCACAAGTTCATCATAACTGTTTCCATATTTATACAAAAAAGGAGTCTGGCAAGTCATGTGACTCACTCTGAATCAACAAGCGGGTTGCAGGATTAAACCGGTAATCCTGACATCTTATCTGGCATCTTCCCAGAGTGAACACAATATTATGAGACTTTGCAGGTTCCATAAAAGTCTTTAAATTTTTTTTTTTAAATATGAGCTCTGGCAGTCAAGGGGACTCAATTAGCATTTTCTAGTGACCGATGGGTAGGGACCAACCCTGTAAATACTGTGATTTTATATAGTGACCTTCAGTAGCGATGCCCTTCCCATCATTCTTTGCATGTTCCACATAATTACTTCAGTATTTCGACAGTGTGACTTCTGGCAGGTAAAGTGACTACTTTGAGTGTTACACCGCGAGTGAGTGGAAGGGATTGAATTATGTGTGCTTTTATATAGTGCCTTTCAGTACTGACATCCAACCCAGTATTCTTTATATGTTTCAGATAACTGCTTCAGTATTTCTACTGTGTCACTCCTGGTGGTTAAATGATTGTCTTTGGTGAATGAGTGTGTTTAAAGGATTGTACCCATAACCCTGTGGTTTTATATAGCGCCTTTCAATAGTATGGTCCATCCCAATGTTCTTGTCATGTTTCCTATAATTATTTCAATATGTCTACAGCAGGGGTGCCCAATGTGATCGACTGGTCGATCGCAAAGGTAGTGCAGGTAGATCGTGTTGCATTTAAAATAAAAAATTTTTAATGTTAGTCTATCATATCCTCCCTATGGCATTTGCCACTTGATTGACATACAGGGCGGCCAGTCTGAGATCTCTCTTCTTCTAACACACTGGTCATCCCGCATGCACGATCAAACGCGCGAGCTACTGCAAAACTCCGGCTGTGATCAAGTTAGCCTTCCAATTTATATCGACTAAAGAAGAGATTTAAAAAAATAGTTTTGGGAGGGTATGGGCTGGATGTGGAATTGGAAGAGGATTTTTTTTCTCACAATGTCACAATCGAAGTGCATTTGTCTGGTCTGTCAATCTATCATTGCTATTCCAAAGAAGGAAAATGTGGAAAGGCACTTTCGAACTGTTCATAAAAATTACGAAACTGACTTCCTTCCGAAAAGCGATCTGAGAAAGAGAAAGGAGAGGGAACTAAAATCGCAGTTAATCGGACAGCCGTCATTTTTCACTCGGCTGAATTCAAAAGCTCCCTGACTGCATTAATTCGGCTCTACTTATTTATGAGAGTCAGCCTTTTCCCACATGACGATTATTAAATCCAAATACTGCAGTGACCATAAATGTATTGAATTGTTGTGCCATAAAGGTTATTCAGTTATGCAATGTACGACAACATATATTTTATGTATAAAGTATACTCAGTACAGGGGGTCCTCGGGTTACAACGTCTCGACATACAACGTTTTGAGTTTACAACGCACACTCTCATAAAAACTTTAAAAAAATCGAGACATGAGAAGGAATAAAGGTAAGGATTTTTTTACATTCGTTTTTTCTGTTACTACAGTACAGTGTACAGTACAGTATATTTATGTCCTTTTCCTTTTTCTGAGGCTTAGATTTTGTGTTTTTATGTTCTAGATTATGATTTTGCAAATGTGTGAAGATAGGTAAGTGACTTAGGCTAGAGTGTGTTTCGACTTACACCAAAATTCGGGTTACATCGATGTTGTAGGAACGGAACTGTGTTGTAACCTGAGGACCCCCTGTATATATATATATATATATATATATATATATATATATATATATATATA
>JANRMT010062789.1:17427153-17453227 GCA_026402145.1 Polypterus bichir lapradei
GTCATGAAAATAAAGAAAACACATTGAATGAGGAGGTGTGTCCAAACTTTTGGCCTGTACTGTATATACATATATATAATTTTCAACGTAGGTAGATCTTTTCGACCTGGTCATTTTAAAAGTAGCTTGCAAGCCGAAAAACTGTGGGCACCTCTGGTCTACAGTGTTGGTTCTGGCAGGCAAAGCAACTAACTTAGTGTTGCACAGTGAACCCGATTTTATATAGTGCCTTTCAATGGTGAAGTCCATCTCCATAATTCCACAATTCTTTCAATATTTCTACAGTGTTAATCCTGGCAGTTAAAATGACCAAATGAGTGTTTTGTACAGTGAATCCATAACCCTGTGGTTTTATATAGTACCTTTCAATAGTGAAGTCCATCCCAATGTTCTTTACAAGTTTCTCATAATTTCTTCATACTTTCTACAGCGTGAGTCCTAGCAGGTAAAGTGACCACCTTGATGTTACAAATTGAGTGACTGACAGGGACTAAACCCAATAACCCTCTGATTTTTGTATAGTGCCTTTTAATACTGATGTCCATCCCAATGTTCTTGACACGTTCCCCATAATTCTTTCATTATTTCTACAGTGTTAATCCTGGCAGGCAAATTGACTAACTTAGTGTTGCACAGTAAACCCATAACCCTGTGATTTTATATAGTGCCTTTCAATGGTGAAGTCCATCCCAATGTTCTTTAACACGTTCCACACAATTCCTGCAATATCTCTACAATGTGAGTCCAGGCAGGTAAAGCGACCAAGTTAGGGGTTTAAATGAGTTGCAGGGATTGTATCCATTACCCTGTGATTCTATATAGTGCCTCAAAAGTGAATACCATCCCAAAGTGCTGTATATGTTGACTACAGTTATTTGTAAAATGCGAGGCCCAGCAGATCAAGGGAGTCACGGCTGTGGGGGCTCCGGCTTTGATCAGCTTCTTCTTCTTCTTCTTCTTTTCAGTGTAATGAGTCGGTGACTAGGGGGACCCACTGCCTGATACCCCTTCAGAGTCTTTCAGCAGGGCCTGAGATGTCAAAACCCACTCAAGAACCAGCGGCATCTGACTTGTGGGTACCTCAAAGGATAATAAAGCAGACAGATCGGTTTAAAGCTGCAAAGGAAGGACTGAGAAGAGATCAAGTACTGCTTGTCCTGCCTGAGGCCCGAGATGGCCTTTATCCAGAAGAGCCTGTTTTTGTACATTGAGAAATCGGGGCGCAAGTCAGCCGCATACTTGGTGCAGCAATTTGCTTCCAGCAAATTGTGAAAGGCGACCTTTAGCAAGCTTTTGGGTATTCTGACTCCAAGAGTCAGACGGAGGGAAGATAACCGGGCAGCCTGGCGTCATGGGCGGCCGTCTGCATTTTTCACTGATATCTCTGCAACATTTCAACTGGCCGAGCTGTAAAGCTGATTAAAGCCAGGAGTCCTCCAAATGCACCTTTGGGTCAAGACCCCAATGCCTGAGGTGAAAGGCAAGTGGGTACTTGCCTGCTGGATGGGATGATTTCTATTTGAAAGAATTTGTGGGTTTCAAATTTTATGGTGTGAGTCTGCATTTATAGTGCCTTTGTAAAATGAACTACAAAGCTGTAAAGCAACAAAGCCCAGCCAATTCTGGGAGCCACAATTACTTACAGGGTCTCAGAGAGCTAAAGCCCATCCTGACTACATCATATCTTAGACTAGAACCAGTCCTGGACTGGACTCACGCTCACCCACATGCCCATAGTTTCTGTACAGGGGACATTTTTATCCTTCCATCTTTATCATAAGGACAATCCCAGCAAGCACAGAACACAAGGCAGGAACGATCCATGGACAGGATGCCAGTCCACCACGTAGTAGACTCACAGTCACCCACATGGCCACAGTCATACTGTGGACATATAGAGTGACAAATTAAGCAAACTGCATGGTGTGGAAGGAAAGCCAAATGGAATTGGTTAGAATGTGTGAAGTCCACAAAGACAATGGCCAGCAAAGGCATCAGATGCCAGTCTCAGGAGTAGTGAAGGGGCAGCACTAGCCATTGTGCCATTCTAGAGTAATATTTTATAAAGGTAGGTATAAAGGCTACTGAAAAGTACTGTTTCTTCCCAATGAAGGGGAATTAAAAGATTTGTTGTTTGGTGAAACTGAAATCCACATACGCGAGTGGCAGAGCTGCAAAGTGGCTGGCACGCAGCTCAGGCAGGGGGACTGGCAAGCGAAGCGAGTGTGTGCGCGTGTGTGTGTCTATATATTATCTACATATACTGTATATATCCATAATGTTTAAAATTACAAATCAATCGATTCAGATGTAATCCTCAGCACCTGGTGACGTCTATGAATCGCAGACTTCAAGCAGTCATTCCATGCAAGGGATAAGCGACAAAGGCCTAAATGTGATGGTTTGAATAGACCTGCCATTGCCGTGTCCCAAACATTATGGTGCCCTGAAATCCGGGTTGGGGGTCATGTAGAAAAAGTGTTGCCACTTCTACAAGTTCTAAATATCTCATTAAATGAAAGTCTGCTATTTGCACTTTAATTACATCTGAAATGTTTGATTTGTAATTTTTAATTGTGAAGCAGCGGGGGAAATCAAGGAAAAAAGCGCCTTTGTCCCAAACAAATACGTGTATGTATGTACTGTACATGTATATATATATATACACTAGACATTAAGCCCGTTACAATAACGGGTGCTAGAACAGTAGTGCCTAAACATTAGTAGGAACAGTCTATATTAAATGACAAGGGACCTTGTATGTGGCTGTAATATGCGTCACTGTATTGTGTGCCTTTAATTTTCTCTCTCAGTAACACTGGTTTGTATTTCCATAAAATGCCTGTAATTTTGTCTGACAGTAATACAGTGGAACCTCGGTTCACGACCATAATTCGTTCCAAAACTCTGGTTGTAACCCGATTTGGTTGTGAACCGAAGTAATTTCCCCCATAGGATTGTATTTAATACAATTAATCCTTTCCAGACCATACGAACTGTATGGAAATATATATTTTTTTAAGTTTTTAAGCACAAATATAGTTAATTACACCATTGAATGCACAGCGTAATAGTAAACCAAATGTAAAAACATTGAATAACACTGAGAAAACCTTGAACAGAGAAAAGTAACACTGCAAGAGTTCACGCTACAGCCTTACGACTTTATAAACAACCAAGAAAAGTAACATTGCAACAATGCACGCGTGCGCCTGTGTGTGTCTGTCTGTCTCTTACGTGTGTGTGTCTGTCTGTCTGTCTCTCTCGCATGTGTGTGTGTGTGTGTCTGTCTCGCGCACGCCTGTGTGTGTCTGTCTGTCTCTTGCGTGTGTGTGTCTGTCTGTCTGTCTCTCTCGCATGTGTGTGTGTGTCTGTCTCGCGCATGCCTGTGTGTGTCTGTCTGCCTCGCGCGCACCTTTGTGTGTGTGTGTCTGTCGCGCTTGCGCCTGTGTGTGTGTGTCTGTCTGCCTCACGCGCACCTTTGTGTGTGTGTGTGTCTGTCTGCCTCACACGTGCCTTTGTGTGTGTGTCTGTCTGTCTCGCACACGCCTTTGTGTGTGTGTCTGTGTCTGTCTTGCGCGCGCCTTTGTGTGTGTGTCTGTATGCCTCGCATGCGCCTTTGTGTGTGTGTGTGTGTGTGTCTGTCGCGCGCGCGCCTGTGTGTGTGTCTGTCTGCCTCACACACGCCTTTGTGTGTGTGTCTGTCTGTCTCACACACGCCTTTGTGTGTGTGTCTGTCTGCCTCACGCGCGCCTTTGTGTGTGTGTCTGTCTGCCTCACACGCGCCTTTGTGTGTGTCAGTGTCTGCCTCACGCGCGCCTTTGTGTGTGTGTCTGTCTGCCTCGCACGCGTCTTTGTGTGTGTGTGTGTGTGTGTCTGTCGCGCGCCTGCCTGTGTGTGTGTCTGTCTGCCTCACACGCGCCTTTGTGTGTGTGTCTGTCTGTCTTGCACGCGCCTGTGTGTGTGTCTGTCTGCCTCGCACGCACCTTTGTGTGTGTGTGTGTCTGCCGCCCGTGCGCCTGTGTGTGTGTGTGTCTGTCTGTCTCACGCGCGCCTTTGTGTGTGTGTGTGTGTCTGTCTGCCTCGCGCGCACCTGTGTGTGTGTCAGTGTCTGTCGCACGTGCGCCTGTGTGTGTGTGTGTCTGTCTCATGCGCACCTTTGTGTGTGTGTCTGTCTGCCTCACGCGCACCTTTGTGTGTGTGTCTGTCTCGCGTGTGCCTTTGTGTGTGTGTGTCTGTCTCGCGCACGCCTGTGTGTGTGTCTGTCTCGCGTGCGCCTGTGTGTGTCTGTCTGTCTCACGCGCGTCTTTGTGTATATGTGTCTGTCTCATCCGCATCTGTGTGTGTGTGTCTGTCTCGCACGCGCCTATGTGTGTGTCTCTCTCTCTCTCTCTGCACAGGGAATGCACAGGAAGAGACTGAACATGTGCCGTGTGGCCCCGCGCATGCGCACTTCACCAGAAGACACACACAAGGACACCTGGACGCACACAGGGGTTTGATTAAAGAGGATGTGTGTGTATGTATACAGTACATATATCCAGTACACACATACAGTGTTTTGAAGTTTCAATGATTGTTAATGTGACTGGCTGTACAGTAACCTGACAACCTGGGAGAGACTGAGTGGGCTCACATCCCGGCCCAGGATTGGCTCCTCCCCTGGGTGTAATTATATAAAGGGATTGGCTCCGCCTCCACACCCTGACTTACTTTGGGTGGCTTTGAGTGCAGTTCATTATTTCTGGGCTATTTGCTTACACTTTAGTTTTTTGAGAGGGGGTGCCATAGTTAACCTGCTATTCTGTGCACATTAATTTGCTTCATTGATACTAATTGATTAATCACACATTTTTTCTTGTTTTTTATTTGTTTTTACTTGTTCTCTTTCAGCAAACAGCAACACAAGCTCACAAGATAGAGGTGGCACTCCTGCAGGGGTGATCAAATTGAAGCCAAGGAAGTCAAACTGTAAAAAAGTGGAAGAGGTTTGTTATGACAAAACAAAACCCAGAAGGGAGGAGAAACCTGAAAGAAAAAATAAAGACAGAGGAGAACAATACATTTACCTGACACCTTTGTCCAAGGCAACTTCCAACAATGCAACTGGCTCCATTTCTTTTGTTTCTCAATTGGAGCCCAGGCAGGTCAAGTGTTTTGCTCAGGGTCACTTGGTGTCAGTAGTGGGATCAGAGCCCACAACCTCAGGGTTTGCAGTCCAGAGCCTTAACCAGCACACCACACTGCGTACCCATAAAAAATAAACCTACACTACGTGCCTTTGGGGGTCCAACTAAACAGCAGGTTACATTATCTCTCTGACCTGCTTGCCTACTTCAGTTGTTCTTCCTGCTTGTTCCTTAAGCCTTCTCTCCTTTTTCTGGCTATTTGTCCTTCCACCAGGTGTACCCGTGTCATCACCCTTCCTCCTAACCTTACATTCCTCCTGGTCTATGACCACACCATAAAAACCAAATTCTCCTGGTGGGGGCGGAGTGGTGGCTCTGAGGCGAAGGATCTGTGCTGGTATCCAGAAGGTTGCCGGTTCAAATCCCTGTCACTGCCAAAAGAGATCCTACTCTGCTGGGCCCTTGAGCAAGACCCTTAACCTGTAATTGCTCCAGGGGCACTGTACAATGGTTGACCCTATGCTCTGACCCCGAAAACTAACAAATTCCTAATACAAGAAATTGTATAAGGCGAAATAAAGAACAACAACAACAAAAAAAACTCCTGGAGACCTCTGATTAGATCACTGCCTTGTGGCCCCAGATGTCCCTGCAGATGTGACTCCTAACATCTACTTAAAGGGTCTGACCAACATGTCATATGAGGTGACAGAATGCCACTCACTCCCACCACCTACTTGTCTTGGGATATTTAATACTTTCCTCCTGTATTATTGTTTCTTACATTACCAATGTTTAAGTCCTGGCTGTCTGCCTCAGTGGTCTCATAGTCACACCAGAGCACCTTATGGTCCAGCTCATGTCCTGGATCACTTCATTTGTGCCTTATTAACTACTGCTCCCTCCCTTCTTTACATCCATTCCTCCCTCCATCCATTATCTATGCCTACTTTGTCCAATTCAGAGTCCTGGGGGGCCAGAGGGTATCTAAGCAGTCTTATGTGTAAAGAAGGAACCAAACTTGACTGGAGGGCCTTGTTCTTTCTATCGCGCAGTTGCCCAACGGCCCATACTGTGCAGTAGAGAGATTTGCACCACCTGCCTTCCCCCAGATGTTGTTCTACTCTGAACCAGATGAAGGCATTTCCAAGGAGCAGCTTTATTTCAGTTCATCTTTTTCTGATTTACTAAGTTTCAGTCATGCTGAATTTTTTGTGCAATTCCTAAATCTAACCAATCAGATCATTTGAAATGAGGCAACGCCCCTCACCGCTTTTTGCTGCACTCCTCACTGACTCAACGCACACTCGGCCGGGATAATCTAATTAAATCCTTCCGGCGACCGTGTCCAGGACTTGGGCTGGAGAGTCAAAAATAAAATGGAAGCAGATGTTCCGTAACTTCTGTGACTTCTTCCTTCCTTGATTTTATTTTTACTTTTATTTTTTTTAAAATCAACAGTTTTTCACCACTTAGAAAAGAGTGCAACCTGGCAACAAAGTTGATGCATCATCACTTCTATTTACTTCAGTGACTTACGGCAGTAGGCTTTCCCTGGTCGAGTGCTGGAATGATGATCCATTCATTTCTGAAAGCCACTAATTATAATACCAAGCCTTAGCGCACCGGAGCCAATCCCACAAGTGCTAAGGAAGGAAGCAGCCTTGGACTGGGCACCAGTTCATCACAGGACACAAGAGCATGCACACCACAGTACACTCATACAAAGCCCAGTGTTTGGGGTGCAAGGATGGATGGATATGTGGAAACATTAAATCAGGACTCAGGAGCACCACACCAACTGCTGTGCCACCACTCCACCCTGAGGATAGCATGGCATCATAGACAGGAATACTGTGATCAGACTTAATTACAAAATGCATCTAATAAAATGTGGTCACTGTGATCATGTGGAATAAAATCATGGTGGAGCCAACGCCAAACTACGGGGCAGCAACTCACCATCTAAGGCAGGTGAAAATATTTAAGGAAACTCTTACTGAAGCTAAAGAACTAAATCACCTTTCAACAAAACAACAAGAGCAACTTGGTGGTTAGTGATTACACCTTGATGCTGTATCCATGTTATGGGTTCAAAACTCACACCTGATTGGGGGTCCATTTAGTTTGCACATTCTTTCTGTGACCGTAAGGTTCTGCTGTGAATTCTCTGGTCTCATTCTCACATCCCCAAATGTGTCCAATTAAGTTAACTTGGTGGGTATGCGGGAGTGGAGCCAGCAATGGACTTGTGCCCGGCCCACGACTGTCTCCTGCCCTTACACATCCCTCTGTGTGACACACCAGCATTGAGGACTAACGGAAAACAAATAATTCAGCAGAAGTGAGTCAAGAAATGGGATTGGGGTTCCTTTATACAGTCAGCAATACACCCATCTATCTATCTATCTATCTATCTATCTATCTATCTATCTATCTATCTATTATATAGTGCCTTTCATATCTATCTATCTATCTATTATATAGTGCCTTTCATATCTATCTATCTGTCTATCTATCTATCACAGGGGTGGGCAAAGTCAGTCATGGAGGGCTGCAGTGACTGCAGGTTTTTGTTCCAACCCAATTGCTTAATTAGAAAATAATTGTTGCCCATAATTTAATTTCATGGCTTGTTGGTGCTTTAACTCTGCTATATCAGCTCATTCTCATATCCTTGATTTTCTTCCCCTTTCTAAGGATATCATCCAAATTATTTGAAGTCTAAAACAGACAAGTAATTCTCAGTCCTTCACTTTGTTCTCTTCACTTTCCTTCCAAGTATTTAATTATACCCAATAGTGCATGATACATACACACAGGAGTAAATGGTAATGAGCCAAATGGAGAACTTCTGGTTTCTTTTGTCATTTGCCTCTTATTGCTAACAAGGAGCAATTAAAAAACAAGCAATTGGGTTGGAACAAAAACCTGCAGCCACTGTGACCCTCTAGCAATTATTTTGCCCACCCTGATCTATCTTATAGTGCCTTTCACATCTATCTATCTATCTATCTATCTATCATATAGTGCCTTTCATATCTATCTATCTATCATATAGTGCCTTTCATATCTATCTATCTATCTATCTATCTATCTATCTATCTATCTATCTATCTATCTATCATATAGTGCCTTTCATATCTATCTATCTATCTATCTATCATATAGTGCCTTTCATATCTATCTATCTATCCAGTGCATATTAGTTTTTAGTATAGTTAAAGTTCCTCTGGGTGGAAACAAATACCATTAGACAGAAGTCAGTCTATACACACATTAATATTACTTGTTCGTTATTCTTCTTATATGTGATGGCATTTCAGTTAATCAATTTAAATATTAATATTTCTTGTTGCTCTGATTGGAAATAATTAACAGTGCAAGTCAGTCTTTTAGAGTTTTTCAGAGTTTCAAGGTAAAGTTCACCAGACAGTTGCTTAGCACGTGCAAGAATTCCGCTGTGGTAAGCACACATGACATAAACAACTCTATAACCTTGTAATTATAATCCTTCCTGTTAAACAGGTAACAGTCAGAAATAGGAAGTTATGAGGTCAGCGGCCATTGCCTTATAGCCAAGCCTGTGGAGAAGTCAGGATGTGATATAATAGACGATATTTATTGCACTTCAAATATTACAAAAAATAACCACAATAGGATATCAAAGAATAAAAAAAATCTACCATCTGACACAACATTCATGTTTTATATCATTCTGAATTTTTTAACATTTACTCGATAAAGAAGAAAGAGACTCGCTCGTTTGGTAAACATTTACCAAAATATGGACAGAAATCAATCAGTTGAGCAATCAGTGAATACGTCCACCAGTTTTTAGGTCGCTGTAACATTTCTTTCTTTTCTGGGTGATAACACACAACATCACTCCACCATCCATCTCAATTCATGGCTGCTAGGTCCACCTACAGAACGTATCTAGATCTTTCACTTTTTGCATATTTTGTGATATTGTAGCCATCATTTCAATTCATTTTTTCCCTCGTCAAGCAACACTTAACACCCCAGAATGACAACGCAGTAACAGGATTTTAGGAATTTTTGCAAATTTCTTAAAAAAATTAAAAACTGAAATATCACATTGACAGAGTATTGAGACCCTTTACTGAGTACTTCGTTGAAGTTTTTCATTGCAGCCTTCATGGTGTTAATTTTCAAGCTGTGTCGTTGCCCTGGCTCAGGATCATTTTTTGTTTATTTAAGTATTTTTGTATATTGTGTTATTAATTCTGTTTTTTTGGTTACAAAAAACACAAATATTTGTGTCATTGCTAGCAGTCATCGACACATGGCTCTCTTCTGAGGTCCTATATGGGAGGGAGGTGATGAAGAAGACAAATGAGAGATGACCGGAAGTAATGACTTTCACATTATAGGTATTTGTTTAGCAGGAAATTCAAATCAATTTACAGAAGAGGCCAACTTAGTCGAGTAAACAACAGACTGCAGAAAAAGTGCGACAGGACTAGGCGACAAAATTGAAGATCTAAGAACAAAATACAATCTCATTACAATTCCCATAATTCTTATCTATCGATCTATCTATTATATAGTGTGTGAGAGATGGCCGGCAGCTTATCCTGGCCAACACATCCAGGCTGCTAGATGGAGTCCTCCCTGCAGCATGTCAGTGCCCCGGATTCCCGCAGGGCATCATGGGAGATGGAGTTCAACTTCACTGCCCTGCTGGATGCCATGGGTGCCATCGGGTGACGCTGCAGGGAGACACAGGGATTTCTATTTTCCCAATAGCCAGGAAGTACTCCCAAGTCACGGGGATGGAAGAACAGAAGAAAAATATAAATCTTCATTTGACCCGGAAGTGCTAGTGAATTACATGGACTGAAGGATAGGAGCACTTCCGGGTCAAGGACTATATAAAGGACTATGGGAAACCCAGCGAGCTGAGCCGGAGTTGGGAGAGAGTGTGACGGAGCTGCTGGGAGGAGAGGAGGATCTTTTTGTTATTATTATTGATTTATTGTTTATGGTGGTGTTAGTAGTGTCTACTGTGGCACAATATCAGAAAGAAGAAATTAAAATTATTTCTGGTACTTTTACCTGGTGTCTGGACGTTTGTCTGTGGGGTTTAGAGGAGCGACAGCGCCCTCTAGTGTCACAAGTGCCTTTCATTTGTGTCTATCTATCTGTCTATTATATTGTGCCTTTCATATGTGTCTATTTTATAGCGCCTTTCATATCTATCTATCTATCTATCTGTGTTATTAAACCTAACAGCCATTAATCCTGCTTTTATAGCACCTCTCTGGGACTGGGACTGACAAGTCAAAAGTTTTCTTTCTGTTTAGTCATTCTAGTGTGTGCTCAGGTCAAAGTGTGTGTGTATATTTATTTATTTATTTAAAGAAGTTATGTAAAAAGCAAAATATTCCCCTTGGGACAAATAAAGTTCTATCTATGAAAAGAGGTTGTGTTGAGATTTGATGCCAGGTGGAGGTGGCATCACCAGACGCCATTCATTGGTAGACCTGAGTGAGAGATAAGGAGCACAAGACCTCAGAAGTGTCTCCTTATGCACCAGTGCTGACCCGTTGGCTACTCTGTAAGCGCTCATTAAGGATTTACACTTAATATGTGCTGCTACCGTGAGCCAGAATTTTGATCTGTAAAGAGACGGGACATGTGCCCCTGTGTTGCTGCATATGGAAGTATCTACAGGGACTTGGTGATACAGGCCGGCAATCTTGACAAGAGGGAGTTGTGGTCATCCAGATGTGACAAGGCCAAAGCCTGGACCAGGAGTTGTGCGGACTGAGTTTCTCAATGTCGAGAATTTAATCTTTTTGTGTATGACTGGTATCCATAATTGCAAGTGTCTCCTTATCGTGTTATAGCCATGAGCACTACTTCTTTGTAATTCATGATTTTCTGTGGTTTCACAAACAGACGTTCAACACCACATTAATAAACTGAATGGCTTGTTAAATTGCTGAAGTATTGATAGGGCATGTATGATGGGTAAAACTACTAGTTTTTGTGTCGTTCCCTCTATTGAACCCCAATTCATGATGAAACGGTAGAAACTCCAAAACTCTAAATGTTAAGTTGGATTAACTATATTATACACTTATATAATTTCATAAACTTCTGCTCAGTTCTTTCGGAGTAATGTTTTTTTGGTGTTGGCCATCACAAATACAACTGGATGATGAAATTCCTGAAATCTGATAAAGCCTCCATATTAAATTGTGTGAACTATCACATAAATACAAACTTTCCTGATAGGATGCAGGGAGTAGAGTTGGCAAAGGTGGAGGAGTTTAAATACTTGGGATCAACAGTACAGAGTAATGGGGAGTGTGGAAGAGAGGTGAAGAAGAGAGAGTACAGGCAGGGTGGAGTGGGTGGAGAAGAGTGTCAGGTGTGATTTGTGACAGACGGGTATCAGCAAGAGTGAAAGGGAAGGTCTACAGGACGGTAGTGAGACCAGCTATGTTATATGGGCTGGAGACGGTGGCACAGGAGACAGAGCTGGAGGTGGCAGAGTTAAAGATGTTAAGATTTGAAGTGAGTGTGATGAGGATGGACAGGATTAGAAATGAGGACATTAGAGGGTCAGCTCAGGTGGGACGGTTTGGAGACAAAGTCAGAGAGGCGAGATTGTGTTGGTTTGGACATGTGCAGAGGAGAGATGCTGAGTATATTGGGAGAAGGATGCTAAGGATGGAGCTGCCAGGGAAGAGAAAAAGAGGAAGGCCTAAGAGAAAGTTTATGGATGTGGTGAGAGAGGACATGCAGGTGATGGGGGTGACAGAGCAAGCTGAAGAGGACAGGAGCAGCCATAAGAAGACGAAGAAGAAGTACGCACAGCGGTTTCTGAGCAATGCATGGCTATTTCGTTGGTCCCCCCTTCGATTCCATATAACCACTGACATGCAATGGGGCCGAAAAATCGAAACAATTTACCAAACTCCCTACCTGAACTGGTCTGGCATGATAAAGCGGTTTGGGTTTTATACTTCCCCCACCATTATGGCTCTTTTTCTTAATGAATCTTCTGAAAGTGCTTACAGTCGAGATTTTATGTTGCATCAACAGTAATAAGTAAGTAAAATTTCATTAAGATTGACCTCACGATTGAAATTTTAGAAAAGCCATATAGCCTGTAGTTTATGCTGGACCAATGACAACCTACATTCAAAATCTTGTAAAAATTCTTTCAGCCGTTTTTGTACAATTGGTAAACCGACAAATGAGCAGACGAAAATTTGTGCAGAATATACAAATAACATCAAACGCAGGTGAAAACTGTAAAAGACAGAAAGGGAGAAGGGAGGGAGGGAGTGTTGTGTCGGGAAACTGACAAGATTTTTAAAGGGCAAACCAGGAGAGAGACGTGAACACAAAAAAGGGTTAAAATCGGTAGGTCGATGAACGTTACGATTAGGTTTGTGTGATTTTATTTTGTAAATTCTAACGGCTTGACCATTAATATCAGGTCCTTCTATCGCCGCCAATTTGAGATCCTCCTTGGCGGTACATTCTGCTTTTTTAAGGGCGTGGCTTCCTGGGTCGCGACCTGCTAGTAATCGGTGCAATGGGATAAAAGGTCAATTTTCATTGTCTTATCTGTGAACACAGCAACCGCTGAAAAGAGAAGCTTTTGTGCTTTTTTTTTTTGGGTTTGACCTCATTACCTGTTTTCTCAACTTCAATTCTTGTCTATCGTTAGGATTTCATCGGCTAGGTTTATGTTTATTTGTTTTGGCTTCCTTATTTTTTTATGTGCTTCTCCTGGTTAGCTTAGTAAAAAAAAATCACCTGTCCATTCTTCAGCAGGATAAATAAAGTCAAAGGGCAAAGCAAAAATCAAAGTCAGAAGGACAGAAGGACAGTCAGGAACCCAAGAGATTAATTCAGAAGACAAGAAATATTCATAATAGGTTTTGTTGTTTGAAGCTCAGATAAAGACGCAGCAAAGTGGGCGGCCATTTAAAATTACTGCTGCAATTACCAGCACGTGTCAAACCCAGGGGCCATGCTCCCCAAAAATGGAAATTTAAAAATATATCAGAGGGGGTATTACAATTTTATTTATATAGATTGGTGAGTCAGTCAGTCATTTTCTAACCTGCTTAGTCCTGAACATTGTTGCCAGGGTGTGCTGGAGCCTATCCCAGCTAGCATAGGGCGCCACAAACTCAGGACAGGGTGCCAGTCCATCGCAGGGCAAACACACACGCACATCAACCCCAACCACACGCTAGGGCCAATTTAAGATCGGCAATTCACCTAACCTGCATGTCTTTGGACCATTGGAGTAATCCCACGCAGACACAGGGAGAACATGCAAACTCCACGGAGGGAGGACTCGGGACATGAACCCTGGTCTCCTTTAGGCTGATTTAGGCTGAAAATTGATGTTTTGTAGCTTTTTCCTTTAAGAGAAGCCATATTGTTTACCGTTATCAGGGTCACATCCTGTGTTTCTAGGGGTGGAGCCTCAGGGGTTGTGAACTTGACTAAATCAGCAGCCTACATAAAAGGTCTGCCTTTTGCTATGAGCTTTATCTGATCTGCAGATAAAATCGTTAATTTCATTTTGACTTATTTTGTATTTACCCTCCTAGTATTGTCTGGTTTTCTGACTTATTGCCTGTTAGTTGACCTTGATTTTTGCCTCTCATCTGGGTTTTGGTTGCTTCGGTTTATTTTTATTTTCTTTTATTTTTTCCTTTTGCCCACTTCTCCTGGTTTCCGAGTCAGGACAACTTTGAGGCAACAGCACTACCACTGCACCCTGCCCCTAGATTAGTAATATGGTGTTTAATTTTATAGCTATGGTTTTTGTTAAATACATATTTATTGTTTTTGGTTATCTGCCCTGCTTCCTGTATGTAGAGCCTAAGGGGGGCCACCTAATTAGGCAGCTGGAATGCTGGTCCCAGCAGTACTTAACCCGAACCTGAAGAGAGAACAAGAGCTTTGCCATTGATTTTTGGTGGGTGCTGACTCTAGTGAGTTCTTGATTCTTTTGTTCTTGCATTGATTTTCTGGTTTTCATCCCCACTCTTAGATAAGATCTTGACTTTGGATTTTGTCTGGATTTATTTGCCTTAGATTTTGCCTAAAAACAATTTTTGCTTTGATTTTCATGTGCTGCTTATGGTGTTCTCTTTTTTGATTAATAAATCTTTTGATTATTTAGTACTTGGTTTAGTTTTTAGGTGTATTTGCACCTATTGCAATAGCCATTTCAATCTTTCTGCCTGTCTGTCCAAATGAAACAACTCTGTTTATTCGTGGACTAATTTTGAAATGTTGCATGTTTACTTTTTTGTAAGCTTTTTCAAAAGACTATATATATTCAGACTTTACTATCGGTCCTATTTTCTATTATTCTTTGCTCCACTGGTATTATTATTCTTGTAATAAATACCATGCTGCTTTTAACTTTCTATGCTTTGTCTTAATGTCTAGAGTGATTGAAATAATAAGGTAGATTTCTTTGAGCACTTGGTGCAGGTGGAGGTTTTCCATACCTCTGTGCTGCGAGGTTTATTAAGGCTGAGGGTGAGAGTGCCACCCAATGATAGGGAACAGTACGTAAAGTATGGCTTTCTTGGCTTATAAATGGCCTATAGATCTTTGTATGTTTAAATGTATTCTTGGAGACCAAAAGTAATATTTAGGTCTGAGATATCTTTAAAACATTGTATGTTGTTCATGTCGATAATAAGCAAGTCTCTTGAAGTGCTGAGAGTGACAGACTGTGACACTTGTGTGGTTTAAAGTGCCAGAGATTAACCAGCTGTGTGTATGTCATTCACAGGGCACTGTTGAGTTTCTGTGTGTATACATATAGCTTTGTATATGGGTGTTAATCTTAAGGTGCAACAGTCGACCAACCCGGTAACAAATCCTAGGTAAAGGGTAAGTAGGGTGAAATATCATGATATTACAAGGCAGTAAACAGGAAAAAGGTCTAGGGATGGCCACCCTGTATACTGTAAAATAAGCAAAATAAAATAAACACATCTTTACAGATCAGAGTTCACAACTGAACTGCACTAACAGGATGAGTCTGTTCTATAAATATGATGGCTAGGAGGAAGAGGTGGAGTTGGGGTGGCTGGAACAGGAACTGATGTGGAAGGAAGGTGAATTCTGGGTACCAGAAGTGATGTCATGAGGTGTGGCTGGAAATGATGTTTTGGGTGGTTCAGTAGTTCGGCAGGAAAACAAGAGTAGAGCAGATCAGTTAAAAGCACCAAGCCCTGGTCTGGCTAATAAATAACACTATTTGAGCCTGTTCCCCATGCGTACGTGTGTGACACTGTATATAATTTTAACAAAAGGCAGTGTTTTAACAAATTTGAAGAGTTAGATGGTGGGTATATTTCATTTGCTTTTCTTCTTTCATATGGTAGTATTAATAGTGATTTTAAGCTAGTATTGGTCAATGTTGGGTACTATTCTATTTATTATATTTTGAACGATGTTTTGTTTAAGGAAACTGATCATCATTTAGTCACAGACCCTCTAGCACTCACACACATCAGTTGATGCAATTTTCACATCACTTGAATTGCATTCTGCTGTATGAAAGCCATTGAGCCACCACAGGCCTCTTTGGGCTCCATTTTTAACTTCATTGTAAAGGGCTTCTCAAAAGCACGGATTTAATGGAGTCTACTAGCTCACGGAATTGCATTCGATTATCACTATTATTTTTGAATATGAATCATTGGTACAAAAATATTTAATAAACAAAAATTGTGATAACTGACTCTTGGATGAAGTAAATAACAAGTGTGAAATGTTCCAACTTTCATATCAGTTAACTTACATTAGTCACCAAATGCTCCTGAATGTTACCTATCTGTACATTTTCAATCCTTCCGATTGTTTTTCAGATTTTAGCAGCTTGAACTCCATTTCTGGGCCTGTGCCTGCCTTTTGAGACATGTTTGGGGTACCAACCCAGTAACCTCTTTTAAAAACAAGAACAGAAAAACACAGCCGTCAATCAGCTCAAACAAAATAGCATCCTTTCATTTGCGAGGCAACAAAGTATCAGGAGTTCTGTCCTTCTTGTGTGTCACTTTGACATCTGACATCATCTTCTGGCAATGATCAGGATTAATAGGAATGGTACCGGAAGGGGAGGAGTCATCTCTAGGTGTAGGGGCGGGGTTAGGCATCCTCATTCTGTATTTATTTTCTGGCTGCAGAGAAGTAGGAAGAAGCTAGTGTTGTGCCCACCTCTCATCTTGGGGTGGTTGTGCTTACCTAACCAGAGCCAGTATGGTGGTCCACAGGCCACACTATATATAGTGTAAGGTACACAGCAGAGCCTATTGAGCACTATACAGCAGCCTGATCTCATGGCAGTTCTATATATAGTGTCACACACGTGTGCATGGGAGGAAGCTAAAGGGCTCAAAAAAAGATAATTCCCAGGTAGACCAGTGGGTGGCAGTGTGCACTAATCCTTTCTTTTATCTCCCTGCAAACCAAATGTGAAAGATTCCGCCTGGCTCCCATGACGTCATTTCCGTTTCTTCCCCAGAAGACGCCACTTCCGGTTCCTCCTGATTGACATAATATCCCTCCTCTGGCTTAAAAACCACTTTGTACACCTGTACTATTGTTTCAGTTCTGTTTTGGACTCTTGTCTGTCCGTAGAGACCATTTCCTCAAATTTTTTGCATTTGCAGCCAGCCAGTATACAGTAGGCTGCCACAAACCTTTTAGTTGTGTCAAGGCTTGACTATTTACCACAACAGCTAAGAAGACTTCAACCAGCCAGAAGAGCCATGATGTCACCTGAGCGTCGCCTCCCATCCTTCTTCTTCCAGCCTTGTCACTATTTAAAGGCCATCTGTCATCAGGTCATCACATGTGCTGAAGCCCAGAAGAAGACACCATCAATTCAAAGGGGTTGTCTGTGTTTCCCTGACACTACTTGACCTCTGCTTTGTGCATTTTCTCTTTTTCACGATATGACAGTATATATGCTTTATTATTAGAATAAACTAATAAACTTTAATAAGTGCCGCTTTGGCACAATACTGGGGACATCAACTAGAAAACTGAAAATGTTCTTTGTTTTTTCTAGACACCTTTATCCAAAGCAACTTATACTACTAGCGTACACCGATCAGCCATAACATTAAAACCACCTGCTTAATATTGTGAAGGTCCCCCTCATGTCTTCAAAACAGCTCTGACCCACTGAGGCACAGACTCCACAAGACCACTAAAGGTGTCCAGTGCTATCTGACACCCAGGCGTTAGCAGCAGAGCTTTAAAGTCCTGTGAGTTCAGAGGTGGGGTCTCCATGGATCAGACTTGTTCTTCCGGGACGTCCCACAGATGCTCAATCGCACCGAGATCTTTGGAATTTTATTTCGAACTAAACAAGGAGAAAACAGAAATTTTAGTGATTGGCAAAAATGGATATAATGAGGATATTAGAAATAAGCTTGATCCATTAGGCTTAAAAGTCAAGACAGAGGTAAAGAATTTAGGGGTAACTATTGACTCTGACCTGAATTTTAAATCACATATTAATCAGATTACTAGGACAGCATTTTTTTCACTTAAGAAATATAACAAAAGTTATATCCCTTATAACTTTGCAAGATGCTGAAAAATGAGTTCCCGCTTTTGTTTTCAGTCGACTAGATTACCGTAATGCACTCCTCTGAGGACCACCCAAAAAAGACATCCATCGATTGCAATGAGAGAGAATGCAGCTGCTAGAATCTTAACTAGGAACAGAAAATCTGAGCCCATCACCCCAGTTCAGTTCAGTTCAGTTTAAAGTTTATTGTCATGTGCACAGTAAGGAAACACATTTCCCTGTACAATGAAATTCTTTCTTTGCTGTCCACACCAAACGTATAAAGATAAACATAAATAATAAGTAGCAGATATATAATAAGTAACCGAGGCAGCATAAAGTATAAAAACAGAATAGAAATATAAAGTGTAATGTATAGGTAGGTGTGTGATGGACAAGTCAAATACAGTTGTGTGAGGTAGATAGAATGAGGTGGCCCACGGTTATAAACTCCAGTCAGTTATTCAGGAGTCTGATGGCCTTGGGAAAGAAAGAGTTCTTTAGCCTGGAAGTCCTGCATTTCATACTTCTATACCTCCTGCCTGAGGGTAGAATTGTGAACAGTTTGTGTTGGGGGTGAGTGGGGTCCCTGGGGATCGAGGCAGTTCTCCTGCGGACTCTGCACTTGTAGATGTTCTGCAGAGAGGGCAGTGGGGTCCTGGTGATCTTCTCAGCAGTCTTTACCAGTCTCTTTAGGCATTTGCGGTCCATAGCAGTAGTGTTGCTGTACCACACAGTGATGCAGCTGGTCAAGATGCTCTCAACAATGCAGCTGTAAAAGTTGCCAAGAATCTTAGTTGACATACCAAACTTACTCAGCCTCCTCAGAAAGTACAGCCGCTATTGAGCCCTCTTGACCAGCTGTGTGGTGCTATGTGTCCAAGTGAGGTCCTCGCTGATGTAGATGCCCAGGTTTTTAATGCTGTTCACCCTCTCCACTTCAAGCCCTCAGATGAACAGTGGCCGATGAGGTCTCCTCTCCTTCCTCATGTCCACTATAATCTCCTTTGTCTTGTCTGTGTTGAAAGTGAGGTTGTTGTCCTCACACCATGACGCCAGACTGTCCACCTCCATCCTGTAGGCCACCTCATCCCCACCAGTGATGCATCCAATCACTGCGGTGTCATCTGCGAACTTTAGGATGATGTTATCTTTGTGGGAGGCGACACAGTCGTGGATGAACAGGGTGTAGAGGATGGGGCTGAGGATGCATCCCTGTGGGGTGCCTGTGTTTGTGATAATGGTGGCTGAAATCCTATTACCAATCCTGACAGACTGGGACCTGCCAGTTAGAAAGTCTAGGATCCAGTCACAGAGGGCAGGGTTCAGGCCAAGTGCAGACAGTTTTTGGGGGATAACCATGTTAAAGGCAGACCTGTAGTCAACAAAGAGCATCCTAATGTAGGAGTCTTTGATCTCCAGATGATAGAGGGAATGATGTAGTGCGGCCGCGATGGCATCTGAGGTTCTGATGTCACTACACTGGTTGCCTGTAACGCTTAGAATTGACTTTAAAATGCTGCTTATGGTTTACAAAGCCTTCAATAATCTGCTCCATCTTATATCCCAGAATGTCTGTCACCTTACACTTCAGATCGTAACCTCAGATCTTCAAATGAGTGTCTGCTTAGAATTAATTACAAGAGCTAAACTTAAAAGAAGTGGTGAGGCGGCCTTCTGCTGTTATGCACCTAAAATCTGGAATAGCTGACCGATAGAAATTCAGCAGGCTAATACGGTGGAGCACTTTAAAACGCTGCTAAAAACACATTACTTTAATATGACTTTTTCATAGCTTCATTTCAGTGTAACCTCAATATTCTGTATATGCACTGAATTATCATTTCTATCATGGCTCCACAATCCGCACTAACCCCTACTTTCTCTGCTGTTCTTTTTCCGGTTTTCTGTGGTGGTGATCTGCGCCACCACCATCCCTCCAGTGATGGATTGAAGGCCAAAGGTCCACATAACCATCATTATCTAATTCTTCCATGTGAAGCCTGAAAACCATGAGGACTGATTGAGATCATTTATGTTAGGAGGGCTGGGTGGTCGCGTGGCCTCGGAACCCCTGCAGTTTTTTTTTTTTGTTTGTTTTTTCTGTCCTCCTGGCCATCAGACCTTACTTTATACTTTGTTAATTAGTATTGCCTAATCTTATTTTTCTATTTTTCTTTCTTCATCTTGTAGAGAACTTTGAGCTACACCATTTGTATGAAAACATGCTATGGAAATAAATGTTGTTGTTGTTGTTGTTGTGGAGGCCAAGCCAGCACCTTAAACTCTTTGTCATGGTCCTCAAGGCATTCCTGAATAATTTTTATTGTGTGCTGCGGGTGCATTTATCCTGCTGAAAGAGGCCATTGCCATCAGGGAGTTCCATTGACATTAAGAGATGTGGTCTGCAACAGTCTTTAGGTAGATGGTACGTGTCCAAGTAACATTCCCCTGAATGCCACAATCCAACGTTTCCCAGGAGAACTTTGCCCAGATCATCACACTGCCTCCTCCAGCTTACCTCCTTCCAACTTTGCATCCTCCTGCCGTCTCTTCCCCGGGTAAATGATGCACACGCATCCAACGTGATCTAAAAGAAAATGTGATTCATCCACCTTCTTCCATTGCTCTCTGGTCCAGTCCTGACACTCATGTTACCATTGTAGGAGCTTTCGGCAGTGGAGAGCACCCCGGTGGTCCACACTTATGATCCGATTCTGTCAGGATCGACGCCAGCCCCCACAACCCTGAATGGGCACTCTGACTGGTATGCAGCTTTGCAGCACCATACCCAGTAAGCTGTGATGCATTGTGTGTTCTGACACTTTTCTCTCATGGCCACCATTAAGTTTGTCAGCAATTTTTGTTACAGTGGGTCATCTGTGAGACTGGACCAGGCACCCCCCTAACATGCATCATTAAGACTTGGGCACCCATAACCCTTCACCGGTTCAATGGTAGTCCATGCTTGGACTACTTTACGTTGATACCAACCACTGTATCCTTGGAACGCCCCACAAGACCTGTTGTTTAGGAGATGCTCTGACCCTGTCGTGTAGCCATCACAATGTAGCCCTGGTCAAAGTCGCTCAGATTCTTACACTTGGCCATTTTTCCTGCTTACAACACATCACCTTCAAAAATTGATTGTTCACTTGCCGCGTAATATATCCAACCCTTTGACAGACACCATGGTAACGAGATAATTAATGTGATTTACGTCCCCTGTCACTGGTTTGAATGTTGATCAGTGTATGTAGTGAAGTGGCTTACTTACGGTCGCACGATATGTTAGAGGTGGGCATTGAACTGACATCCTTATGGTTTGTGATCCAGCGCCTGTACTGTCAAATCACACACCAGCCAGTGTTAAAAATGACTATATAAAGTAAAAGCAAGGGAAGCTAAGACTCCTCATTTCCAAGCATTCAAGTCAGTACAACAATAAAGGTGCTATCATAGACGACTTCAAGGCCCTCTTCTTCATTTCCTGTGGGAATGGCTGAAGTCTATCAAGTGTTTACATTCGCGGTGACCTGATGTTTCCTGCACCCTCCTCACTTCAGGGACACCTGCGAAGGACTCTCATGGCGGTTGGGCTGATTACACTTCATATCAGAGAGTGCAGAACGTGCAAGACGCTGTGCTCAGTGAGGCCAAGGCCTCCTTGTTCCTTAGCCAACAGCTTAATGAAATCTTCCACGACTCAAGATTACAATTTCTTCATGAAAGTCAAAAAAAAAAAAAGCTGAGATGGAAATGGGTCAAAAAAGAGCAAAGATGGTGAAGTGATGATTCTACACAATCCCGCTGAGTGTGCGCATGTGTGGGCCCTGGAGTTGTTTGGTATCCTTGGCCATGGCCGTTATCTGGTCGGGACGCCAATCGAATGGAAGGACCAGGGGAGAGATCATCTCTGAGGTAATACCTCCCCTGGGATGCTAGAGGGCAGCCCTCCTGGACGGCTGTGGCACCATGGATTCTTGCAGGACACACTTGGGAGCTGGAGTTTGGTGAAGTCCTGTCCGCCAGGGGGAGCTACAGAACCCTATAGAGGACTTCCACCACACCTGGGAGTGATTCCAGGTAATACTGATGAGCCCCCTGAAGTGATCCTAGGACCTGAATAATAGGAGCCACCTCACTCCATTCGGGAAGTGAGAGTCGAGGGGAGGTGGGCAAAGCTTGCCTGAGAGGGAGTAGAAGTGGAAGGATGAACCAAGAGAAGAAGAAGAAGATGAAGAGTCTAAAGGACTGTGCTTTATCGTGTTGTAGTGTTTTGGGACTGTGCCGTGGGGAGAAACTTGTGTCTGCCCGTTTGTGTTGGGTTGGGGCGTCTGTACACGCCCTGGTGGTCCACACTTGTGATCCGATTCTGTCAGGATCGATGCCAGTCCCCACAACCCTGAATTGCATTAAGTGATTTATATTATACTAGCTGCGTCTGCCCGTGCTGTAAAAAGCCCGGGCTCCTCGAAACCCTGGATTCTGGCACTTCAACCAATCAGTCGTATCGGTTGTGCATTAGCGGATAAGTGAGGTTCTGTTTCATCGGTGGTTTCGTTTTGCCGATGTGATCTATCAGCAGTGTCACAAACGTGCGCTTAGGAGGCAGCCAACAAGTCCTGAGGTGAGTGAAAAACCGCGAGACAAAGGGCTAATATCGGGTATTAACGTCTCTCTCCTTTTTTCACAAGAATTAAAGAGGAAAAACAGTAAAGAAATTCACTCACCGACAGTCCCGAATTCCCAAAATGGCTCCTCTTTCGTTGCATCATTTCTGCCTCCTGACCCCTGAAGACGACGCCACTTCTGGCAACGCCACTTCCAGTCTCACCCTGATGACATCAATCCTGGTCGCCGCATGATGACGTCACTTCCGGTCACACAGTCGTGACATCATTTCCATCAGTACTTCCTTCCGGTTGCCATTTTCTATTTAAACCCACCATCAACTGTATTGTGCTGTCAACTGTTATGGTTTTGATCATTTTTTTTCAACAACTTTTTTTCAAGATCGCCAGATATTATATGGGGACCGTTCCCTAACTATTCATTGTTGTCTCCTGTGAGAATTAATTTCCTAAAGCAGCTAAGCGAGTTTCTCCCTCTCCTCGGAGATGTTGTTTTGCCGATGTGCTCGCCTCGCTTGTGTATTAGCGGCAAAGAGAATTTCTTTCTTTTCTCGACAGATTCACTTTGGCAACAGAGTCGCTTTCTTTGAGCTTCATGCTGTAGCCTCACACTTCCGGGCCGGACAGACAGACACGCACATCTCCACACGTAGACATTTGTATATAAGATTGATGAACCAGAATAATTGTAACTTCTTTACTCTCATACACATTCAGGTCAAAACATTGTAAAGACGGCTGATTTTTATAGCAGATAGACCGGAAATTGGACTAGAAGTGAAGTGGTGGATGGTGTGACAGATAGGGGGCGCTATCGCTCACTTGAACCCTTGTCCAAGACGCCAGACACCAGATAAAAGTCCAAAAGAAGACTATATTTATTCTGCACAGTGCACAAAGCACCTTCCTATCCACAATACTCAATAAATAAATCACAATAATCACAATAAACCAATCCACCACTGCCAGACGCGTTGCCACCCTTCCACCAAGCTCAGCTCGCTGTCTGGGAGCTCCCACAATCCTTTTATCTTCCCTGACCCGGAAGTGTTCCAATCCCCAGTCCATGTGATCTCCTATCACTTCTGGGTCGGATCAAAAGTCCTTTTCTTCACCCCGGAAGCACGTCGTTCCCCTTGTCCATGTGACTCAGACGTACTTCCGGGGCGTAAGGCAAATAATAGTCTTTCCTCCCTGCAGCGTCTCCTAGTGGCCCCCATGGTATCCTGCAGGGCTGTGGATAAAGACTCCAATGTCCATGATGCCCTGCTGGTCTTCGGGGCACCTCCATACTGCAGGGAGGGCTCCACCTGGTGGCTTGGGGGTATTGGCAGGGATGAACGGCCGGCCATACACCACAATGGGAAGGGACAGAGATGATGTCATCAGAGGGCTCCTGGGTTGAAGTGTCGCGTAGGGACTGCTGGAATGCGGAAGTTCTTCCTTGTTCATATTCATTTTTTAACGGAGACTTCACGCATCAGGTTTCGTCTGCTCTTCAGTCTTTCTGATGAGAAAAGGAGAGAAGCGTTAGTACACTGCCTTATATCCCCGTTCGGTGAGTTTTCGCTCTCCATTGGACCGTTTGGCAGCCCCCTAATCGTGCAGGTGTGGCAAAGATTATGTTAAAATCATAAAACCCCAAAAGTGGAATTTGATTCTTATGTGACATGTGACAAAGTTCCTTCGCTGGTCACACCATGCCAGCTCATATTGCCTTATCCACCTCCCAGTCTGGCACTAATCTTTAGGCAGTGTAAGTGGTTCCCTAGTGCGACAACTGTGGGAAAGTTAAACATTAGACAATACAGACTTTGACTTATGAATTCTTAGAATCAATGCCACTGTCTGGTTTCCATTAACCCTAATGTATTGTTTTATACCAGTAACGGCGTACTGCACAATAACATGCAGTGAATACACTTGACTTATAGTTTTCATCCTCTTTCTCTGTACGTTTAGCATTCGTTTGCTCAGAGGTTGATACGCTTGCTGCTTCCTGAGCAGCTTTTGTTTTCTCCACCCTAGCGGCCCATTTCTTCTTCTCTTTCGTTGGAATCTCTTCACGTTAAAACTGATTTGTTGCGATTACTTAGTACGTTTTCCTTAATTTATCACTTAACCTGACACTTAAGTCTTCAATCTGCCTCAAGAATGATTTAAGATATGAAGAGGGAGAGGAAGTGACAGAGAAGGTGGTAGGGATGAGAACGGTGCCCGTAAGCATGCGCCACACAGCCGCCCTGCTGCCTACTGCCAAGACTTGATTCTACAATAAAATAAAATAAAAAGAGGAATAACCTTGGAGGTCAATCGTCACCTCGAAAGCGGACAGCAGACGTCCCGTAGTATATGTGTACCCAATTTCAGGTCAATCGGACAAACGGTTTGCGAGCTACAGGTGATTTAAAATCCTGGACAGACAAACGGAAAGCCATGGTGGCCTATTATAGAAGAAGATGATTTTCAAGTGTTAGTGATGTTTGGTCTTAATGCCTGATGACCACGCAAGCCCTTCACAAGTGGGTTTCCAAATCCCATGACGTGTTGTACTCAAATTCACAAAGGCTTTCTGTGATGCCCCAGGAGCCCACAGCCTGGGCATCCTCCTGTTTCCAGAACATCCATAGTCACGTACCGAGATGGAGCAGCTCACTCTGTTCTGTTGATGAATGGTGTCTAGAGATGCCACTACAGTGAGGCATCAAATCTCAATCCAGGCTCTTTATATGTGTAACTTCCAGCTGGTGAAATGAGCTGCCCACCTCCATTCAAACTTCAACGAAGCATTTGAAGGCTCTCTTGTGTGGTGAACTTCTGTCTAACTGTTAACGGCTGTTAGGCTCTTCTAACCTGGAAAGTGTAACACGCTTGTATTTTGTTCTCAGCTCCTCAATTGTGGTGATCAATTCTGTCACCTTGTCCTGTCACACTTGTACCCAGACATTCCACCAGACTGATATTTACCTGATTATGTTGACCTCCTTTGGAACTTGCTTTGGATAAAAGTTTCTGCTAACCGAATCAATGCAAATGACATTCCATCAGGTCATCACTCGTTTGTCTCCCTCCCACACCCTCATGCTTTCCAAAGCCCTCCTTCATCTGCCATGAGATGTTTTTGTAATACACAGAATCAGCCAGCGTGTTTTGCAATAGTCAACGGCAGCAGGCACACAACCGTCAGGGCAGCGCCCGTCCCCTGCAGGTGTTACGAAAGCAGCTGCCTGCCTGCATGCCTGCCATCAACCCACCACCCACACAGGGAGCTCATGACAGGCTCCCCACTCACAACCATCTGATCCTTCATAAAAGTGTGCTTGGCAGAAACTGTTGCGAAACGGGTGCGTGTTACTTTTGGGCATGACTTGGCAGTGCAGGGAAGTGGAGATGGTGGGGGCTGAGGGTTCTCCTTTGTCAAAATGAAACTCAGGCCTCTCCTGTTTTCCTTCCAGCCTTCTTTGAGATGATGTTGGCAAGAGCATCGGCCCAAGTATTTCAGCCAGATGGGGTCCCACTGTGAGCAGAATGTGATCTTCATGTGAGAAAGCCAAGCAGGTCTTGTATGTTACTCATTTAACCCTTTCCGTTTAAAAGGCTCACATCAATCCTAAATGAAGTGCTAGCAGAAATGACAATGATCAAAAAGAAATAATCTATCTATCTATCTATCTATCTATCTATCTATCTATCTATCTATC